>CM076584.1:1590322571-1590706510 GCA_034641835.2 Pinus albicaulis | reverse complement strand
TGACGTGCGATGCCACATGGGACCCGATCGCATAGCGCACATCACAAGTTTTAAAAGATAAGTGTTAAGGAAAAGTTTAAAGTCATCGAAATGCGAAGTGCAACGTGGCAAGATGACGTGGCAGACGATGTGGCCCTGGCCCGCATATCGCACAGTGCAATTTTTAAAAGTTAAGGGCAAAGGGTAAGTGTTATACTCGCCGAAGTGCGATGTGTGGTGCGGTGGGGCTTGATCGCGAATCGCAAGTTTTAAAGGATCACCGTGGGAGGTAAGTGATAAGGTCGCCGAAGTGCGATGTGCGATGCTAGGTGGGACCCAATCGCATAGCGCACATTGCAAGTTTTAAAAGATAAATGCTTAGGAAAATTTAAAGACGGCGAAATGCAAAGTGCGATGTTGGCCCGAACACGATATGGTTCCAAGATGAAATTTAAAGAATTTCAAGTTCGGGCTTATGCGGTTATGCGCCGTTTTATGAAGAAATAGGTCAGAGCACGGCAAAAAAACTCGGGTAAGTGACTCGACACAGATCAAAGGAGAAGAGGCAGAGTCGGGTAGCAAGTGATATGATTGACAACGTTTGAAGCATAGGGGCATAGTCAGAGTTAGGCAGAAGAGGTTATAGTGGCCCTTTTGGGAGCATGACAGCTGGGTCAAGTCAGGGACTGAGGCGTCGTTACAGAGTTGTGCAGTCGTTGCATCATAACCAGAAAGGACACCTCGTCACTTCAGGAGGACGCATCAGCAACATCAAATTCAACAAAACGAACAATATTTCTAGTTTTAATTTGTTTTCTCAAGTATGATTGCAGAAGTAATCTTAGCAGTTTAGGTAGTCGAATAGTTTCAAGAAGTTCAGGAGTTACGAACCACTCTGATGTATTTAAGTAGATAGAAATAAAGAAAAGTGGTTCCGAGTTTTGGACCTCTGGAGGATTGTTAATTTGGTACCGAATTTTTTGAGAAATAAATGAAAGAAGATCAAGTTTCCTGCAGCTATTGATATTGATTGATATGTATTTCCAGTTTCGCTTTGTGTTTATTCCTCTTTGAATGAAGTGAAGTAATGTAGCAGTCGTTCTCTTAATTACATATGTGAGTAAGAGTTAAACAACCTTGATTTGCGCTCCTTCACCTCATCTCTTCTTTCTTCACAAAATCGTGATGAAACTTTAAAGTAATAGATTCTGTGTTTGCAACATATTATTTCAAGTTTCCTCTCTCTCCATGAATTCCCTCTGAAACTTAAAAGTGATAGATTTTGTTTCTCAGCATATCACTTCAAATTTCCTTTACAGTTCTTCTTTTCATTGCATTCGGATATCAGCAGCTTATGGGATTGTGAAGGCTTTCCTTGTATCAGATTATTGAGTGTATTAAATAATTAGATTCCAAAGGTGTTAAGCAGAGGCCATTTGATATTATAATTGTGACATACATTTACAAAATGTCTTGAGCACTGATTCCTTACCACAGCCAAGGGATTGTTTCTTGAGATACGACAGTACTGAATCAGTGTCAATGCGTCCCTTGTTTTCACGTGGCATCACATTTCATGGGGCAATTTCACAGTATACATGATAGTACACATATCCCAAGGCGTTGGCATTCATATCTATATTGATAAATATAGACAACCCTCTTATGTATTCAACATGTTTTGGGTAGGGAATCAAGGGGATGACACTATGGTTGTTCTTGTGGAGTAACATTTTGTAAGGCATTTTCATACTTGTTGTTGTAGTACACATATCCCAAGGCATTGGTCACATTTTACGAGGCACATTTGGGCAATTTTTCATGCATAGGATTTCTCTTGACTATTCAAGTGCTTAAGTAGTGTCAATACCTCCCTCGTTTTTTCCTCTTCATTTTGTTTGTCTCATGTCATTGTTAAATAGTTGGTATCACCTTCTCTTGTAGATGTAAATTTATAACATGATCTTTGCATATTGTAACTTATTTGGTCTTGATATTATCATGTTCACATCTTTTACATCGTTCAATAATCTCCAACATGAAGACATCTCTTTTTTTCTTTTTCTTTTTCTTTTTTCTTCAGTGAATTATAAGTATCATAACTCTAACTATTCTTCCTTGGCCTTTTGTATTTCATTTATGGTTCTTGCTTAACACTACTCTTATCTAGCTTGTTAAGCATGGACCCCATTTTATGTATTCCACACATTTTGGCTTGAGAGAATGGGAGATGATTCTATGATTGTTCATGTGGCATCACATTTCATGGGGAAATTTCATATTTGACTTGGTAGTACACATATGCCATCACATTGGTCACATCACTCAAGGCCCATTTAGGCAAATTTTGCATGAATAGGCATCCTCTTGACATTCCATGTTGAATATCTTGTGAAAATTTCTGAATTTACTAAACAGAAATCCTACAGCAGTGATCTGATTTACTTCTCCTACTTGTTTATTCACTTGACTAGTTATTTTTATGAATAATACAGGAAAAACATCAAAGTAAATACACTACTGCCTACACAAATATACAGATCAAGTATTGAATAATGAAGGACATTCGACAAAGGACACACAAGATTTTCCAAACAAATGTCCTCGAATAAAAAACCCAATGCGAGAAATCCGGTGCAACAGCTCTTGAGCATTTTATTATTATGCAGATTTCTGAATACAAACTAGGGTACCAGTAGTGGATTACCCAACAGAGAAAATCCTGGTAGAAGTACCTCTATCTTTGGAGACATATATTATAATTGATTAAGCTCAGGATGAAGAACCCCACAGGTGCCTACGCAGTCCCCAACAAGCTTTGCGCTAAGACTGTGTCACCCTTAAGTGTGGCTGCGTCACCTTTTCCAATCTTCTTAATACGAGCCCGATCTGGCCCACTGAAACCCCAGAGCTGCGTCAAATGGCTCTGCGTCAGCTCCTCTAGGCCTGCATCACCCCTCGGGGCTTGCGTGAGCCTTTGCACTAGGTCTGTGTGAGCTTGGCTGGGCTTGCTTCATCCCTCCAAGTCCTGCGTCACCAATCCTGGGCCTGCGTCACCCGTCCTAGGCCTACACTGCCTCTTTGGTGTTGTTCTACCTCTCTACTATTGTATTCTCGGTTTTGGATCAGAAATCCCACTACCAAATTGCCCCTCACTTCACTGTAATCTCACTTGAAAATTCTCAGCAAACTGCACCCCATAATTTCAACTTAGCTCGAGTGTTGCCACTCTGTGTGTGTTCTCCAACTAACCCCAAGCCTTCCTTTAATACTTTTCCAGTTGACGAATCAATGGTCGTGATCTAATCTCTAATCAACGACTAAGATTAGAAAAGGCTTGATCCTCGTCACCTAAAACATTCTCACCCACATGTCTAAATTAATTCACGTTAATTATTTAATTTCCTAGACTTACGAACTCCATTAAAATAATTAATTATTTGAGTAACTTGAGCTCCGGGTGTAATTTCTCCAAACGATTTCTGGGTCTTGGAGATCTCATGTGTTCTAGCCCCTCCACAAAGTTTCAGAGCTAGAGCACATCCGATGCTACCCAAAAATCAACATATACTTGAACGACCTCCAATTTCATCATCTTTTAGCTATTTTTAAGTGATTCTGCACTGGAATAGAGCTCCAAAACTTTTGCGAACAGGTCTACTTGCTATTTGCGAACATGTGGCTTCATTGTTTTTGATTTGGAGAGGGTCATTTCATAATTTTTTAAGGTAACTTGCATGATTTTTAGAATATAATTCTTACATTCAAAACCTCTCCTTAGAGACTAGAGTTATGAGCTATTTTGGAGGAGCTTTCAACATATTTGGTCCTTTTCATGTTACGCGTGTCGAGGTCCCCCTGTCAAACCGTCAGGCTTAGGCACTTGAACTTGCTCGAGTTAGGTCGAGTCAAGTTTGGTGGAAGGACTTGGACGGCATGAAGATTGTGCACGAGATGAGTTCGGTGGAACGAATTTGGTCAGACAGGTACACAAAGAGCGTGCCCAAGATGATTTCTTTGGAACTATTAGAACGACATGGTGAGTTGGCATGACAAGGTTAGCTAGCCAAGACGCTTGATCGAAGACAAGGCACACCCAATCGAAGACAATGTGCGCCCAGCTGAGATGTGCTCGTTTGTTTTGCAAATGTGCACGACCGATGATCAACGTGAAGAGGAGTATATTGCAGATAAGTATGGAGGGTTCATACCAGGGATGGGTGGATTATTCCCAAAGACGAGGAGAGATGGCCTTGTGATGTGGAAAGGGAAGTTATATGACATCCGTACACCACCATATTTTTGAAGTTCATGAAGGAGATGGGCTTACTGTCACTTGCTCGAGATGGTTAGACACCTAGGGGCTTGAGATTCCATTGAATGGAACCTCATGATGAGTAGCTCCAGAGGAAAGATTGTGTGACATGGAAGAGGTGACAATGGTTTAACTTGTTTGGGTGCATGTGTTCTTGTGGAGTTGGCGCTACGGTCAAATTAGCTAATTGACTAGTCGATTGCACGAGGGGATCCAACACATGTCATTCTTATAGGTTGCAAATACATGGATAGACATGCGATTAGATATATGTCAGAGATGAGATTCTTTTTTATTGATGAACAGAGTTGATGCGAAGGTTGTTCATGATGAGGAAAATCTTCAGGATTTGGTTAAGAAGTTTGCCGAGTGGTGTGTTGTCGAGGATGACAATCTTTTTGAAGTGGGGGAGGATATCAAGCCCTTAGGCTAGGCACCCGAGCATGCCTAAGTTAGACCGAGTTAAGTTCGGTGTAATGACTTGGTTGGCACAAAGAGCACGGCTGAGATGAGTTCGATGGAGAGACTTTGGTGAGATGAGCGCATGAGGAACACAGTTGAGATGAGTTCGATGGAATGATTGGAACAAATTGGAGAGTTGGCACAATCGAGGTGCCTAGCTGAGCCGCACTCGACCAAAGACAAGGTGCGCCAAGCTGAGAACTGCCTGATTGATGACAAGGCGTGCCCAATTGAGATGTCCCTGCCAAAGTTACAAAGGTACACAACCGAGGATGAGACACGAAGGCACACGACCGAAGGTGAACTGAAGGAAACTTTATATGCAAGAAATGGTGCGACATAGTTTGGAGTTTATGTTCGGCTCAAATGAAGGAAGGTCGGTTCAAATGCCCAACCGACACTTCCCTTGGAAGCGACACGATTATTCATGGAGGGTGAGCCATATATGTAAGATGAGAGGAGAGGAAAATGAGACAAGGGAAGAATAGAGTTGGGTCTCATGAAGTAGCTCGCTCTCTAAAGCAAGTTGGGGAAGGAAGTTGTGCAAGCTTGTGGAATGAAGTATTGTTGAGGGTGGTATACTGTGGGGTATTTATGTATTGAGGCTGTGTGTAGGTCGAAGCGCTACAAGTTGGTTATTTATTGGGTTTGGTTGTGGGTTGCTAGTTGAAGGGTTGTAACTCAATTATTTTATATTTGTATTAGTGAAGGGTTGTGGAAGCGAACTGTTTGGAGTTTTCCCAGCCGAACCAAAGTCCATTATCAATTGAAGTTTTGTGTATTGATGTTTTATACTCAATGAGCAATTGGGAAATCATTCTAGGCGTTCCCCCTCTCATTTATTGAAGTGTTACTTATGTACATGATTCATGTTGTTTATGAATGAATGTGATTATTTCTAAACTTAAGTTTGTTGAAGTAAATTGTGATTGAACTTAATTTTTGAAGTGGCTATTGCAGTGAGATTTTATTGAACACTAATTTCGCAAGCATAAGATGTCGGTCTCGGTATAAGTTACATGGGCTGGAGGCTGTAATATTCCTCTTTTTGGTGTCACCTATGACAAGGTTAGGTTGGACTTCCAAAGTTAGGAGCAGACAGGTCACAGGTACAGATTGGTGCTATCAGCGGGCTCAGGGGCTTTTTGGAGGAGTTTTGAGGAGTTTCCATGGTGTCCGGTGGCATTCGCTTCATATATTCCATCGTCGGAGTAGTTTGGCTTTCGTTCCGGAGCATTCCGACAACTTTCGGAAATTTGAGTTATTTGTGGGCTTAACTCAGTTGATTATGCTCAAGGTGGCATTCCAGGAGGAATACATGATGGAACACCTTAGTGTAATAGCTCATTGGAACCGGGATGAGGATACCTACATGATGGGACAATTGGGCAGGAGTTTAGGTGACCAGAAGAGACATGGTAGCCGATTTACTCTTTTTGCATTAAAAAGGAATATTTTAATAAGAGGGAAAAGTGCACCATGAATAAAATAATAGTAAAATAATGATCTAGAAGGCTCCAAGAGATCTATAAAAGAAAGGAAGGAGGCCATTGAGGGATATCTTTGGATCAAATCATTTTCTTGTATGAGAGGTTTGAGACGTGGTTCTCTACTTCAGCCGTAGCCCCAGGACGGAAACCCTTGGGTGATTTGTGAGTGTTGGACGAAAACCCAACTCTCCTTGAGGAGACTTCATTCAAAAGTTTCGTAGAGCTTCAGGGATATTGGAGTGAGGATCATTAAAATCTTCAATAGGTGCTTCAGTGGATTCAATGGTAGTTGTTGCCGAAGGGAGAGTGCAGGAGTTCAGTTTTGGAGGCCATCGCCGTGTAACAGTGCAGCAGATTGTATTGTTGGCCAGTTTTCCATCTCAGCTCTTTCTGTGTCAGATCTATATGTAAAACCCGTTATTATTTATAATAAAAATTGATATTCTTTCTGTTCTATGTGGTATTGGATTGCAGTCTTTTATGTGTTTTTATTTTACATGGCAATCTTCTGTTAAATGCATGTTGATTTTATGGCATCATATCGGGTTTAAGTAAATTCATGCAAATTTAGTAAAATATCCCATTTGGAGATATTACAGTGGTATAAGAGCTTCAATCTTGGATCAACCTGCAGGGTTTTTAGTTAGAACTATTATTGCTAGAAGTGTTTGCTGGAACAACGAAATATTTTCGGAAAAACTGAAAATCCCAGTCTTGCAGTGGAATGAAGTTTCACGAATTTTCTTAAACGTTATGAACTATTAAAATTGAAAGGCAGAGTCTAATAATTAATACATGTTTAGAGCATTACTTATCGCAGGCCGAATATTTTGAGTCGTGGTGGCAGAACTGTATTTAGGCCAGTAATGCATGAGTAGTGGGGCCTCAGATTGTGAGTTGACCCACACTGCGTGGCCCGTTCTTTTGCTACATATTCAACAAAGGATAATAGGTGGTGCAAGCGGAATAATTTTGACGGGGTTGTTGTTTAGACAGAAAACGACCAGGAATGTGCCAAGTCACTGCAATCGCAGTGCTCTGAGCAAATTGACTCGTGCCACCGTGGGTAGCTGTCATTTGCAAATAAAATGGCCGACATGAATCTAAGCCACGATATAGTGGAAATGTGCACGTGAAATTCAGGAACGCAGGGGATGAGCTTCTTTGAATAATGGAGCATAAAGTGAGACGACCATCCCTTAAACAGATCAAAGGTCGAGTCATTATGTCAAGGACGCAGCGAATGATTAAATGGGAAAAAGGGTCGGTTCAATTTATATGTGGTGACTGAAATTACATTGAGTCGATGGGCCAAATTTTCGGCACAATTCTGCACTGAGATTAAACTTCGTGGCGGAGGTGTTGTGCATATAGTTAGAGTGAGGGACTTTTGTCAACGACCAGGCAAAATGCATGACCTACAGCTTCTGTGTGGCCAACGTCTTCGTTGCCTGCAGTAATCCGAGTGATGGGGCCAGTGATCATTTGAGTGATCACAACTCAGTTCACAGTCAAATCATGAAACAGGGGAGGCCACTGAAAGGGCAGAGTCTTGGGTTCATTAACCACCGCAAGTGACCTTTTTTCACAACGGGATTGTAATCGGATGGCGACAATGTAATATTCCTAATTAGCGCCAGCTAATTGGAATATTCGATTTTGTTCAATTTTGCAGTCTATAGTTTATTAATAAATAAAAAGTGAGTGAAGAGGGTCTAACTCACTTAGTGGAATAAAACACCCTCCCTAGTAGCACAACGTTGTGACTTAAAGGGGAGCCAAGGGGGGCCAAGCACCACGTAGAGAGGGGGCCCACGTATGCTCTAGAAGCTACTGCGTAGATGAGGATGAGCACATGGCAAGAGAGAGAGAGGCTACGTTGAGGAGATGGGCCTTAGGGTTGGAGGAAGGCCAACGTTATAAAAGAGGGAGGAGCCTTCTCATTTCATTCATTCGTTGTTGATGATATTGAACTGGTCGTTTGACTTCTTGAGCACGCTGGTTGTTTAGCGTGTTTGTAGCACTGTTTAGTGCGTTGAGTGTCTCCGGTCGGAGATCTCGCCCTTAGCCCTGGGGGACTTCGAGTGCCTACTCGGGCAAGGTATTTTCTTCAGCATCTTGCAGGAGGTTTGGTGTTTGGTTTTGTTACGGAGCCAAGCATTCAGAGAGACTGTGCAGTCATTGAGAGGGAGGATGCAGTCCATCTAGGAGGAGCTTTGGATTGGGAATTTTGCAGGGGTTTCGAGCTGGGAGATTGAGCAGAGGATCAGCCTTTGCCTTTGGGAGGATTTTGGTGGATTTTGAGGTCGTCTTTTATTCATTCCTATTCAGCCTCTGCGCAGGGCCTTGGAGGCCAGCGTAATTCCCCAACGGGGTGTTTTTCGAGGGTCAGCCATTTCTGATATGGTTTCTGGGTTTTGCCGTGATTGGTGAGGAGAGGAGGATTCTAGATTTTCAGCTTATTCCGGCTAGGGGAACAACCCCTAGTCATTAATTCATTTCAACAGTAGTAGCTACACGGCAGTTTTCCAGCAGCTGGGACGCAGTTTAGAGAGCAGCCATTTCCTGTGTATTCTGAGAGTATTTCTTCACTTGCCTTGAGCAAGTCTAGGTGCCATCACTCTGATCACCTATTGTACTTCATTATATTTCTCAGTTTAATAAAATGGCTTAACACTCTCTCTCTCTATATTTCTGGATGATTTGTCGTACATTGTTTCTATGCTATTGTATGTCTGCTGCACTTTTATCTTTATATATTTTTGGGTATTCTAGTTCTATACCACTTGGCGTGTTTATCTTACACTCTTAGACAGAGTCTGGAAAGGGCTAGGTAGCCTCTGGATTTCGTCCTCTTTTCAGAGGCGGCATATCTCGTAAATGCCCTCCCAGTCCATCTCTGGTTGGAGTTTGCCGTGTTTTAGAGATATCCCCGAAACGGGATATTACAGACAACTCTTGTTCATGCACACAGGCAGAGACAGTGATTAATGTAAGAAGTTCAGATGCCCATTGGTTGAGATCGAGTTTGTATGCAGAGGTTTAAAAGGTCGCATCTGGTTGGGTAAGACACAAAGGTAAAATAGCACAAGATTCTTGGTGACTGGGCCGTATTTCAAAGGGGAAGGTTGTAGGGTTGTCTACCTTGTTTCCCTTATTGTTGGGCATGTCAACCCTTAACTATGCGTGGCCTTGTAGCGTAACAGACAAACTGTTGCAAGGAGTGCTTCAACACAAATACCCTCTCCAAAAAAGTTATGTTGTGCAAGCCGACTTGTAAGGAACACTCTAGATTCATCATTCTTTCCTATACGCTTTATATTTTCAAATTGTTGGTATTATGTTGTGACGACATTGGGTTGTCTACAAACTGTTTGACAGAAATCCTGAATGTCAACTCATTAAAGTTTTAGCTAGAGGGTGTCATAATTTATCAGTCTTGCTAACAACCTTGATTACATTGGTAACACGCATGCTAAATGTGGTTGTGAGCCTTGAAAAGACATCAATATTGTTGAGCTCTGTCATAGCAGTGTTGGGCATATGTAATGTTGTTGAATCATGATGTTATGAACCTTGTATTGAGTCACAACTGAGGTAGTGTTCGCATAGTTGAGTGCATGGATAGTCACAAGCATTGTATTATTCAGTCTTCATATTGATGATGCTGCTAGGGTCTAATAGTTCAGAAGAGTGTGTGACGATTGTGGTAGGAGAGCTAAATCTTCTATGCTGCAAACAGAATATTGGATGCCAAGTAGGGTTGTGTATTTGAAGATCTTGATGTCATAGTAGAATGCTTACATCTCCCTGATTTCGCTCAATGGAGTTCTTAAAACACCTCAGGAGCCAACAAGGTAATACTACCTTGGACTGCAATATACAACAGAAAAAAAATTGAATAGCAAACCCTTTTCAAGAGGGATTTATGCCATCCTTCAAAAGGGACAACCAAAAGACTTACAGGAAGAATTGGGGATTGGTCACAAAATTTTTGCACTTGGGACAAATTTGAAACACATGAAGATGTCATGGAGAGTTTTGTCCAAACTCGATGAGCTTAATGAACTTCTGCCCAAAATAGGCCAAGAAGAAGGGAAGAAACTGATTTGGGCTCTAAACCCTGCTATGCCTGCTCTTATAAAGCCCAAATTCTTGGAAGAACCATGTGAGGGGGTTAGCCTTCCAGTTGCATCATGCATCAGCAACATCATGAAGTTGACAGCTCCTATAGCTCCATATAGTGATGAAGTTATGAGGAGGATTATGAGATTGATAGTAGAGACTTTTCAGGATTTGGACAACAGTGCAAGCTCTCCCTTTGGGAAGAAGCTTGAGATTTTATGGAGTATAGCCACATTCAAGACGTATGTCATCATGTTTGACCTTGAGTGTGATGACTTGATTCTGCAGATGTTCCAATGCTTCTTCAGCATTAGGATACATCATTCTGATGCTATCATAGCACATATGCAGTCCATCCTATCATCATGTATGAGAGACTTTGAGACCATTGGCCGAGAGTTGCAGACCAGGTTGTTGAGCATTTGGAGGAGAGAGCAGTTGGTGTCACCTGCTGCTTATGAGTTAGCCCAAGGGTTGGTGGAGCAGAATATTGGGCTATTCAAGAGACAGTTGACCAAGGAGGAGCTGCTCCAGTTTGGTGGATCTGGCAGCAGAAATGAGCTGAGAAGGAAGGGACTTTGCTTCATCTGCAAAGAACCTTAGGGCCTGATCACTCATGCTTGAGTGATGTAGATGATGCAGTAGAGGTAGAGCAGGTAGACGTTCCTTCGGTATGCCAGGGTGAGGACCCTTCTTCAGATGAGTCCATGGGATCAGTTGAGGACGCTTCTGGGGAGCGAGAGTAGTCATGCAAAGATGATGACAGTAGACCGAAGCTATGTCCCAGTGTGCAGGGTGAGGAGTCAGGGGACTCTATGGGAGATACTCTGGGTGATGAGTCACTTGTGATGATTTAGCCTGTAATATCCCAAAGGGGAAAATTCAGCAATATTGACCATAAAAACGTTATTTCCAAGAAATTACACTATAATAGTGGGAAATAACACTTAGATACCTTAGAATATGTATTATGGCCCTCACATATAAAAGGGGATCATAAACAAATCCCTTTTGCTAAGTTAAACAGATCTCCCGGCCTCAAAATGGCTTAAAAACATCCAAATCCCATGACTTACACCATGCAGAATTTTTGAAGCACATGACTGCGTGAGTTTCTGAAGGTTTCTGCAACATTATGATAGAAAACCATAGATCTGGAGTTTTATTGAGCAATATGCTAAGAAAACAGAGATCTAGCCTCTTCAATACATTATTGAGATAACCCGGCAATGGTTTCTTGAAAACATAAGTACAAAGGAGCAGATTTATACATCCAACTATGAAATAATGCAGTATTACTACAACTTTACATACAAATAGTTGAATGATACAATAAATAGATGAGAATCCCCTTTACTAGCTTTCCGGAAGAAGGATTGACCCTTTTCTTAGGAAACTAGCTCAAAACCAAGGGGTTTAACCCTGAATACAAAAATACTGGAGTTGCAGTCCTAAGACTGAGTAGCAGCTACAACTCAAGAACTGGATGGAGATGGCTGAAGATGATGGTACAAGCTGAGCAAACCTCCTCCAATGGATCTTCCAAGTGAAAGGATGATCCTAACACTGAAGATCTCACCCTCCAAACAACCTGCAAACCCTTACTGCAAATGCACACTGAAAATAACGCAGTCAAGAAGAGGGACTGTGCTGTAGGAGATAGAAAATGTGTTGGCCAAGTGCCAAGATCTGAAATCTGCTCCAAATTCTTCCTTACTGATCTCCCAAAGGAAGGAAAGCTTCCTCCTCTGAAAAATAAGCTCAGGAAGTGGTGTTAGGAAACCTCCACTGCAACACCCTGCAACACAATGTTATACTTAAACAGAAATAATGTTGTAGCTAAAGGAGGTGGCTTGGCCTTAAGCTTCAATGTGGAGAAATGAAGGACAAGATACTTCAAGAGGCCTCTCTTGAAAGGAGAAGGAATTCCTAAACAGGAATTCCTTGTGCTAAGCAGCATAGAAACTCTGCTAAACAGCAAGAGAATGCAAAATAGTCTAACCAGACCACAAATTCAATAATCCATAACATGTCCTCATATGGCTGCCTTGCCCTCCTTTTATACAAATGGAAGCCCTCTCTCCTTGGGTCCCACTCATTAGGGTTTCCTCCACCAAGGAATCTTCCTCCCACTATCTTGCGTTGTCTCAGAAGATGATCTCCACCTCCTATCCTACTGCTGTTGACTTGGTCAAACTTGACCTTGTCCACAAGAAAATGCCCCTTTTCACACATGAGGGTGTGAAATCCAGCTCTTATGACTATCCCTTTTCACATTATGAGGGATTTTATTCCTATTTCTGAAATGTATGGGCCTCCTTACCCAATTATTCATCTCCTAAGTGTAAACAACAAAAATCAATATTCTAATTAGCTGCATGCTAATTTTGGAGTATTACACAGCTAGAGCAGCATATGATGAGCTTGAGTCAGCAGAGGACGATACCATCCACATCAGGCATGATATTCCTTTGGGGGAGAGTCAAATGGGAGCCCACATTGAGTCTATGATGGATATGCGGCTTACATTGGGGTCAGCCATTGAGGTGGAGCAATCAGATGCACATACATTGAGTACGGTGACAGCAGTTGTAGATCCATATCCTCTGCAGGTGTTGGAGGTTGATGGGATGGTTCTGCAGGGGGCTAGTAGACAACAGGAGCATTCCTGATCAAGAGTGGGAGGAGTTGTTGGAGATGGTGGAGCATCCATCTGTGGGCCGACACATTGATGAGGTGCAGAGAGGTGCATATGCAGCGAACAGAGTTGTGGTACCCTCAGGGAGTAGCACTCTCCAGGAGTACATACATGGGGCTTGTAGCATATCCTGACCATTTTGGCCCATTATAGAGAGAGGGGCTTTCTTCTACAAGCAGCTTTCGTTAGCAGACGGGACAGGGCAACGTGAGTTGATTATGAGCTAGCGACAGTTCTCTGGGCATATTCTGTACGCAGTTGACACTACATTGGATTCTTCTTCCAGGATAGATTGGCGGGAGATCATGAGATGGTACCCTCTTGATGTTATGATTTCCTTCGTAGGGAGCACAATAGAGCAGGGGCCATTAGACATACTAGATGTTACAGATTCCAGCTGGCAGTGGGGCACAGGTCGTCGTTTCTTTAGCACTCCATCCTGATTTCAGGAGAGCAGGATCAGAGTGGGAATTAGTCAGGACTTGGATTGGAGAGAGGTGATGAGTTGGTACGCAGTTGGTGGGGCAGCTTATACAGTTAAAGGTACAGCACAGCAGGAGCCAGGGAGCCTTGATGCTTGTTGGTGGTATTCACCTCTTAGAGCATCAGTTATAGCAAGAGGCAGTGCACAGTCCGAGCCGTGGGACTTGGGCGATGATTGGCCATCGCAGCGTTGGGGTCCGGGAGAATTGTTCGTTGACAGGTACAGTGAGAGATCAGTTTGGGATCTCGACATTGAGGGTTCTATTCCGAGTGGCTTGACACAGGTGCATAGCAACACCTAGGGGTTTGTATGGGATCCGGGCATTGGGTCTCAGTTGCATCGGGCCAACAGGGTGGCCCACATATTTGGATTGCTTGAGGGCAAGCAATCTTGAGGCGGAAGGTCTGTAATATTCCTCTTTTTGGGGTCACCTATGACAGGGTTAGGTTGGACTTCTAGAGTTAGGAGCAGACAGGTCACAGGTACAGATTGGTGCTATCATCGAGCTCAGGGGCTTTTTGGAGGAGTTTTGAGGAGTTTCCATGGTGTCCGGTGGCATTCGCTTGATATATTCCATCATCCGAGCAGTTTGGCTTTCGTGCCGGTGCATTCCGACAACTTTCAAAAATTTGAGTTATTTGTGGGCTTAACTCTGCTGATTATGCTCAAGGTGGCATTCCAGGAGGAATACATGATGGAACACCTTAGTGTAATAGCTCATTGTAACCGGGACGAGGATACCTACATGATGGGACGGTTGGGTAGGATTTTCAGTGACCAGAGGAGACATGGTAGCCGATTTACTCTTTTCTGCATTAAAAAGGAATATTTTAATAAGAGGGAAAAGTCCACCATGAATAAAATAATGCTCTAGAAGGCTCCAAGAGATCTATAAAAGAAAGGAAGGAGGCCATTGAGGGATATCTTTGGATCAAATCATTTTCTTGTATGAGAGGTTTGAGATGTGGTTCTCTACTTGGGATGATGGCTAGGGCATCAATTATACTCAAATTTCATTATTAGAATTGCCTCAAATTAGTGGGAGAGATAGAGGAAACAACAACACATGATACTATACAAACGATTTTACAAGAGCTCCTTCCTAATGAAATTTGTACCGAGCCCTAGGGAGGCCTCCCTATCCTTAAGGGGATGAGGAAAGAGGTGAAGGAAAGGTGAAATTAGAATGGTTTTTCAACTATAATGTGATCATAAAGGATCTAGGACTAGTGCCTAGAAAATGGGAGGATTGGAGTAAAAAATAATCTTGATTTGAGAACATCACTCTTCAAGGAGAACTAAAGGAAACTTCACTAGCCCTAATGGAAGCAACTTCACAACTACTCTAGGAATTTATATTTCGTAGGAAAGAATAAATGAAGGTTTAAGTATGCAATATTGAAAACAACCTCTTGGAACATTCATTCATTCATTACCCATGAGTAACACATGAAAAATTTCCAATAGCTTCAATGTTCTAACAAAATTAGGGCATATTAAAAACCATAGACAATGATCCATGCAATGGACATTTATTAGGTCAAAATTATAACATTAAACACTACTTACAAGATAATGAAGAATATATTCATCCATCAAATTGCCAAAGAGAAGCTCCAAGAGAGAAAACAATTTTTTTCAAATGTCAAAATCATTAGATTCATCCAAATCATTCCACAAAGTTGTAGGGCGAAAATCTCTAATGAGGCTAGCCAAAAATCCAAATTGTGATGATTCAAAGTTAGAGAGTCTCTCTTATTTATACAAGTCTAGTGAGTTCAAATTCGTAACAAATAAGCGCCTAACATAATAAATGATGTGAGATACCCTTGGTTACAAGCCAACCAAGATAACTTAAACATTAATTATTGTTGAATTTGTCTTTTAGTCCATGTAATTAATGCAAAGTGCTCTCCAATGCTAGCTTTGAGGGCTTACAAGATAACGAAGAATATACCATCCATCAAATTGCCAAAGAGAAGCTCCAAGAGAGAAAACATTTTTTTTCAAATGTCAAAATGCATTAGATTCATCCAAATCATTCCACAAAGTTGCAGGGCGAAAATCTCTAATGAGGCTAGCCAAAAATCCCAATTGTGATGATTCAAAATTAGAGAGAGACTCTCTTATTTATACAAGTCTAATGAGTTCAAATTCTTAAAGAAGAAGCCCCTAACATAACAAATGATGTGAGATACCCTTGGTTACAAGCCAACCAAGATAACTTAAACATCAATTATTGTTTAATTTGTCTTTTAGTCCATGTAATTAATGGGAAGTGCTCTCCAATGCTAGCTTTGAGGGTTCATGTGTTGAGAATGAGGGTGAGGGCCTCAAAAGTGATGAATAAGAGGGGGATCCCTTTCAAATGCTGCAAAACATCTCCAAACCCCAATTTGGGCTTTGTGGGCTCCAACTGGGTCTCATGGGTCTTTGAATGGTTGAAGATCAAGTAAAAGCTCTATCAATGATGGCAAGAAGATGACACACGCCCTTCCATGTCTTCCTGGTAGAGACAATATCTCCTCTGGGCTCTGGATAAGATGCCAAGTGTCGGGTGTAATGTGTAGCCGGCTGGTCAACGTAGTGCTTGGAGAGGGATATTGAGCCTCTTGATCCTAAAAAAGATCATCCTTTGGGGGATGACCCTCTATCTTTGATGGTTTTGTTTGCATTTGGAGTACATTGCTTATTGTCTTAGTCTCCTTTACCTTGTGGATGAGAAATGACTTTCTTGTAATTTTTCTGGGCTAAGGAGTTGGGGTTTCCTTTGCCTCTACTTGAGCCAACCCAAAAATATTATCAGTGTAGGTATATAGCTTGATTGGACATTGAGATTACCATGGTTGAATTTTTAACATGCAACAATAGCCTCCCACTTGTGAATCATTCATGGCAATTGCGGGAATTAGTCTTTTCCATTTTTTTCTTTTTTCCTCCCTCTATATTTTCTCGTATTGTCAACTCTATTTTTTGTCACCTCCCTAGTGATTGATTCCCTCTATGTCATTGTCATAAATAGGACCCAACTTGAGATACTTCTTCCTAGATGGTTCTAGTCACCATGCTCCTTCCTCCTTGTTACTTCCTTGGAACGTTGGTTTTGGTTGTTGCATCCTATAGACTGTAGCTATAGGATTGCTTAATCATTTATCCAACACATCCATCCTATAATCTTTTGCTCCTTGACTTACCTAGGACCACCCTAGTGTCGTAACCAATTTTCTCTCTTTCTCTATCCAACTTTTTCTTCTATTTTCCTTCTTCTTTTCTTATTCTCTCAACATCTACATACTCATGTTAGATATTTTTGTCTTCGCTAGTATGTCACTATCTCATCACAACTCACACCTTTACTTGTTTTGTGCTTGCATTGTCTCATGTAGCCTTTGCTTTTGCCTCTTGAAAGTCTCACATGCTCATGCTAGTGCTACCAAGGTGATCATATTTCAAAATCTTGTCTTGATTGGTGAATCACGAGTCTTCGTATCTCTTGCACTCTATGTGGTCATAGTTATCTCGTAGTTTCATAGCTATTTCATGAACTTTGCCACTTTAGATGCCCTTTATTTCCATTTATTTTGCAATTGACGAGGTCGCTTGGTTGATTATGAGGAAATATTCTTACCTTGGAAACCCCTCTCTTGGACTTATGAACACTTTTGGAGGAGTTGTGAACCTATTTAGCCTCGTTCCACTTCACACATGTGGATGTTTGTACTTCTAGGGCCAGACATTTGCTTGGTTGAGGGATTTTTTTTGTACGAGAACAACCTTACCATGTTTTGGGGCTTATACCTCACCTTTGGTGCTTCACTAGTCTTCGTATCTCTTGCACCCTAGGTAGCTACATGTGGGCATAAATACCTCTTAGTGTCATAGTTATTTCATCAAATTTGCCACTTTATATGTGCTTTATTTTTTAATATGGAAATTTCTACCTTTTGTTTTTTATGGCGGTTAAGCAATGTCAGTACCTCCCTTGTTTTCTCGTCTTGATTTTCTTCACATCATGCCCCTTCGAGGGAGTCACTGTTACCTTCTCCCCTCCTGAACGTAAAATTCTAACATGACCATTGTAGGATTATAACCTATTTTGGTAGTGATGTTACAATTCTCACATCTTTCACATCCTTCAACAAGCTGCAACATGAAGACACCTCTTTTGTTAAATACAAGTATAATATTTCTAACTATTTTTCCTTGTTTTATATGCATTTCAATTATGCTTGCTTCTTAACATCATTCCTATCTATTTTGTCAAGCGTGGACCCCGCTCTTATTGATTCGACACATTTTGGCCAAGGACTCTTTGGGATGACTTTATGATTATTCATGTGATGTCACATTTCGTAAGGCAATTTCATAGGTGTAGTACACATATTTGAATTCATTAGTCACATATTCGAGGTACATTTGGGCAATTTTTGCATGTAGGGACATCCTCGTTACATGCTAATTGCTCAACAAGTGGCAATGCCTCCCTTGTTTTTTCGTTTTGATTTTGTTTACCTCCTGTCCTTACCATGTAGCCAATGTCACCTTTTGTCCAAGAGGTAAAAGTATAACATAGTCATTGCAAGATTGTCACTTATTTTGGTATGAGATTACCATGTTCACATCTTTCACATGCTTCAACAAGCTCCAACATCAAGACATCTTTTCTTTTTAGGGAATTATAAGTATCGCACTTATAACTATTCTCCCTTGGGTTTTTGCATTTCATTAATGCTTTTTGTGTAACACTACTCGTATCTAGCTTGTTCAACATGGAACCCCCTTTTATGTATTTGACACGTTATGTCTTGGGAATCTTGGTAATGATTCCATGATTATTCACGTGGCATCACATTTCAAGGGGCAATTTCATAGTTTAGATGATAGTACACATATCCCAAGGCATTCGTCACATCATTCAAGGTTATTTGGGCAACGTTTGCGTGTGTGTGCTTCCTCTTGTCATTCCACATTGAATATCCTTGAACACCCTCCTATTTCATCACCATTCTAGCTATTTTGCATTGGAATAGAGCTCCAAACCATGTTGAGGACACATCTACTTGCTATTAAAGAACATGCGACTTCATTATTTTTGACTTGGAGAGGGTCATTTCATCATTTGTGTCAGGCCAGGAGGTAACTCCTCAAATGGATTATTGTGTATCGCATTAAGAGTGATCATGAATATATACATGGAGGGATAGTCTCTTAGGCTTCATCTCCTAGTGTCACTTCATTTCCTATTATCCTTATTTTCTATTTACCCTATTTTACACAAATACCCTAATCCCAAAGATTAGGTGTCAACATTCCCCCCCCCCAATCTGAAGGGATGTCGGTGAGTCCAAGCATCATTCTGAATCTTTTGAACTTTTTCCCTTCCAAGTAGTTTGGTGAAGATGTATGCAATCTGCTCATTTGTGGAACAATGGCATAGATGGATTGTCTTGGCCTCAACATGATGTTGAATCAAATGGTATTTTGTATTGATGTGCTTTGTTCGATCATGGAACTTTGGGTTCTTTGCCAAATTTAGCGCAGAAGTGTTTTCAATCATGAAAGGAGTCAAATGGATTTGTTTCTCCTGCAAATCTTCCAGAATTTTCTTGAGCCACACAATTTCCTTTGTTGCTTCAGCGACTGCCACATATTCTACCTCAGTTGTGGAATCTGTTGGAACTGATTGTTTCCGTGATCCCCAGGAGACAGCTCCTGATCCAAGACTCATAGCATAACCTGAAGCAGATACCCCAGTTTCTGTTGAGATTTTGTGCATTGGGATAGCATCGGGTGCGCTCTAGCCCTGAAACATTGTGGAGGGGCTAATCAACACATCACCTCCAAAACCTAGAACGCGTTTGGAGAAATTTCATCTGGTGTTGAAGTTATTCAAATAATTTTTTTTTTTAATGAGGACCCTAAGTCTAAACTTAGGAAATTAGAAAAATTAAAGTGAATTAATTAAACATGTGTTGAAATGTTCTAAGTGACGTGGATCAAGCAGTCTTTTAATCTCAGCCGTCGATAAGAGATTTAATCATGACTGTTGATGTGTCAACGAAAAAGTATAAGAGAAAGGCTTGTGGGTCAGTTGGAGACACACACAAAGGCAACGTTGAGGAACTAATCTGGAATTCTAGGGCAGGGTTTGCTAAGAATTTCCGGAAGAGTTTTCTGCAGCGAGGGGTAGTATTCGCTGAGGGGATGATCTGATCCCGAAGCCAAGAGTCAGCAAAAGGCAGAGGAGTATCGCAGAGAAGCAAGGGCAGCAACAGCAGTTGCTGTGCAACGCAGAGGCTTCAACTGCTATGCAAGTGCTACATAGACCAAGGAGGGGCAACGCTGCAACTTCAGGAGGCCTCTAGGGTTACGCAGAGGCCCTCCAGGGTAGCGTAAGGACTGCATCACCCAGTCTGGGATTACGCAATCCCCTTTTGAGCAGCACAGGGGCATGCAAAGCATAGCAGGGCTGACGTTGGGGCTTCAGGGGCAGCGCTGGGTTTCTAGGACCATAAATTAGCCGAGTCTTGTAAATCCCGTTTGAGGGTGTGGATCAGTTAAGCCTTTGGTCTCAGAACAACAGGCATTACTGCAGATCTATTATTTTCTCTGTCGGGTTAAACAGTTGGGTGCCTAGATTTGTTGTACTCAGATTCTACATAATAATAATAAACCCTCATATCTGCTGCATCTATTTTCCCGCACTGGTTTTTTCTGGGGATATTTGTCCGAAAAATCTGTGTCACTTTGTTGAATGAGCGTAATATTCAGTAAATGATTTGTAAGTGTGTAGGTTTTTAGTTGTGTTTACTTTGGTATTTTCTGAATATTTTCTGGGAATAACTTGTACAATTTAATCACAAGTAGGAGAAGTAAACCAAGATACTACAATACGATTTATGCATTATTGTATTCAGAAATTTTCCCATGGTATCAGAGTGATCGCAGATCAAGCTGAATCTCCAGCAAATCTACTGAAGAATATTTTTCTGCAGGGTAGTCGCGGAAGCAACAGAGATCCGAAGAGGGCAGCTCAGCAGCAGGAGGACAAACACAAAGAGGTGCAACGCTGCAGCTTCAGAAGGTCGACAAGCTTACGCAAAGGCTATTAGGGCCAGCGTAAGGACTACATCACCCAGTCTGGGGTTACGCAGTCCACTTCTGAGCAGTGCTGAGGCTGCGTTGGGCCAGTCTGCTCATCCAGAGTCTAGCCAGAGGGACACATTCCAATATTCCTGTCCGTTTTCCAAGATCCAGAAGTAGTGCTTTAGTTCGTCAGCAGTGCTGGTGTGGTGGAGATTTTTGTCGGTGCATAATTGTGCCTAGCAAAGTCAACAAAGAGCGGGAGGAAGATAGTCACTCAACAGATCTGAGCCAAACAGATCTGAGATTCGATCGGGAGGATTAGAGAGAACTGTCTAATTGTTTTCGCTGAAGATTTCCAGGAGGGAAATAAGTTTTTAGAAGGAGCAGTTTCTAGAGGGTTTCTCGTCACTAAGAAACCTAGATCCAGTGTTTCTGTGTTTCCACAGAAAGTGGGAGAAGAGTATTGTTTCAGTCAGATTTGAGCTAGATGGCTTCTCATGGGCTTAGAGATTAGGTCAGGCTGGATGGTGTGTCCAACTTCGTCATATGGAGGGCCAGGATCCTATCAGTCCTGGATGAGTACTGCATCAAGAACCATGCAGAATGTCCTAGTTGAGCCTATAGATCCTGATCCTTCGAAAAAATTTAGTGAAAATCAAGCGCGGGCAAAGCATTTGATTATTGACGGAGTAAAGGACTATGTCGTGCCACACATTGCCAGAAAGAAGACGGCAAATGAGATGTGGACCGCTTTGGAGGCTATGTATCAAGGAAACTCTGTTCAACGAAAGATGCTTTTAGAGAAACAGATGAGGCTATTCCTAATGCAGAAGGGTAAGGAGGTAGATCCCTTCCTTTTTCGACTTCAGACTATTCGGGATCAACTGATTGCCTTGGCTGCACCTCTGGACGAAGGGCTCTTGGTAAGGACTGCCCTGAATGTAGTCATCAAGGAGTGGGAAACGTTTGTCCAAAGCATATTGGGCAGGGCAACGTTACTGTCTTGGGCAGACATGTAGGCAATCCTCTGCCAAGAAGAGATCAAGAGAATCACCAATAGGCAGAACAACATTAACGGAACTGTCAAGGTGAAGAAAGAAGAGGAAGATGATGCAACCCTTGCATCGAAGGAACAAGGCAACAAGGGAAGAAGAAGCAGGACCTATCCAAGGTCCGCTGCTTTAACTGTGGTGAACTTGGACACTTCGCCAGTACTTGTCCTAAGAAGAAGGACAAAGGAGCTTTTGATTCCAAAGTTGTAGCAACAAAGGATGATGGGAGTGATGATGATGTAGCCATGAGTGCTCATGAGCCACGTAAGTGGGGTGACATGGATCTGTAGAGTAGCTATAGATCAAGCTGGCAGGATTCTTGAGTCAGCACTACTCTTGGATCACATACGAGCTACGGGAGTCTTAAGACGGTAGCGAGACAAGTAGGAGACGGATGCAAAAGTTCACAGTGATGGAGAGGGCAGTGCTGAGATGCTGTAGAGGGAGTAGCGCAGTGCAGAGGCAGCAAAAACATAGAGGCAACACCGCAAAGGCTGATGGGACTTCAGCAGCGTAGAGAGGCAGTACTCATGCAATGCATAGCTATAACAACACAGTGGCTTCAGGAGGACAGTGTAAATCAACAGGTAAGGGTGTTTCCGTGATGGGATGCAGCCTGACTTGTTTGTTAACGATTGGGCAGGAGTGTTTCAATTGCTTACTTTTCAGCAACTGAGTTGCAATGCAGTAGTTAGTAGTGGCAGCATGATGTAGCAATTTGAGAGGGAGCTGTAGTACAAATGTGGCAGTGTCAGTGGCACTGACATGGGCAACCGTACAGAGAACAGTAGCACAGTGGATGGAGGGCAACAGGCCAAGCATCAACAACGCAAAGACCAATGACAAGATCTTGTGATACATGGTGTAGATGTATTGCTAGAGCACACTTTGTGTTAAGAGGGAGTGTTGAGATTTTGTGGATTGGGGTAGCATCTGGTGTGCTCTAGCCCTGAAACTTTGTGGAGGGGCTAAGAAACACGTCAACTCGAAAACCCATAAAGCGTTTGGAGAAATTTCATCTGGTGTTGAAGTTATTCAAATAATTTTTTTTTTTAACGAGGACCCTAAGTCTAAACTTAGGAAATTACAAAAATTAAAGTGAATTAGTTAAACACGTGTTGAAATGTTCTAAGTGACGTGGATCAAACAGTCTTTTAATCTTAGCCATTGATAAGAGATTTAATCATGACCATTGATGTGTCAACGAAAAAGTATAAGAGAAAGGTTTGGGGGTTAGTTGGAGACACATGAAGGCAGCGCTTAGGAACTAATATGGAATTCTAGGGCAGGGTTTGCTAAGAATTTCCAGAAGAGTTTTCTATAGCGAGGGGTAGTATTGGCTGAGGTATTGATCTGATCCCGGAGCCAAGAGTCAGCAAGAGGCATAGGGAGCAGCACAGAGAAGCAAGGGCAGCAGCAATAGCTGTTGCGCAGTACAAAGGCTTCAACCGCTACGCAGGCCCAGGAGGGGCAACGCTGCAACTTCAGGAGGCCTCTAGGGTTATGCAGAGGCCCTCCACGGCAGCGTAAGGACTGTGTCACCCAGTCTAGGATTACACAATCCCCTATTGTGTAGCGCAGGGGCACGCAAAGCCTAGCGGGGCTGACGTTGGGGCTTTAGGGGCAGCGCTGGGGTTTCTAGGGCCATAAATTAGCCGAGTCTTGAAATCCCGTTTGAGGGTGTGGATCAATTAAGCTTTTGGTCTCAGAACAACAGGTATTACTACAGATCTATTATTTTCTCTGTCGGGTTAACCAGTTGGGTGCCCAAATTTGGGTTAAGATGGAGGATCAACCAGCTTCCATGTGCCATTCATTATAAAGGCATCATATTCCTTCTGCATCCCTTCTTTCCATTCATCATGAGAAGCAACTTATTTGAAGGAAGTTGGTTCAAAATCTATAGACAAATTCAATTCACAATCATAAGAAACATCCATATCAATAGGTGAATCAGAATCATCTATATCACCTCCATTTTGCCTGGATGTACTTCTTGTTCTTGTCTTTCCAACCTCATAAGGACGAACATTTTCAAGTGTCTTTGTCAACCATTTTGGAGGACCTTTCTGAGATGGCCCAGGTTGAATCAAGATTTAGCCTCCTAATTTTGTCAATCACATCACTCAAAGTGTCATCTGTGGCTAGAGCTTCATGTGGGGGAGAGAGTTCTTTAGAAGAAGATTCCATAGATTGATCCAGTATAGGAATCCCCCTTCAAGATGTGGAATTTGATTATCAAATTATTGAAATGACTTTACATGTCTGAATCTATCCAAGCGATCAAGCTGCCGCTCAACAACATTGTCAGCCTTGGAAGATTCAAGAAAGATTACATCTCTAGATACCACAAACTTCTTATTAAATTCATCATAGAGACGATATGATTTGGAGGTATTTGAATACCCCAAGAAGATACACTTACGACTCCTTGCACCAAGTTTGTTTCTTTGTTCCTTAGGTATCAAGGCATAACAAGTGGAAACAAATACCCTGAGATGCTTTACCAAAGGAATGTGGAAATACCACATTTCATAAGGAATCTTGTTTCTAATAGCATTAGATGGACACCTGTTCTTTATATACACAAGAACTGCATCAAGCCCAAAACATCAGTTTAACATTCTTGAAAAACATCATGGAACGTACCATATTTAAGATTTCCTTGTTCATTCTTTCAGCTACTCCATTCTTTTGGGGATTATAAGGCACAATTGTTTGATGTTTGATCCCATGCTGGCGAAGATAGTTTTCAAATTTAGTTGAAGTGTATTCCTTTCCATTCTTAGTCGGAATGGAGCCAATATGATATTGTGCATCGTTTTCAATCCATGCATGAAAGTTCTTGAATGTTTGAAAAGCATTAGATTTGTTCTTCAATAGATAAACCCAACACATTCTGGTGTAGCCATCATATATTTATTACCATTTGCTTTAGGAACAAGCATTGGGCTATGTTACCACACAAACTAGCAGGGGACCTAAAAGGGTTTCCTAAGAGGGCAATTGCTAGGATAAGGGCAACGGTGGAGGCTTAGCCCACTGTCACCATAGCTAAGGCTCCTTGCTCTTTACAGAATTTCACCGATGGGAGTAGTCTCGATGCTTTTGGGAAGCCACTTATAAAGGATATATCAATGAATAGACGGGAAGTGACCCCTTAAACACTTTCCCTAAGAGGAGGTGAAAAATGGAGATTGCTTTCCCCTTTAAACAAGGGCCTTGACTTACCAGGGAGAGGGGGTGAGGATTAGAGGGTGAGGATGAAGGGTATAACTTGTAGAGGTGCTTCTCGATCCCTAAAAATATATAAGAACTTAGATTCCCAAATAGTCCTTGGTGAGTAGTCTTTGACAACAAATGGGACCACATGGGGCCAAGTGGACCCAGCCCAAGTTCGGGGATCGAATTTAGCAACCAATGATGTTCCTACCCTGAACAAGGTGAGAGGAAAGGATCAAACAAGAATTTTTACTTCAAAAGGTCAAATTGATCCTACCAGGTGCTAGCCTTGGGAAACACAGGGCAAAACTTTATCCTTGAGCTAGGGATTAGGATATTAGAGATTCCACCATCGGAATGTCTTCAAAATTTGAGGAGACCTGGGGGATCCACCAACGCAGTTGACCCTAGGATATCGAATTTTTCCTATGGCCATATTTCTTGGAAAGTGATACCCTAGGTGACCTAATGGGGCTAGACCTGGAAAAAATGTAGAAAAGGAAAAAGTAATGGTTAAAATGATCACCCATTGAAGGATCAGTGCCTAATTTCACTTGGGGATATGGAGTCGAGGATAATTAAGAAGATGGAATGTATTTCTATCGTTCAAGGAGGCTTCAAAGTCAACTTCATCCAATGTTAGAGGCTAGAGAAGAACAATGACTATAAAATATTTATACTTCTTGCAAATGGTGAAGGATTATCAAGATAACATGATCTCTAAGAAATTTCATTCACATAACATGGCCCATACAAATATATACGCTAAATAGACACATAATTCCACATTTAACATATGCAACAATTAGCCCTAATCATAGCGAAGTTCAAATGGATGCAACAACAAGAAAAATGACATCAAATTTTCACTTACACGTAATAGAATATATCCAACCAGCATCACATTCGCAATATAAGAAGCTGAAAGATAGAGAGAACCCAAATCCATACATCAAAATTCATCCATCATCCAAAATTCTCCACTAAGGAAAAAATGTGAAATTCTCTTAAGAGAGAGATCCCAATCCAAGTGATGATACTAATGAATCATACTAACTCAAATTTATACACCTTTTAGCAGTTTGATTTAGCTAATGAGCCTACATTAGCCCCTAAACATAAAATAATGTACAAATAACCTAACTTTGGTGACAAGCCCACCGAGCTCAGTGCTACCGACTTCTGCTTCTTGTTGCACCAAGAGATCATTCATGGTCCAACACTGAAGCAGTACTCAGAGGTACTCTTTCGGTCTACAAAACTTCCTGCCCAATCTGCATCTGTGAACCCGCTTAATTTGACAACATCTCCTCGGGTGTATTTCAACCCATATCCGACTGTTCCACACACATATCGGAGAATGTGCCTAGCTATTTCACAATGTACCCTTTTCAGTTCCACCATGAACTGACTAAGGGTGTTGACAACAAAACAAATGTCTGTCCTGGTGTTGACCAGATACATGAGTGACCCAATGAGTTGTCTGTACAAGGTGTGGTCCACTTCCTTGTCACTTGATGCATCTATTTTCTTTGAGTTGGTTATCATAGGTGTCGCCATGGACCGACAATCTTGCATTCTAAACCTCTTCAGAATTTTTGTGGCATATCTTCCTTGGCCTAGGAAAATCTCTTCATTCTTCTGCCATACCTCCAAACCTATAAAATAATGCATCAACCCCAAATCCTTCATGTTGAATTCTGCTTCGAATTCTTCTTGCGGTCCTTTATGAGCCTAGATGATCTTGTAAGAAAAAAATCATCTACATATGGCACCAGAATTAGTGGCTCATTCTCCATCATCAAATAGTAGAGATTGGGATTTCCATCACACTTGACGAATCCCAACTACTGCAAGTAGCTATCAATCCGACCATACCAAGCTCTGGGTGCCTGCTTGAGCCCATATAAGGCTTTCTTCAGTATGCATACATGAGATTCGTTTTGATGGGTTTCGAAGGCTTCAGGTTGTTCGATGTACACCTCCTTTTCTATCACCCCATACAAGAACGTTGTCTTGACATCCATTTGGTAAATTTCCCATCCCATATGCGCTAGCTAGAGATACATCATACAACAAATCTGATGGAGGTGTATTTGGCTATAGCGGCGAAGGTCTCCTCATAATCAATTCCTTCTTTTTGTGCATACCCCTTAGCTACGAACTTGGCCTTGTACTTCTTCATGCTACCATCTGTAGTGTACTTGATCTTGTAGATTCATCTCGATCCTACAACTGATTTACCCTCAGGTTTAGGAGCAACTTCCTAGACATCATTCCTCATGATAGAACTGTACTCTTCTACCATGGCATCCACCCATACTTGGTGCTGTACGACTTCCTAAAAATTGGAGGTTTCTTATACCTGAGCTACCAATGCTTGGTACCTATCAGGTTGTGTACCATGCCTCTACTCGGTTCTTGAGCTCCAATGAGCTCATCTGCATCCCTCAGTGTCTGTCGTGCTTCCCTACTGGTTTTACCACTGGTGGTAGGAGGTTCTCTCAATTCCTCCTCCTGTTCCTGTTGTTCCATCCGCTGAGAACTGCCAAAATCTTCTCCTCCCAAGGAAATGCTAGTACTAATCGTTGTACTCGATCCTGGTATCTGTCCTCCCCACTGCCCCTGCTGCTGTTGGGCTAGAGGAACTTCTGCTGACTCATCTCCTGCTGTCATATCACGAGATTTCCTGAAAGCTCTATCCTCCATGAACTTAGCATCTCGTCTCACTACAATTTTCCTACTGCTAGGAATGTAGATTCTGTATGCTTTTGAGGTCTTGCTATATCCTACGAGATACCCCTTTTTTGTAGTTTGATAAAGTTTACTTCTCTTCTCATTTGGCATGTGACAATATGCCAGACTACCGAATATCCGCAGGTGTCCTACTTCCGGTTTCTTCCCTGTGAAAACTCCTTCATGCATGTTCTTCCCCAATGGTCTGTGAGGTGTTCTATTCTGGATATACACAGTTGTGTTACATGCCTCTTCCCATAAGAATCTAGGCAGGTCTAGGTCATATAACATTTCTTTTGCAGCCCCAACAATAGTTTTGTTCTTTCGCTTTGCTACTCCATTCTGATGTGGATTGTATGGGGTTGTCCGCTCTCTCTTGATGCCCTCCTTTGCGTAGAAATCTGTGAAGTCTCTGTCTATATATTCTCCACCGTTATCTGAGTGCAACACCTTTATTTTCTTCCTTGTCATGTTCTCCACAAGAGCCTTAAACTCTCTGAACCGATCAAAGACTTCATCCTTGGTCTTTAGGAAGTAGATCTAGGTTTTCCTGGAGTAATCATCAATGAAGGTGACAAAGTATTTGCCACCACTGAGAGCTCTAGTGGACATTGGGCCACAAATTTATGAGTGTATCAATCCAAATACGCCTTCTGATCGGTTATCACTTCTGGGAAAAGCTGCCTTAGCGTACTTCCCTTGTATGCATCCTCTGCATACGTCGTCATGCTCTGTGTTGAGGACTGGTATTCCAATAACAGCCTCTTTGAGCATTCTCAGTGCTCTATGGGGCAAATGTCTCATTATCCTATGCCATAGTTCATTTGGATCTCTCTCGTCGTCAAGATTGCTACCTATCAATGCCATTGGAGACTCGAACTGCAATCTGTATAGTCTATTGCTTTGAGTTCCAATTTGCCTCATCTTCTTCTAGCTTGTATGCTTGACACATGCCTTCTTCGCAATGAAGTATATCGTATCCCTTTCCCTGTCGCTAGGACACTGAAATTAGATTCATTCTTAGTCCTGGCACATGCAACACATTAGTGGCTTTGATGTTGGTTGTTGCTTCTGTATGAAACACAATGTTGCCTCTCCCTGCTGGAGTGCATTTGGTTTTGTTTCCCATAGTGATTTGACAGTGCATCCTCTCTTCCTGATAGCTCAAGAAATATTCTCGTACTCTAGTCATGGGAGCTGAAGCCCCGTTATCAATGTACCAAATACCTGCAGACGCTGAAGCTGACAAACATGCAAAGTCTTCTTCCAATCTAGAAGACAAGTCATCTAAATTTTCCATACTTATCTGTGCTATTTTCCCTACTGAAAAACTACGTCCCTCTTGAAAACTGCTTTGCACTGAACCTATTGCGTAGCTCCCTCTATCACTGGACTGGTCTTCCTTCCTCTTTTGCTCAGCACTGGTTCTTTTGGATTTGTTTTCTTCGCTCTGATACCATTTGAAAATTCCAGCATCAGAGTCCTACTACAACAACTAATTAAATTTCTTCTATTTGTTTAACTGAACAAATTATTTACTGTATGCTATGGTAATATCGAAATAAAATATACTGCAACCTTCACAATAGGAAAATGAAAGGAAAAATACTAGCACAAGTATACACACATTAACACCGTTATTTTTGGACAATTTTCCCCGGAAAACCCAATGTGAGAAAACCGGTGCAGCGGCTGAAGGTTTGTATATCATGTAGTAATTTTCTGAGTACAAATCTATGATTGTCGAATCTCACAAATCATATAGAGAAACCTGACAAACAAGATCTCTCGAGATAAATCTCACTCTACAATAGGAATTGGACACTATCCTGCACCTTAAACGAGTTGCTCTGTGCAGTGACTGCATTACCCATGCAGTCTCTGCGTCAAAACTAAAGTTGCTCTCTGTCTCTGCGTTTGATCTCTCTGCTGACTAGAAACTGGAATCTGCGGCCCTTCGAATTTACCCTCCGGGAACTGGCACTGACCCTATGTTATCTCCTCAACAAAAATGGAACTCCCTCTGCAGCTCTGCGCAGTCCCACCGTAGGTGCGTCAATGGATCTGCGCAGCTTTCTATGGCACTGCTCACTAAAGAATTTCGATATCTGGATTATTTCTTCGTCTCGATGTGTTTTCCAAATGCCCCAGCAAGTCCTTATAATCTTCTCGTTGAGACTTACACGACCGAGATTAAATCATTAATCAACGGCTAAGATTAAATTGACTTGATCGTTGTCTTCTCTGGAATATTCACACTCTATTTTAATTAATATCCATTAATTATTTTAATTTCCTAAGTTTAGACATAGGATCCCAATAAAAATAACTAATTATTTTCATAAAACATTATCTGAGTGGAATTTCCCAAAACGCTATATGGGTTGTTCTTTGGAATACATTTGATGCTACCACAACTCAACAATTGAATGGAGCCTCATGATGAGCAAAATCAGAGGAAAGATTGTGTGACATGGAAGAGGTAACAATGGTTGCAAATGTTTGGGTGCATGTGTTCTTGGGGAGTTGACGCTATGGTCAAATTAGCTACCTGACTAGTCGATTGCACAAGGGGATCCAACACATTTCATTCTTCGAGGTTGTGATACTTGCATATACATGGGATATATGTCAGAGACGAGATTCTTCTATATTGATGAAGACAATTAATGCGAAGGTTGCTCATTATGAGGAGAGTCTTCAGGATTTGGTTTAGGAATTTGTCGAGGGTGTGTTGTCGAGGACGAAAACATTTTGAAATGGGGTAGGATGTCAAGCCCTCAAGCTAGGCACCCAAGCACGCCTAAGTTAGGTCGAGTTGAATTTGATGAAACGATTTGGTTGGCATGAAGAGCGCGATCTTGACGAGTTCGATGAAAACACTGTGGTGAGATGAGCGCATGAAGAACGCACCTTAGATGAGTTTGTGGAATGATTGGAAGAAATTGGAAAGTCGACACAATGATGGTGCCTAGTCGAGACACACTTGAACAAATACATGCCGCACCTAGCCAAGATGTGCATGACGAAAGACAAGGCATGCCTAGCTGAGACACGCTTGCCCGAGTTGCAAAGGTACACGATCAAGTATGAGACACGAAGGCACACGGTCGAAGGTAAATTGATGGAAAGTTTGTATGCGACAAATGATTTGACATAATTTGGAGTTTATGGTCAACTCGAATGAAAGAAGTTTGGCTCAAAAACCCAGTTGACACGTCCATGGGAAGAGACATGATTGTTCATGGAGGGTGACTCATATATATATATATATATATAAGATGAGAGGAAAGGAGTTAGAACATCAATGAATCGAAGACTAACAACCTGTCATTGGAAGAAAAGGAGACAACAAAGGAAGAAGAGAGTTGGGTCTCACAAAGGAGCTCACTTTGTAAAGCAAGCTGCAGAAGGAAGTTGAGCAAGCTTGTGGAATGAAGTATTGCTGAGGGTGGTACACCGTGGGGTATTTGTGTATTGAGGTTGTGTACATGTTGAAGGGCTACAACTTGGTTATTTATTGGGTTGCGAGTTGAAGGGTTTTAAGCCAGTTATTGTATATTTGTATTAGTGAAGGGTTGTGGCAGCGAACTGTTTGGACTTTGGCCCAATCAAACCCAAGTCCATTATAAACCAAAGTTTTGTGTATTGAAGTTTTATAGTAAAAGAGTAGTTGGGAAATTGTTTTGGGAGTTCCCCCTCGTTTATTTGTGTATTATTTCTATACATTATTGGTGTTGTTTATGAATGAATGCGTTTATTGTTGAACTTATGTTAATTGAAGTAAACTTTAATAATTGAAGTTAAGTTTTGAAGTGGCTATTGTAGTGAGATTTGATTGAACACTAATTGTGCAAGTATAAAGGAGAAAGCACGTCGGTGCTGCACACCTCAGGGGTCTCAGGAAGTTCATTTCTTAGAGGTGTGCCTAGGGGCATGACACCCACATTTTTGAGGCTAGAAATTGGTTTGCCTGAGGGAAGTTATTTCTAGGAGGGAAACCCCACCATGGTTTGAGGCTTATACGATGCCTTCGGGAGGGATATTGAGCCTATTTATCCTAAAATACTTCATCCTTTAGGGGATGAACCTCAATCTATGATGGTTTGGTTTTCAATTTGCATACCTTGCTTATTGTCTTAGTCTCCTTTACCTTGTCGATGACAAGTGACTTTCTTGTAATTTTTCTACGCTAAGGATTTGGTGTTGCCTTTGCCTCTATTTAGCCAACCCAAAAATATTATTAGTGGAGGTATATATCTTGCTTGGACAATGGCATTGCCATTATTGAAGTTTTAGCAGGAAATAATAGTCTGCCACTTGTGAATCATTCATGGTAGTGGCGGGAGTTAGTATTTTCCAATTTTTTCTTTATGCCTTTGTCTTTATATTTTCTCTTTTTGTCAACTCTATTTTCGGTCACCTCACTAGCATTTGATTCCCTCTATGTCATTATCACGTGTAGGGCCCAACTTGAAATACTTCTTCCTAGATGGTTCTAGTCAACATGCTCCTTACTCCTTGTTACTTCCTAGGAAGATGGGTTTTGGTTGTTGCATCCTATAGACTGCAGCTATGGGATTGCTTAGTCATTTATCCAACACATCCTTCCTCTAATCTCTTGCTCCTTGACTTAGATAGTATCACCCTAGTGTTGTAACCAATTTTCTCTCCTTCTATATCTACCTTTTTTCTATTGATTTCATTCTTCTTTTCTGATTCTGTTTTGTCTTCACTTGTATCCCACTAGCTCATCACAATTCACACCTTTGCTTGTTTTGTGCTAGCATTGTCTCATGTAGCCTTTGATTTTGCCTCTCGAAAGCCACTTCTTCTCATGCTAGAGCTACCATGTTGATCGTATTTTGAAATCTTGCCTTCATTGGTGCTTCACTAGTCTTTGTATGTCTTGCACCCTAGGTAGCTACTGTTGAATTTCCACGATCTTGGGTGTAGGTTAGAATCTTAGAATCTCTGACATTACCAAACCAAGAATCTCAACAAGAGCTACTTTTCACAATGGAAAATATAAAGCAGTAAATCACATATGCACAAGTATACACATTTTTTCACAAAATTGTACAATAATGTACAACCCAATCTTCGTTATATTGAACCAATCTGAATAATACAATAGTCTATTGAATACAAGATACAATGAAAATCTTCGCTGCAGCTTCTATGTTGTATCTTGTCTTGCCAATCCTTCGCTCTTGTACTGCTCACTAGCTGCCCATTAGTCCTTCAAAGGACAACACATTGAGACTCTAGGAGGGCTGCCACCTAACGCTGATGCAAGTCACTTCTGCTGCATGTACATGGGCTGATTCAATCTCCTCTTCTAGGATGGCCAATACCTGAGCTCCAATCTGCCTTCTAGTAGCCTCTTTCGTCCATCAAAGAGCTACTCACAAGGCACCAAATTTCACCCAACCTTCAACTCCTCTTCGTTACTTCAAGATGCGCACTTTGGGTAGGCAACACACGACCCTCCACCAGATCAAAGGCACTCAATCCTAACACACAGCAAGATAAGCTCCTATGAAGAATTTTGATCACCAAATCAAGTCTCCAAATTGGCTCCCAGAGGTTGCATGTAAAACAATCTAAACTGATCCAAAAATATGATCCAACGCCTACAAGAAAAACATACCTTACTCACTGTTTTGAGGTATGCTACAAACGCTGCAAACTACGCTTGGTTAGGGCACAACACAGTCCCTTTTCCAGCCTTGTGTCATGCCCATATTTGCACTAAAGTGATGCGGGTTCCCTTCCTTGGGAGGCCGAGGAGGGATGCTCCTAGTCTGGGCTATCCCAACCCTCAACCAACCCTCGACCTACTTCCAAACTCTTGTGTCATGCTACAGTTGGGCTTCTCCAAGCCTATGTCAACCTTATTTAGGGTCTGCCCACCTTAAACTTGCCCTCAAAACAGTGCTCCCCGCCTCGGCGCTCTTGCAAAGTTCCTCGACCCTCCTAACAACAACTCGGCTATCTAGAAATGACCTTGAAACAATCTTTAAGCTCCACATTGTTCTGTCATGCTTTGTTGTGGCTAAAACAGAGATTAGTCCTCCTCCAACAAGCTCTTATCTTTTGTTGTGTTGCACAAATGGATGTCTCAAATGACTCCACTTCACCTTGTATTTATACGCATACAACAACTCCTCAAAAAGATCATCATAGGGCTTGTACAACTGTCTCATGCTTATTATCATCAAGCCGACCTAGACATACATGTGCAAAACACAACCATAGACTTCAAAAATTCATATCTCCATTTCTACAACTCGGAATCGGATGATTCTCGTTGCATTAGATTTGTCTTGACGAGAGCTATCATCCTCATCCATCACATGTCGAAATGTGTTCATGGTTATGGCCCAAATCCGGATAGGTGAAAATTCCTATCTTGGGTTCCAAACGCACAAGTGACTCTTGTGGCGCTCTATCCTCCAATCCCTGAACCCTAGTGCTTGCACTACCTCCCAAGCTACTCAAAAATCAACACTCCCTCTTAGCGAGGGAGGTACTTCAAAGACTAGGAAGTAACTCATTATCATCATCACTACTCGTAACACTCGCCCAACTCTTGGCGCTCACCATTGCAGCAATCCCTGAAGAATGAACTACGCATCTCTTGGAAGTGTCGCTATCACTGGGAGCATCCTACTTCTTCTTTTGTATCGCTTTCCAATCTCTCCATGATTCCTTCTTTGCAGTTGTAGCAACCCCCTTGCTCCTCACTGCCACACACTCTTCTTGGGATGCAAATTCCCCCTCTGAATCTTCAAGCTCCCACTAAACCTTGACTCCCTCTGAGCCTCTGGAAAATCGACCTTCTTCGCTGGAACCTGTACCTGCCCCGCTTAAGCCTGCACCTGCACCTGTTCCACCTACTTCTTCTTTCCATGATCCTCAGCCTTACCCGTCAACTTGTAGAGACCGTGATCTCTAACTCCAAGTACAATCCCGTTGAAGCTAGAGCCCCTGGGTCTGAGTCTTGCCTTCCCATCCTGGAACAAGATCTGAAACCCCTTCTTCTCGATCATCGAGACAAAAATTACACTATATCTGAGTCCCGGTACAAACAATACATCCTGGACCCACATCACTCATCTTGTCTCCATCTTGAATGGCATAACACCCAATCCTCGGATCTCAAATTGACTCTTGTCGCCCAACACCATATGCAACTTCAAGTCCCATTCAACTAGAGTCTCAAAAAACTCTTGTGACCCTATCATATGTTTCGTTGCACCACTGTCCATGTACCCTCCATCCTCATTGACAATACCCTGCGAGAAATGAGAGATCACAACAAAGTCCTCCTCCATCAGACATCTTGACTAAAAATGACCCATCTCGCCACAGTTGAAACACGTGACTTTAGTCAAGTCCTTCGTCTGCTTACCCTTCATTCGTGCTGCAACTGCCATGTCCTCATGTGCCCTCTTCGTTGAATGAAGATCCTCGTCTCGCAATTCTTCCTGAATGATGTCATCCCACAACCTATTCCAGTCTGGCAACTTCTCTCTGGCAATGATCCCTTTGATGAAGGGCTTCCATTCCTTGGTGAACCCTTTTAAGGCAATCCTGACCATATCACTATTTGAAATAGTCACACCGACGGTAGCAAGCACATCTCTCAATTGAGACAATCTCGTCAGATACGAAGTAACTCCTTCACCCTTTATCATCTTGGTGGACTTCAACTTATCCTCCAATACCAGTACCCAATTCTTGCTATTATCTTGGAACAAATTCTGAAGAACCATCCACATCTCATGTGTAGTGTTCTTCCTGGAAAAATGAGGTATTAGGGGATCCTTCACACCATCTAGGATGATCAATCTCGCCCTCGTATCCAAATATCCGTACACTTCAAGCGCCTTTGGTCAGTTGGATTCTTGATGGCTTTCTTGGCAAATTCCCAAATTCTATTGACCTGCAAGACCAACTTGATCCTTTCCTTCCCTGGACTATAGTTGGACAACCCCTCCAGTCTGTCCTCATACCAGAGACCTGCCTGCAACTTAGACATTGTCACTTACAATGTGACCAACTCCCTCGTAAGTTTACTTTGTTGTGCACAACTATGATTCACTAACTTCCAAAGTAGCTCATACATGCTGTGATACCATGTTGAATTTCCACGATCATGGGTCTATGTTAGAATCTTAGAATCATTGACGCTACCAAACCAAGAATCTCAACAATAACTACTTTCCACAACAGAAAATATAAAGCAGTAAATCACATATGTGTGAAAGTTTAAAAACAAAATCCCTACTGCAGTATCTAGATCTACTTCACCTACTTGTTTAATTAGCATTAACAAGTTATTTTACTACAAAAAATATTCATAAAAACATTAAAGTAGACACTAACTGCAGCCTACACATCTACAGATCATTTACTGCACAATGCACACATGTGACAAGATTACACACGATTTTTCGGACAAATGTCCCCGGAAAAACCCAATGCACGAAAACCGGTGCAACAACTCTAGAGGGTTTATATTATTATGCAGAGTCTGAATACAACATTCTGGGCACCAGACATGGTTGGCCCTACAGAGATTACACGACAGTTTGTACCTTTCACTCGGAGACAAAAGATATGGCTGTATCACACCCTCAAATGAGATTTACAGATCACAGCTCCTTCTGGCCCACTGGAACCCTCAGCGCTGCCTCTGCAGCCTCTGCGTTAGCCCTCACTGGCCAGCGTCCCCGCTACGTCACATTGACTAGAGCTACGCTGCTTCTGCGCTGCCTCGATTGGGATGGCATCACCCTGGCTTTTGTTGCACTGCTCTTGCGTTGCATTGGCTGGGTTTGCGTCACCCTAGCTAGGCTTACGTATCCTCTGTGCAGTCTCTACATGGTGTTGGTTGAACTGCGTCCTCCTGGCTGGCTCTGCATTGACTGGTAGCAAGGGTGAAGGGAAGGCAGAAGGGTGAAGGGAAGGCAGTGTTGAGTAGCAACATCGAGCTCTCCATGCAGATTTACGCAGTCTAGCGAGGGGCTGCGTAAAGAAGCTACACAGGATGATGCAGAGGGTCTAGGAGGACCTCTCGTGTGTCGGGAATATTTCCCGAGTGTCCGGAAAATTCATACAAGGTGTATGCTATTTTATTTTTCTCATCAAGACTTTTGTAAAAGATCTATTCATTGCTGAAGATAAATACAAACCCTCATCCGCTTCACCGGTTTTCCCAGATTGGGTTTTTCCACGGACAATTGTCCAAAAATAACTGGGTTCATATGGTTGTTTCTATTGTGCTATATGTGTTATTTCTGTTCTTCTGCTTTTCATTGGAGTGAAGTACTGCAGCGATGTTTATTTCAAAGTTTACTGAAGCATCTATAAATAACTTATCTAATAAGTAGGCAAAATAAATCAATCACTGCAGTAATTATTTTCAGATTTGAAAATTTCACAACTCATACATATAAAATGGGAAGAGAGGAGTTAGAACATCAATCAATCGAAGATCAACAACCTCTTATCACAAGACAATGAAGGAAGAAGGGAATTGAGTCACATGAAGGAGCTCTCTCTCTAAAGCAAGCTACGGAAAGAAGTTGTGCAAGCTTGTGGAACGAAGTGCTACTGAGGGTGGTACACCATGGGATATTTGTGCATTGAGGTTGTGTGCAGGTCGAAGAGCCGCAACTTGGTTATTTATTGGGTTTGGTTGTGGGTGGTTGGTTGAAGGGTTGTAACTCGATTATTGTATATGTGTATTAGTGAAGGGCTATGGCAGCAAACTATTTGGAGTTTAGCGCAACCAAACCTAAGTCCATTATAAACAGAATTTTTGTATATCGAAGTTTTATACTCAATGAGAAGTTGGGAAATATTTTTGGGAGTTCCCCCTCTCGTTTATTGAAGTGTTTTTTATGTACATGATTCGTGTTGTTTATGAATGAATGCGATGATTGTTGAACTTAAGTTAATTGAGGTAAACTGTAATTGAAGTGGCTATTATAGTGAGATTTGATTGAACACTAATTTCGCAAGTATAAGATATCGGTCTCGATACAGGGTACCTAGGGTAGAGACATAGTACGAGCATTAGTAAACTCAAGTTGGTTTCACCATTGAGGAGAAAGCGCATCGGTGTTGCACACCTCAGGGGTGTCAGGAAATATTAGTTTTTGTTGCAGTAGATGTGTTATAGTAACCAAACTTGGTGGAGAGGCTAGAATACATGAGATCTCCATAATCCAAAAATCGTTTATGGAAATTCCTCCTAGAGATGGCTTAATTAGATTATTAACCTATTTTTTAATGTATCTTAAGTCTAAACTTAGGAAAACTGGTTAATTAATGAAAATTAATTAATTCAAGGTGAGAATTCTCAAGAAACTCACATAGATCGACTATGAGATGATCCTAGCCCTTGATTAAGTTCTAATCTTAGCCGTTGGTGCTCCAATTGAGGATTATAAGAAAATGTCGATGGGTAGATGGAGAATACACTTGAGGAGTTCAATTTCCTTGGATAGTTCGATTTTCCAGAGGCAATAACTGGAAGAGTTCGAGCTTCAGAAGGAAGCAGAGACAGAGAGGGGCAGGGACAGTGAGTCTAGAGGAAGTTTTCCAGATTCAAAGAGTGCATTTGTAGAGAGGCCAAGATTTCTCAAGGAGTCTGCGTAAGGCAGTGCAGAGCCTCAAGAAGGCAGTTCGATTTGCTGGGAAGGAAGACGTTTTCAGTCCCAGAGGCCGGGAAGAGGTTCTAGAGTGCCAGAGAGTTGTTTTAGTAGCTAGAAGAAGGAGGGACAACTAGATTAGCAATCTGTTCGAGCAACTAGCAACATCACATTGACGCAGAGCCTGTGCAGGCCAGTGGGATGACTTTCTTTTCAAAGGCAATCTAGTGCTTGAATTGCCCCTAGTGAGGGTAATTTCTCTCTAGATATTTTTGCCAATATTTTCTCTATAGGATAGCTAAATTTCAGCATCTAGATTATTGTATTGAAAATTTTTCACTGTTGCATAATAATAAAAACCCTCAATTGTTGCACTAGTTTTTCCAAGTTGGGTTTTTCTAGGGACATTTGTACAAAAATAAATGTGTAAATTTTATGTGTGTGTGTTAGATTTTCTTAGATTCCAACGCGATTTTCATCCGCAGTATTTATTTGTGAAAATCACAGGGTGAATTATTTGGTATTTGTCGTAGCAAACTGCAAATAAATTACCTAATAAATTAACAATTAAGAAAATAATTTCCAGTTGTTGTGATCAGTCGGAAGCTCAGAAGCGGGGGAGAGAATTTCTCTGTTCAGAGTGACCAACAGGGCGAAATTCTTAGAGGTTGCGCAGTACCTTGACAGGAAGATCAAATTGTTGGGGCAGAAGTTCGATTTTCAGTTGCAGGGTTGCAGAAAGTTGATTTGCTCGGGATAGTGATTCCACATGTTTGGGTGGTATGTTTTCTTGTGGAGATGACGCTACGGTCATATTAGCTACCTGACTAGTCGATTGCACGAGGGGATCCAACAGATGTCATTCTTACAAGTTGCGATACATGGGATATGTGTTGGAGACGAAATTGTTCCATATTGATGCAGAGAGTTGATCCGAAGGTTGCTCATGATGAGTACAGTGTTCTAGCTTTGGTTAAGAAGTTTGTCGAGGAGTGCGTTTTCGAGGAAAATCCTTTTGAAGTGGGCGAGGATTTCAAGCCCTCAAGCTTAGGCACCCGTGTGTCCCTAATTTAGGCCAAGTCGAATTCAGTGGAAAGCCTTGGTTGACACGAGGAGCGCGCTCGAGACAAGTTTGGTGGAAAGTCTTTGGTTAGACAAATGCACGAAGTATTCACTCAAGATGAGTTCGGTGGAACGATTGGAACAAAATGGAGAATCTGTATGACTAGGGCGCCTAGCCAGACATGCCCAACCGAAGACAAGGCACGCCCAACCAAGATGCACCCGAATGAAGACAAGGTGCGCCCAATCGAGGCTTGCCTACTCGGATAGTGATTGCACATGTTTGGGTGTATGTTTTCTAGTGGAGATGACGCTACGGTTAGATTAGCTACCTGACTAGTCGATTGCACAAGGCGATCCAACACATGTCATTCTTACAGGTTGCAATACATGGGATATATGTTGGAGACGAAATTGTTTCATATTGTTGCAGACAGTTTGATTCGAAGGTTGTTCATGAGGAGTAGAATCTTCTAGCTTTGGTTAAGAAGTTTGTAATGGAGTGTGTTTTCGAGGACAACCCTTTTGAAGTGGGGGAGGATGTCAAGCCCTCAGGCTTAGGCACTTGTGTATGCCTAATTTAGGCCAAGTCGAGTTCGGTGGAAACCTTGTTTGACACGAAGAGCGCGCTCGAGATAAGTTTGGCGGAAAGTCTTTGTTTAGACGAGTGCACGAAAAATGTACTCAAGATGAGTTCGGTGGGACGATTGGAACAAAATGGAGAGTCTGATCCAGGTGGATATCGGTGGCCACCCACCTTTTCCATTTGGACCCACACCATCAATTCTTGCAGCTTTTCACATTTAGCACCACTTACTATTTTTAGCAGGTTTTCGGGTCTTGCACTCCCGAAGCCGTTTTGGGGCCTTAATGATCTAGGTGGATATTGGTGGCCACCCACCTATTCCATTTGAACCCCCACCATCAGTTCATTCAATTTTTAAGTTACAGCACAACTTACTATTTTTAGTAGTTTTTCGGGTCCTGAACTTCCGGAGCCGTTTTGAGGCCCTAAACGACGTTTTTTGGGAAAACCGGGAGCAACATGGTTCCATGCACTGATGTTGATCACATCGAAAGTTGTACTCCTCGGATATATCTTTCTAACGAGCTATTGAGTGCATCAAACGAAGATCGGATGCCAAAGTTACATCCCCGGGAAGTTGAAACACCAATTTACCCAAATGGCACCCACAATTTTGGCGCTTCATCACCTAGACTTAGTTTTTTGGACGTTTCAGTTTTTCCATTGTTTCTCAATAATAAATAGGCCCTCGAGCCTCATTGTAACATAGTTTAGAGGTCTGTAGCCACCACATCTCTTCTCAGAGATTCGCTACCAACACCCTAGCTATTTTATTTCCATTATGTCTGTAAGCATATCTCTGTTATTTGATATTAATGAAATGACGCATTATTTCCGTTGCATCTCTATGTTTATCGTTATTTTTGTATTCTGTTGCGTTTCTGCATAAATCCAGATTAGTGGTATCAGAGCGGCCTGCTCTTTCTTTGTTTTTCTTTGCATGTCCCCAACGCAGTCAGGGTATAAGGAGTTAGGGCTCGATCTGGTTGAACCCTTACAAGGTCAGCTTCGCAAACCCCGACGACCTCCCATGGCGGAAGAAAAGAAAGACGAGGGAGCAGGAGATCCTATCAAAATATTGCTCGAGGAGGCCCTCGAGAAACAAGGAACGCAATGATGGATAACTTTGCTCAGATCCTTCAACGACTGCCCACCTACGACGCATCTGCATCGAACAGCCACTCTGGAGGCACCACTCCCTTCAAGGTACAGGTAAACTTTGATATTCTTGTATTTGAAGGCCAAATAGATGCAGACGTCGTAGATAGATGGTTGAATTTGCTGGAAGGGTATTTCTCGGTCCATGATTTCTCTGACCGAGAAAAGATTATTTTTGCACTCCTCAAAGCTACCCTCCATGTCAAAGACTGGTGGGAAACCTACCGTGAGCAAGAGGACGAAGGGGAACCCTCTCTGTTCTCAGCCACACCCACTTGGAATTCGTTCTGAGATGACATCAAGGAACAATATTACCCCGTGGGGAGCTATGAGCACAAATACATCCAATGGACCACACTGCGGCAACAAAGGGATCAAGATGTGCACGAACTAACGAATCTGTTCCATACCCTGCACACAAAGTTGGGTATTAAAAGTTCAGAGAGACATTTGGTGCTCAAGTACTGTGGTTGTCTACGCAAACACATTTAGGAGGAAATGGAGTTCCTCGACATTACATCTGTTGGCATGGCATATCGCTATGCCGCCAAGATCGGGTAGAAATTTAAGCAAAATAAGCGAGACTTTGGATCTGCGAATCCGAAAGGTGCCCCCGAACCGAAGAACAAGGGGCAAGGCCAAAGCGGTGCGACTCAGAACAACACCACAAATCAAAAGGACACAGGGAAGTGGTGTGAATTTTATAACAACACAAACGAGTGTCTGGCCAAACAGTCATTGGTAGCCGAACTAAAGGCACCCGAATCAGATGCATTTTCTTATCCTGAGTTAGAACTAGACAAAGGCAATGACAAAGGGAAGCAGATCACTGATGCAGATCCCAGTGCCATTGTTGCCACCACCAAGATCCAGAGGGAGGACTCAGAGGATCCAGAGGAGGGGGAGCGCCTCTTCCATTCGCAAATGTAGGTGAAGGGTTCTCCGCTGCAATTTCTTGTCGATAGCGGAAGCCAAAAGAACCTCATTTCAGCAGAGGTCATGAAGCGGCTCGGCTTACCGACCATAGCACACCTGCATCCATATACCATTGGGTGGCTTCACCCAGGGAGAGATATCTACATCTGCCAACAGTGCCGCCTTCCGTACAGCATCAAGCCATTCACAGATGAGGTATTATGTGATGTTGCTCCTCTTGATGTAGCTGATGTATTATTGGTCCAACCATACTTGTGGAGGCGATCTGTTGTGTATGAGTCTAGGCCTTGTGTTGTTATTATTACTTTGGGAAATAACTTGTACAGGATACTAGAGGTAGTACCGCCTCCTGTCCTCTCTTTGACTACTGCAAAACAACGCAGTAAAATTGTTTCCCAAACCAGGAAATTCATTTTCTTTACAACTCGCTCACAGGGAAAGAAGAGTATTGTGGCCACAACCTTGAAACAGGGCTCCCCTGCACGGTTGCAGCAGATGGACAAATTCATGGAGGAATACGAGGACATTTTCTCCTCACTCACAGAGGTTCCTCTACACTGTCAGGACAAGCACTCCATTGATCTGACCCCCAATGCACTACCGCCTGATGTTGCCATACCTCCTGCAAATACACATATAGAATCCACACATGTACTGTCTGAGGCTGATAAAGAACCCAAATTTACTAAACACATCCAACATTTCTGCCCACAGGCCCATGACATCTTCAAAAAATCTAATACCCAATTCAACAGAATTTGCTTCATCTCAGGGAGGATCTCAACGCAATGGGGACCATTGCGTCCTAAGGAGGGAGGAATGATCCAGGTGGATATCGGTGGCCACCCACCTATTCCATTTGGACTTACACCATCAATTCTTGCAGCTTTTCACATTCAGCACCACTTATTAGTTTTAGCAAGTTTTCGAGTTCTACACTCCTAGAGCCGTTTTGGGGCCTTAATAATCCAGGTGGATATTGGTGGCCACCCATCTATTCCATTTGAACCCCCACCATTAGTTCGTTCAATTTTTAAGTTGCAGCACAACTTACTATTTTTAGCAGTTTTTCGGGTCTTGAACTTCCGGAGCAGTTTTGAGGCCCTAAACAACATTTTTTGGGAAAATCGAGAGCAACATGGGTCCATGGACCGATGTTGCTCACATTGAAAGTTGTACTCCTCGGATATATCTTTCTAACGAGCTATTGAGCACATCAAACGGAGATCGGATGCCAAAGTTACGTCCCCGGGAAGTTGAAACACCAGTTTACCCAAACGGGACCCACAGTTTTGGCGCTTCATCTCCTAGAGTTAGGTTTTTGGACGTTTCAATTTTTCCATTGTTTCTCAATAATAAATAGGCCCTTGAGCCTCATTGTAACACAGTTCAGAGGTCTGTAGCCACCACATCTCTTCTCAGAGATTCACTACCAGCACCCTAGCTATTTTATTTCCATTAACTGTAAGCATATTTATGTTATTTGATATTAATGAAATGACGCATTATTTCTGCTGGATCTCTAAGTTTATGGTTATTTCTGTATTCTGTTGCGTTCCTGCATAAATCCGGATCAGAGTCGGTATGACTAGGGTGCCTAGCCAAGACATGCCCAATCGAAGACAAGGCACACCCAACTGAGATGCACTCGAATGAAGACAAGGTGCGCCCAGCCGAGGCATGCCCGCTCGAGTTGCGAGGGAAAACGACTATGGATGAGACGCAAAGGCACACAATTGAAGGTGAACCGAAGACAAGTTGGTGTGTTACAAATGATGTGACATAAATTGGGGTTTATGGTCGGCTTGAATGAAGGAAGGTTGACTCAAATTTTCAATCGATGTGTCCCTTGTAAGAGACGCGAATGTTCATGAAGGAGGGCAACTCATATATATAAGATGAGGAGGAGACGGGTTAGAAGATCAATCAACTGAAGATCAACAACCTCTCGTTGCAAGACAAGAAGGAGATAACGAAGGAAGAAGAGAGTTAAGTCTCACGAAGGAGCTCGCTCTCTAAAGCAAGCTATGAAAGGAGATTGTGTGAGCTTCCGGAACAAAGTATTGCTGCAGTTTCTACGCCGAGGGGTATTTTTGTATTGAGGTCATGTGCAAGTTGAAGGGTCTGTTACTGCTCAAAATAACAGGGATCCTAGCAAGAGATCATATAGAGCTACTACTGCGTCAAGTGGTAACAATGGAGCGATAGCCCACTATCACCTCAGCTGAAGCTCCTTGCTCTTTACGGACTTTCACCGATGGGAGGAGTCCTAGTATGAGAGGAATCACAAGAATAGATGGATCAATGATAGGATATGGGGTGATTCCTAAAGCCTATTCACAAGAGAAACTCAATTAAATGGCTTGTTTGCTTAAGAAGCAAGGTGAGGGACTCTCTAGGAAGGGCTAAGAGGATACTTGAACCTAGGTTTGGAGAATACTGTTTAACAAGAAAATCCCTAGACCTAAGAATCCTTGTGAAGAAATGGCTTCTATACAGTCCTTGTGGAATTCGAGTCACAACTTATGGGACCACAAAGAACCATAGTTGATCAACACTAGAGGGGCTTGACTTGTTTAGGGAGGAGAATAGGATCAAAGGAAAATTTTTCTTTTGAAAGATAAATGCAATGACCCAAGTGAGAAAACTAACCCAAATCAACCTAAGGAAAGAGATGGTCTTCTGGCTAGGGCTTGCTATATCTTGAGATTCCACAGTCTGATTCGCCTCAAACTTGGAGGACCTATTGAGAAAACGACCAAAATTCAAGGGCTTTGGATGGCTACAAAGAATTTCGCTTGATGCCCTAGGTGACCCTCTAGGGTTAGGCCTAGAATTGGGAGAAGTGAAGAAAAGAGAGGTAATTTTAAGCACCAAGGGGTTGTGAGGATCTATGCCTTGCTTCTTGGGCTTAATGGAGTCAAGATACACCTAGATTGAGAATTTTATTGAGCTAAGGAGCCCTAATTAACCTTCGCTAGCCTTTCCAAGTGAAACAACTAGGTTCTTAGGGTTTGATACTTCGAATTTGCAAAGGAGATGAAGTTTCGAGGTCTCTGAACCTATGAGGTGCCTCTCGAAACATTCACCCACTCCCTCAAAGAGCAACACATGCACTAAATCACTTCTTCAAGGTTTCCAGAAGAATTTCACATTATTTTAACCCATACAAGGATAATGATAACAATATCATGCATTAGATAGGTAAGATAGCAAGAATAGCATTACATTTCACTTACATGAGAGAGAAAGTATATCAATTTATCAATTTCGCATTAAAAAGAAGCTCCAAATACTAGCGAAAATCCAAACATCAGAGTGCATCAAAAAACTCCAAAAGTTTCGTCCTAGAAACAAGTGCGTAAATCTATCAAGAGATACTAATCCAATCCAAGTGATGATGAGAGGAATGAATGAGCCTCTCATCTATTTATATCCTTCCTAAAGAGTTTGATTTTCCTAATTAAGCCCCAAATAATAAAATAATATGCAATAATAACATCCCTTGGTGACAAGCCCACCAAGATAGCTCCATAATACAAAAATAAGCCTCTCAAGAGGGAAAAATAGTAAACATGATGAGGCATTGGGCCCAATGTTGCAGGAAACGTCCCCCCCACCCCAGGGCTCCAACCCCCAAAACGCGGTAGGTACGGAACCGTACTTGATCTGTCGTACAAAACGTGTTTTGGAATTTCCGAAACGCGGTCCGTACGAAACCATATGGGATCCGTCGTACAAAATGCGTTTCGTAAAAAAAATTGCGTTTCCTGGAATTTCCGATCCGTACGGTTGGATTTGCGATTCCGTATGGCGGATCCGTGTTTCTTACGATGGATTACCGTACAGAAGCGTTGCGCTTCCAAGACGGATCCGTACGGATCGCGAGTAGTTCCATACAACGTTGTACGAATCCGACTAACGCAGCTCAGAAAAGCGATTTATTTTTATTTTTATTTTTATTTTTCCTGGAATTTCTGATCCGTATGGCTGGATCCATGATTCCGTACGGCGGATTTGTGTTTTGTATGACGGATCTTCGTACGGAAGCGCTGCGCTTCTAGGATGGATCTGTACGGATCGCGAGCAATTCCGTACTGCGCCATACGAATCCGACTAACGCAACTCAGAAAAACGATTTATTTTTATTTTTATTTTTATTTTTGTCTTTAGTTGGGTAAGAAGGTGAGTTAGTGTTGAGTTAGGGATAGAATGAAAAGCTTATAAGCTCTATTTCACCTCTCATTTGATCACTTGTGTTTTTGGAGAGCTTGGAGGAGTGAAGGCGAGGGAGCTTGGAGGAGTAAAGAAGGGCTTCCATCTACAAGAGCTAAAGAGGTAAGTGCAAACCCCAAACTTTCTCATTTTTTTGTCATTGTTTTTTGTATTTTCTCTCCTCCCTCTCCTACACTTTCCCATTCTTTCTTCTTGTACATTTATTTGTAGGTTGTCCACCATCTATATTCATATTCAAAGATGATTTTTTTTGGGTTCTATGTATCATTCCACTCTTGGTTTTGATGATGGTAAGGGGGAGTAGAAATAGAAGAGAAGAACATGAAGAAGAAGAGGAAAGTGGTCCCCATATGAGTGACCCAATGTATGATGAGGAGGAAGGGTTTGAAGAGGAAGGGGATGATGAAAACATTGAATCATTAGAGGGGAAAGTTGCATTGACAGCCTTGTGGAAATGTAACCAAACTTGAAGGGGGAAAGGTGGTGGAAGATACAAGTTTTTGTGCCCTCATGGTTGTCATGGAGGAAAACCATATAGTGGTTCATATACCTGTGTGAGGAGGCATCTTTGTGGGGTGATGGACAGTGATGAAAAAAAGGGTGTTGTGGGGATAGAAATTTGCCCAAAGGTTCCAGTTGAACAAAGAAGAAAATACATCCAAATAGAGGAGGCTGCACAACAAAAAAAACAAAAAGCAAAAAACTCAATCTGAATCAAGTGCAACCTCTGGATTTGGTAGCTCATCTCCTCATGGTGCTTCTGCAAGCTCTGGATTAGAACATAACCCTCAATCCATTAATCCTGGATTACAACATAACCGTAATTCCCTTGGTCGGATCTACAAAATACCAGGGGTTGAAAACCATCATGCCCTAAAACCATGTGCAAACCCATGCACAAAACCATGGGTTGGTCCGCATGGAAAGAATATAACACATACCCAACATCCTCCCACTTGTTTTCTTTTCGCAGGGGGCCATAGGAGAGCTTAGTCATTAGCCCAGCTCTACAACACCCACTGTTTCTCTACACCAAGAGAACTTCGAGTGCTCACAGACTTCGTCAATGCATCTGCAGCATTCTTCAAAGTGTCCACCTTTATCAGCAACACCCTTTTAGCCTCAACCATATCTCTCACAAAGTGATATTGAACATCAATGTGCTTTGTCTTTGAATGATAAGCAGGATTCTTAGTCGAGAAAATTGCACTTTGGCTATCATAGTCTATCCTTATAGCTTGCTGCACCAACCCCATACTTGAACACGATCTTTGCAACCACACTGCTTCCTTGCTTGCATGAGTGGCTGCGATGTATTCTGCCTCTGTAGTTGAAAGTGCCACTATAGATTGTCTTTTACTCATCAACTGACTGCACCTCTAAATAGGCTAAACACATACCCACTTGTAGATCTTCTTTGGTCCAGATCTCTAGCCCAGTCTGCATCAACAAAACCATGAATTTCCAACACTCTTTCCAATCCAAGCCTTTGATGCCATAGCATGGTCTTTTCTCCAGAGACCGCTAGGCTTTCCGTTCCACTTTCAAGAACCACAGAACTGTTGCACCCATCAATAATAGTGCTGCGCTGAAGCTTGTACAGAGTTCCAATCCGAACTCCCCGTATTAATACCAGTGCTCCCCGAACCATCTTACAAGTATCTTTCTCGAACACTATTTTTAGACCTACATCATCCATCTTGCTTACAGAAATCATATTTCTAGCTAATGCAGGAATGTGCAGAACACCATGAAGTGTTCTAATCCTTCCACCTTGCAGCTTCAGCTTGACTTTTCCACATCCGATGATTCTGGCCTTCCTATCATCACCTAAGAAGACATCACCGCCATCATATTTCTAATACTCGCAGAACCACTCCCTATGGGGAGTGAAGTGAAAGGATGCACCCGAGTCAATCAACCATGACTCATGATCTACATGTGTATTTGAAGAAGAAGCCAAATACACATCCCCACCTTCATCCGAGGTGGTGTTTGCCTCTGCAGAAGGAGCATCATTAGATCCCTTTCATTTCTCAGGAGCTTTAGATCTGCAGTCCTTTGTGTAGTGCCCTTCCTTTCTGCATTTCTAGCACACCTTTACAAACTTTCCATGAGCTTTAGATCTCCCTCTAGATTTATATCTCCCACTCGAAACCTTATTCTTGTTTCTGTTCTGGGACCTTCCTCGTACAGATAAGGCATCTCCATTCTGACCCTCCATATTTCTTCGTCTCATTTCTTCTTACAGCAAGGTTGAGACAATGTCATTAAAATTCAAGGTAGTTGTATTGCTACCTATTGCAATAACCAGACTGTCTGACGAGTCTGGTAGAGAACACAACAAATTGATGCACTTATCTTCATCTGAGATTTTAATATCAACAAATGACAACTGACTTACCATAGTATTGAAGGCGTTCAGATGCTTTGTCATTGAGTCTCCATCCTTAATCCTCAGGTTATACAGCTTTTTCCGCAGGAACAATTTATTCACCAGAGACTTGGATTGGTACAAAATCCCAAGTTTGTCCCACAAATTCTTCGTCGTAGCTTCCCCAGATACATTCAACAATACCAAATCTAGACACAATCATATTGTGCTCTTCGCCTTCTGATCCAAATTTTTCCAGTCTTCATCTGACATTGTCGTTGGTTTAGTACCTAGATCTACCGCGATCCACTGGTCTTTATCCACCAGCAGATCCTCCATCTTGAGCTTCCACAACTCAAAACTCTGACCATTAAATTTCTCAATCTCTATCTTTCCACTGCTCGCCATCTTCTTTCACCATAAGAATCGATCCCGCAGATCTTCCACTGAACAGGGTCTACCACAGGGTCGAGGAAAAAACCCCTCAGCAGCAAAGGCATCCCCTTGAAGCCGAAACACCTCTGATACCAAATGTAGGTTTTCACCCTGTACAGAAATTATCTGCAAACGAATCTTAAAAACAGAAAATAAACAATAGTGAGAGCATAAAACATAAAACAGATATACACAGAGATTTTCCCCTAGATCCCAAATCGGGATGACCATCTTGATTTTTCATTATATTCCTTTTAGTGTTACAACACATATATATATACATGCCGAAACATACATAAACTTCAATCCATTAACCCTGGATTAGAACATAATCGTAGTTCCCTTGACCGGATCTACAAAATTCCAGGGGTCGAAAACCATCATGCCCCAAAACCATGTGCAAACCCATGCACAAAACCATGGTCCGCCCACCGAAAAATAGGGTCCAAAAAAATTTTCCAAGGGTGCTGCGCCGGACCCAGAACAGGGGGGGGTTGATACCCCCCCTGCTACACCCAGCACAATGTACAGGGGAGGCTATCGCCCCCCCACGCGTGACCGGTGGTGGAAAGAATATAACACATACCCAACACAGTGTTTATTGCATGTCATGATTCCTCCTCTGTCAGTGGAAATTCCAAAAACATTGCAGATCTCCTATTGCAATCAATCAGAGATGTTGGTCCTAGTAAATTGGTTCAAGTGATCACAGATAATGCAGCGAATTGTAAGGGAGCAAGAAAAATTATTAAGCGTACTTATCCACACGTATTTTTCTCTGGGTGCTTGGTGCACACATTGAACCTTTTGATGCATGATATTGTGAAGCATAAAGAATGTGGGTGGATTAATGAGCTTTATGACTAATTCTATGGCACTTACTCCAAGGTGCAGTTGCTTAAACTTGCAAAAAAAATATTTGCAAGTTATTACCTCACCTTTAGGTGCCTAGCGGAGGTGAGACAAGCTTTAACTAATATGGTCACGGCTGAATCATGGGAGGAAATTAACACTGATAGAGATGGTGCTAATGTAGCCAAGGACACTATTCTTGACATGTTATTTTGGTCACAGGTTAAATATGTTTTGCAATTCACCAAACCAATTTATTACATGATCAAGTTTGCAGATTCAGATTAGCCAAGAATTGGGGAGGTGTATGAGCAAATGGATAACATGTTGGGGCAGATTAAAGACATAGTTGAGCCTAGATATACCACCTTGTACAAATATATTCGTGCAGAGGTGGTAAAACGATGGGATATGCTAAATATTCCATTGCACGCATTAGCATATGTTTTGACACCTAAATACGATAGTCCATCATGGATTTCAACAACAGCACCTAGGGGGGCGAGCAGGAGAAAACCACACCTAGATCGAGAGTTCCTACAAAAATATATGATTGCATTGGATAGATTAGTCCCTAATGAGGAGGAGGCACACTCGGTACGGAAACAGTTGAACAGCTATACACTTTTCACTGGTCCATTTGGGAGCATGCATGCTATTAGAAATCGAGAGAGTTTTTCTTCTATTGAGTGGTGGAACATGCGTGGAGGTGCTACTCCACTTCTACAGACTTTGGCATTGCGGGTGCTATCATAGATGGTAAACACTTATTCTGCAAAAAGGTGTTGGAGCTCTTATTCTTTCATCCATAGTGTTAAAAGGAACAGGTTGGGTTTAGACCGGGCAGAGAGCTTGGTTTATGTTCATTACAACTTCCGATTGTTGCCCCATTACTGTGATGATGCAAAGAGTAATAAAGACCTTAAGCTTTGGGACAAGTATCTAGAGGAGGCCAATTTGGAGGATGGAGTGTTGTGATTAGAGCAATTAGAGGATGCTCTTACCCATGATGATGATGATCGAGTTGACATGCCACCCCCCACTAGTCCCTTGCTTCCTAGGTTCCATGGTTCAACACCAATAGCAGACGCTTCATCTTCATCAGTTGCAGTGCCAGTGCCACAACTTCCAAAGCCACCATCTTCTTCATTGCCAACACGTGGAGGCCCACCATCACGTACTCTTCGTGGTGGAAGGAGGAGAGATTAGTAGATATTTTCACAATTTATTGCTTTTGTCATAGATTAGACTTGTAGGCTTGTTGTGAATTTGAACTTTTTTGTCTTCGTGGTGGCTAAGTGGCCTATTTTCTAAAAATTATTATTTGAATTTTGGACATGAGTAATGTTGACAGTTGCTTACTTGATAGATAATATGCTTTATGTTTTATAATATGGTTAAATGTTTTATGTTTATCATTTATGTTTTATAGTATGCTTAAATGTTTTATCAAGCTTCAAAATTTGATGTATGTTTGTAATTGCTAGGATCTAGAATATAGATGTTTGATGCTCTAATGTACAATGGAATCATGGATGTCATATCTATCTTGATTTATGTAAAAATATGCATGTTTTCATGTCTTCTACAACTAATATGGTATTTGGGATGTTTTTTTTTTAATATAAATGCAATATATATATATATATATATATATACACACACTAGACGCTTCTGAAACACTTCGCTTCCTAAATTTTTGGAAAATGACGCTTCCGCGTCCCCTCTTCGTGCAACGTAACTTGGGCCATTGAGGAGGCCTAGTGGAGTCCAAAGTGTGCCAAAGTGAGAGAATGGGCTCCAAACACATTGATCAAAGGGTTGGGCCCTTGATATCCATGCAAGTCACATGTGGCGTCGCCAAGTGGGTGTGGGGGCACAATGACATGCTCATGGGTCTCCAAGTAGATCGACAATGCCTGTAAACATCTATAAGGGCTAGAATGATGATATAATCGATCCCCTTGTCTCCCATGGTGAGACAAATCCTTGTCTGTCCCTGGAACATCTTTCAAGTGTATGGTACAACTGTGGAGCCGGTTGGATGTGGTGATCCAGGTGCATCATCCTCATCCAGAAAGGTAGAACACGAGCAGTCAATGAATGGTGTTGGGGAACCATGAAGTGGTCTTTACTATGGTGGAGGGCCATGGCTCTCAACACTCACCCTACAAGTGCCAATGTGACCCCCTAGAGGGCTTGGACCCGGTATAGGGAAACCAAACCCCAAATGGAGACCCACCTGCAATCCTACATAAGATGCAATGCGTTCCCTTGCTCTCCAGTACAACAAATCATTAGAGTAATCAAGTAAAAGAACTTACAAATCATGGAATCAAATGGGCACTTCATGGTGGCATGCCCTTCCATAGTGGGATGTGGCATGTTCCACCATGTCTGGCCCTGGAACATCTTCCAAGTGTATGGTACAACTGTGGAGCCAGTTGGACGTGGTGACCCCGGTGCATCATCTTCATCCAAAAAGGTGGAACACGAGCAGTCAATTGATGGTGTTGGGGATCCATGAAGTGCTCTTTACTATGGTGGAGGCCCATGGCTCTCAACGCTCACCCTACAAGTGTCAATGTGACCCTCTAGAGGGCTTGGACCTGGTATAGGGAAACCAAACCCCAAATGAAGACCTACCTGCAATCCTGCATCAGATCCAATGTGTCCCCTTGCTCTCCAGTACAACAAATCATTAGAGTAATCAAGTAAAAGAACCTACAAATCATGGAATCAAATGGGCACTTCATGGTGGCATGCCCTTCCATAGTCTGATTTGGCATGTACAAGTGTCTCCAATCTCAATAAGGGGGTTAACCAAGGACACTATTAGATGGTTTCAACCTTTAAAGGGGGTGACATTTCCATGGTACATCCATCAAGTGGTAGGTGGCATGTGATATAATGATGGAATGGAGTGGGGATCAAGAGAAGGCTCTAAGCCACAAGCCATGGTACAAGGGTAGCTATAATAGTGGAAGCCCACACTTGAGTATATGAGTGTAGGAGCGAGAAATCGTGGTACATGAGCTACCCTAGCCTTCGTTCTTCCACCCTTCTTCATAAGTCTTTTGTCTTTGGTTGATTTTTCTTCATAATTGTGCGGGGCTCCAAGGGATGAGAGTATGATGTGTAGGATACCACAGTAGATACCTCCTTAAAGGTGGGGCAATTCATTTCCTTCCAGGATTTGGGACAATCATGGGTTCCTTAATGTGGAGGGAGCTCATCTAGGGCCTGTTACCCACCACTTCGTGGGTGATATCCCTAGGAGAATTTTTCTCCATGATGGACCTTAGCCAGCAGCCAGTAGTGCCTTGCAGCCTTCTTCTAGCTCGTTGTGTCATTTCTTTTCTACCTGAGCCAGCCATGTGGTCCCTCACCCATCTGTATTGATCGTATGTTTAAAAGTGGGCCTCCCGAATCTAAAGGAATATCTTGTCATTTGGTAATTGAGTATTGGGTTTACTTATCATGGATACTTTTGGACATAGATATTTTGGGGTAATTTAGTGAAAAGAGTGGTCTTAGTTTGTGTGTCTGTCCCCCTTGATCTCTTTTGGATGTTACCCTTGGATCTTAGTCCCATGGGACCTCCTTTATTGACCTTTTGGTTCTAGGGTGGTACTACTTGGGAAACCCCGACTTTGGTTGTGTGGTCCCGCTCCCTTTTCCGCATATATTACTCCCCTTCCACTCACTATACCCCCATTCATCCTTTCTCCCACTCGGGTCCACATTGCCTCTCTGGGTCCACATATGGTCGGCCTCCCTATCCCCTTGGCCCCACCTTGGGTCAGGACTAGAAGGATGCCCTGGAGGTTGAAGCAACTAAAAGAAAAATAAAAGCATAATTGGCCACATTTAACAAGAAATTGTACCACAAATTGCAAAAGATGGTCGGGACAAAAAAATAATTAGCACTTGGGCAAAAGCCAATACATGAGCTTTGCCCCATACCCATGGTCATCACCCTGGTTCCAGATCCCTAGATGAGCTTCCTTTATCATTAGGAACCCATGATTGTCCCAACCCCTGGAGGGAAATGAACTGCCCTACCTTAAAGGGGTAATCACTGTTATATCTGACACATCCTGCTCTTATTCTTTGAGCCCCGAGCAGTTAATTAAAGAAAAATCATAAAAGGAAAAAGGCATATAAAGGAGGGTGGAAAAATCAAGGACAGGGCACCTCATGTACCACGATTGCTCCCTCCTACACATTATATTTCCAGGTGTGGGCTTCCCTTTATCTAGCTGCCCCTATGCTGCAATATGTGGCCCAGGATTTCCCCTCTCATTCCCTACTCCATTTCACTTGTTTATCACTTGCCATCCCCATTGGAGGGATGTGCCTTGGACATACGATCCCCTTTAAGGGCTAAAATAAGGTACTTGGCTAACGCCATTTGGAGCATGAAGACGCTAGCACATGCCAAAGCCCACTACGGAAGGGCATGCATTGTGAAGTGCCCACTTTATTATCCATGGTTTCTAAGCTCTTTTACATGATTACTCTAATGACTTGTTGTATTGGAAGTCTAGGGGATGCATTGGATCTTATACATGATTGCAGGTGGTTTCCATTTGGGTTTGGTCTCCCTATATGGGATCCTAACCCGCAGAGAGATACATTGGCACATATAGGGTGTGCGTATAGAGCCATGGGCTTGCACAACAATACACAACATTCCACGGATCCCCATTGATGTTCAGAGACTACTAGCGATCCACTTCTGGGATGATGATGATGTGCTTGGTACATTATACCCAGGAGGCCCCACAAGAGCCCCACAGTCTTTGCAGGTGTCCCAATAATTGTGCGATGTCATGGCAGCATTCATTCCATCACTCGAGCCCTTGCAGAGGATCCACATGCATCTTCGACTCATATGGAGACCCATGGGGTCATTTATATGCCCCCACACCCACTAGGAGACGACAGGTCTACTACTCGGAGAACAAGGGGCCACCCCCTTGTCCATCATATTTTCAGGAGTTTATTCATCATTATGGCACTTCTGGAGATTATTAGGCCTTTGGAGGGCCCCACGAGAAGCACATATTATTATTTCACCTCTAGAGAGGCTTATTATTCCATTTTATGAGCTAGTTTGGTGGGCTTGTCACCAAAAGTGGTTTTATTTGCACATTATTTTATTATTAGGGGCTAATGTAGGCTCATAGGCTAATTCGAACTCCTAAAAGGGGTATAAATTGATTACATCGGATCTCTCTCTCTTCAGAGAATTTCGCATTTTTTCCTTGGTGGAAATTTTTGGATGATGGATGAATTTTAATGTATGGATTTGGGTTATTTCTATCTTGGAGCTTCTTATGTGCAAATGTGATGTCGGTTGGATGTACTCTCTAACGTCGTAAGTGTAAATTTGATGTTATTTTTCTTCTTGTTGCATAATGTTGGATTTCACTATAATTAGGGCTAGTTGTTACATGATGGAAATGTGGAATTATGTATCTATTTAGCTTAATCTATGTATGGGTCATTGTTAGATGAACGAAATGTCTTAGAGATCATTTTATCTCGATAATCTTGCACCACTTGTATGAAGTATAAATGCTTGAAGGTCACTTTTCTTATCTTTCCCTTTCCTGTTGGGATATTCATTATTATCCTTGAGTCCATATCCCTACGTGAATTAGGCACTATTCCCTCACAAAAGGGTGGTCAATTTCTCTTATTTTTCACTTTTTTTCTCTTTTCCCCAGGTCTAGTCCCATTAGGTTACCTAGGGCAGCAAATTCTTGGGAATCTAGCCACATGAAAACTTTGATCTCCCAAAGGCAACTGTGCTAGTGGGTCCCCTTACTCTCCTCCGAATTTGGGCCAATTTCGACAGTGGAATATCTCGGTACCTTAAGTCCTATGTCTAGGACAAGTTTTGTCATGTGTTTCCCAAGGCTAGCACCTGGCAGGGTCAATTTGACCTTTTGAAGTAAAAATCCTTGTTTGATCTTTTCCCCTCACCTTGCCTAGGATAGGAGCATCATTGGTTGTTATATTCCATCCCCAAACCTAGGCTTGGTTCCACTTGGTCCCGTGTGGTCCCATTTGTTGTTTAATACTATTCATCAAGGACTATTTGGGAATCCAAGTTCTTATAGGATTTTACGGATTGGGAAGTACCTCTTCCAGTTGTACCCTTCATCGTCGCCCTCCAATCCTCACCCCCCTTCCCCTAGAAGATCAAGTGCCTTGCTTTAAAGGCAAGCAAGTCTCACTCTTTATTTTATCCTAGGGAAAGGGTTTATTGGGTCACTTCACACCTATTCATTAACATATCTTTCATAAGTGGCTTCCCCAAAACATCGGGACTCATCCCATCGGCGAAAGTCCATAAAGAGTAGGGAGCCTTAGTTGTGGTGATAGTGGGCTAAGTCTCCACCATTCCCCATAACCTAGCAGTTGCCCTCTTAGGAACCCCTTTAGGGTCTCCTGCTGGTTTGTGAGGTAATAGGGCCCATAGGAACCAAGGTGATGGTCGTAGATTAGGGGTAGAGCTCATGTTTGGCTTTTGCCCGCGTGCTAAATGTGTATGTACTGGCCATATTTTGCATTTTGTGCTACATTTCCTGTCGTGAGTGGCCAAATTATGCTTTTTCTTTTGTTTTTAGCTGCATCAACCTCTGGGGCATCGTTTCAGGGCCAACCCAAGGTGTGGGTAAGGGGAGGGGGAGGCTAACCCTATGTGGACCCAATGGACAAATGTAGACTCGGATGAGAAAAGTGATAGATTTGGTTAAAATGAGCAGAGGGGAGTGATGTATATGGTGTCAGGAAGCGGGACCAGGCAACCAAAATTAGGATTTCCTATGTAGTGCCAGCCCTAAAGCTAATAGCCAGTAAAGGAGATCCCACGGGACTAGGATACAAGGCTAACAACTGAATCGGGTAGAGGATACAAGAATACGGACCTTTCCCACTCTTTCCACCAAATCTCCCCACCAATCAATGCCCAAAAGTCTCCATGATAAGTAAACAAAATTACTCATCTACACCAATGAAAAGCCATACCTTCGGGTCTAGGAGGCCCACCTTCAAACATACGATCATAACAGATGGGTGGACCACATGGCTGGCTTAAGTGGCGGAGATACTACCCACAGGTGGTGGGCAACATCTGGCTGCAACGGGGACATGAGCTCTTAGAAGAGTGCACGAACGTACTCGAGCAGGAGGTCATGAGAACACCAACTATCTGTTGGTATTGCAGACTTGTTACCTGCACATGTCAAAGACCAAGAACACATGCTTAGTATTAGGCCATAAAACCAACAAGAAAATAACATTTATTCTAAATGCAATTTTAATCTAAATACAGCTTGTCTATCATGATAATATCATATGATGTTAGTCCTGATGAGCAAATCAGCATGCAATGCATTCTACCCTAACAATGGATATGATACATTATCAAGTGCCAAGGAAAGGGGTTATATGACTCAATTTGACTAGTTGTGGCCAAAGTTTATCATTAAGTTTGGCAATGAAATAATAGCCTTCTTGCACCTTTCCATGAATCTTGACAAGCACAAGGTTCTTGTCTACCAAAACCACGTCCCAACCCTTGTATTCTTTCTTAGGCTTCCATTTCTTGTTCTGTTTATGACTAGGCCTTTTAAGGATACAAACTACTTGCGAAGGAAGAATGGGAGAAGGTTTCTCAATCTCGGGCATCTTACAATAAGGGATTGGTCCATGCTTCACCACATGGTTAGGGTATGCAGGTTCTCTATAAAGAATCAAAGGAGTCCCATCAGACTGCGGAATGGTGGCATAAGATAAGTTCATTTGAAATTGACCACCCATAGTGGCACCCCATTTCCTTGATAACAACATCCCCCATACATCAGGAATATCTATGACGACAACATCCATGAGTAATGATATATCGGGATTCATAGCCAAACAAATCTTGAGATCCTTTATGAGGCCTTCTACTTCAATGGGTTGAGAATTGAACCCACATACCACCTTGTACCTACGAGTAATGTTTAGATTCAATTGCTTCATGACCTTTAATGGCATAATATTTGCGGAAGCCCCTGAATCTAACATGCAGTTATGCAATAGGAGGTCATTAATAGCTAATTCAAGTATATTAGCAATAGGGGGTCTCAAGATGGTCAGGGATATCCCTAACTACCCTATCAAATTTTTGGATAAACTCCTTGATGTCTTCCCTTCCCCTACTTATTTGGTAGAAATTTTCAATGTTGAAAGTCCCTTGAGCGTCACACGGCCATCTTCTTATGAAAATATCTTCAAATTCCCTTGCTTGTCCTTCAAAAGATAAGGGAAATAACATAATGATCCTATCTTCATCAAATACTAACCTAGGAGAAATGGTCCAATATAATTCTTCAACATGGTCACAGGCACTAATGATGGCATCATCCTTAAAATTGGGCAAACAATTATTGTATTTTTCGAGTATAAGCTCAGGATTGTCACTCAAATTCATGGGTGCGAAGACACTAACTAAATGCCTTTTACTTCACGACATTTTGGGTTGGTCTTGGTTTAGGTCAATGCTAGAGTATGTTGCCATCTTGGGGGTGGGATCACCGACCTTTTCAAACTCAGGGAGAAAGCTAGTTCTAACAGGTAATGGAGTTCGTTCTCCCCTTCTTGCAGCTTCTCTAGTTAAAGGAGGAATGTTGTCCCCTTCAAGAAGACTAGGGGATTGGACAATGAGTGGAGTTCCCAGAGGAATAGTTGAAATGTCGTTTATGAATCAATTCCTCAATGATTCACTAGGGAGGTGGATCTGCTTCCTTCTCGACAACGGAACCAAAAAATGTTACCGCTCAAATTAGCAGGGGTCGTAGGAGGGGATCCTATAGAGCTACTACTAGGTCAAGTGGAAACAATGGAGCGATATTCCACTATGACCTCAGCTAAAGCTCCCTGCTCTTTACGAACTTTCACCGATGGGAGGAGTCCCAATATGAGAAGAGTCACGAGAATAGATGGATCTGATAGGATATGGGGTGATTCCTAAAGTCTATTCAATGGCTTGCTTGCTTGAGAAGCAAGGTGATGGGCTCTCTAGGAAGGGCTAAGAGGATACTGGAGCCTAGGGTTGGAGAATATTGTTTGACAAGAAGCTCCCTAGACATAAGAATCTTTGTGAAGAAATGGCTTCTATGCAATCCTTGTGGAATTTGAGTCACAACTTGTGTGACCACAAAGAACTAAAGTGGACCAAAACTAGGTCAAGGGTATGGAGTTGATCAACACTAGAGGGGCTTGGCTTGTTTAAGGAGGAGAATAGTACCAAAGGACAAATATACTTTTGAAATAGAAATGCAATGACCCAAGTGAGGACACTAACCCAAATCAAGATAGGGAAAGAGATGGTCTTGTGGCTAGGGTCTTGTTAAAATTTTCTGGGCACTTTGACCCATGTTGAATGTAGGTTTGCACCTAGTGTTTCGGCAGGTCAACAAGTTGACTTTGACCGATTTTTGTGGAAGTTTTATTGACTATTTTGACTCAGTTTGACCGATCTTGAAAGGCCGATTTTTCCGTTGTTTTGACCTAACTGTCTGGAGGACTATTGATTGTTGACTGATTAGAGTTGTTGTTGACTTTGACCAGATTTGCAGACTTTGACATTAGATTAGATTTGACTTGTTGGCTCATCTTTGACTAGATATTGATTGGTTGGTTTGGATAGTCAATGTTGTTGACCTTTTACTCTTTGTTGATGAAATCGAATATTGCATCTCTTTGTTGAACATTTGATTACAATCTAATAGAAGAAGAATTTGGAAAGCGTTTTCCCCCTTGTGGGGTCTTTTCCCCTAGTTTTTGACCAAGTACTATGTCTCTATTGGAAAATTAACATGGTATCAAGGCAGAGGTGAAGACAAGCCCAAGGAAACAAGAGACAAGTTCTCTCTCTCTCTCTCTCTCTCTGTATATATATATATACACAGAGAGAGAGAGAGAGAGAATTGATGATGAATAAGTGAGATGATGTGAACCTTGTGACAGTATACTTTATCAACTTACAAGAGAAAAAGGCTATACGCCTTGGTTGGGATATGTGTCTTAGTTAATTAAAGTAACACTATCAATAGTAGCAACATCATCATTATCTCTATGTGTGAAGGGAGAGAGAGTACAAATATATGTGATATATGTGTAGTTTATGATGATAATATGTCATTTGTATTCCTATTTATTGAACCAATTAAAATGCATAAAAAAACGCTGATATGATTGCTTATATAATGAAAAATGAAATGTGACCTAAGGCTTGAAGTTTGTGGCTTGAACATATATGATAATTCAATGGTATGATAATAAAGGACTATTGATATTATTAAGCAAGGGTGAGTGTGGTGAGTTGGCCAAACTTGTAAGTCATCTAGATGAAGATGCTTGATTCTAACCTAAGCCAAAGGCCGCAAGGCTTGATGAGCCATTGGAGTAAAATCCCCTTATTTATTTTGTATGTATATTGGATAGTTTTAAAAGCATAGTCGTGTGACTATAGTGAGTGAGTATATGAATGTTGTGGAGGCATGGTAAAAGTAGCATAGATCTAATGTGATTATACTCTAAGTAGGCTATATAAGTCTATATGAATGTGTTTTTATATGATCCTATTGATCATAGCGATGCATGCAACCAACCACCTCATTGTAAAAACAGGTATACATCATTTTTTGGGAGAACTTCAGATTTGACCTCTAATAGTGAGACCTATGTATAGTAACTTGTGATTTCAAGCATTTGATTTGGACTAAGTTACACATGTTGCTAACCTACAATGATATTTTTGTGTGTTCATGAATGTGCAATACATGTGGAATAACATTTGTATCTTGCTAACATATGGGTGTGGTACATGACCACGATCCATTAGCCTTTTTGTATTGGGTTGAGTAAAGATGCTTTGGCTTAGATACTTAATCTCGAGGATGAGATGCAAAGTCTTTGTGAATATTTTTGAATTTACTAAACAGAAATCCTACAACAGTAATATGATGTACAAATCAAGTGTTGAAGAATTAAGCACATTCGACAAAGGACACACAAGCTTTTTCAGACAAATGTCCCTGGAAAAACCCAATGCGTGAAAACCAGTGCAGCAGCTCTTGAGGGTTTTTATTATTATGCAGTTTTATGAATACAAACTAGGGCACCAATAGTCGTTTATACAATAGAGAAAATCCCAACAGATGTACCTCTATTTCTGGAGACAGATATTATGGTTGATTCAACTTAGAATGAAGCACCCCACAGGTGCCTACGTAGTCCTTGCATCATCATTCGGTGTGGCTGTGTCACCCTTTCATATCTGCTAAATACAAGTTCGATCTAGCCCATTGAAACCCCAATACTGGTCATTGAATGACTGCGTCACCCTGGCTGGGCCTGCGTCCCTCCGCGTGAGCCCTTCTGGCTCTCCACCACCCCATCTGGGCTTATGCTGCCTTTGCGTCACCCCTCCTGGGCATGCACTACTCTATGGTATGGATCTGCCTCTCTCCTATTGTATTCTCGGCCTTGGACTCAGAAATCCCACTGCCGAACTTCCCCTCGCTGCACTGCAAGCTCACTGGAAAATTCTCAGCATACTGCGCCCTAGAATTTCGACTTAGCTCAAGTGTTGCCACCCTTTGTTTGTTCTCCAACTAACCCCAACCCTTCCTTTAATACTTTTCCTGTTGAACACTCAACAGTTATGATCTAGTCTTTAATCGATGGCTAAGATTAGAAAATACTTGATCCTCGTCACTTAGAACATTCTCACCCACATGTTTAAACTAATTCACTTTAATTATTTAATTTCCCTAAGTTAGACTTAGGGTCTCCATTAAAATAATTAATTATTTGAATAAATTAAGCTCTAGGTGGAAGTTCTCCAAACGATTTATGGGTCTTGTAGATCTCATGTGTTCTAGCCCCTCTGCAAAGTTTCGGAGCTAGAGCACATCTGATGCTACCCCAAAAATCAACACTCCTTCTTAGTGAGGAATATGCTCTAGCAACACTTCAACCTAAAGCATCACCCTAATCCACGACATCGGTCCCCTGGGCTGTTGATGCTTGGCCTGCTGCCCTTCATCCTCTGTGTTGCTGCCTTTTATATTGCTATCCATGACTCTGCCACAGTCATTGCCTCATCTATACTGCAACTCCCTCTGAAATGCTGCATCATGTCGCCCATAGCACTGCCACTGCTTACTGCTGCACTGCAACTCAGTTGTTGAGAAGTAAACAACTGAAGGACATCACCCAAAATCCTGACAGACAAGTTAGTTTGGCTACATCTCGATACTGAAACACCCTCTGCTGCTAATCACAATGACCCTCTGGTGCCTGTGCACTGTTGCTGCTCTGCACTGCGTAAGAAATGCCTCTGTGCTGCTGAAATCCCATCAACCTCTACGTTGTTGCTACCTTTGCTTTGCGTTGCTCTAGTCTTCAACGTCCTAGCACTTGCCAATGTGTCTCCATAATCCTCTGCACCAAATGACTCAAGTCATCTTGCTACTGTCATTAAGGGCTCCCGTAGCTCGTATGTGATCCAAGAGTTTGGGCACCTCAAGGATCCTGCCCCCCACCGCTATCCGTAGATCAATCTATAGATCTATGTTGCCCCACCTCTTCTCTCGAGGCACATGAGCACTCATAGCCACATCGTCATCACTCCCATCATCATTGTTAGCTGCTACAGCCTTTGAATATCAATCTTTCTTGCCCTTCTTCTTCTGAGGACAACTAGTGGTGAAATGTCCTAGTTCACCACATCTGAAGCACCTGACCTTTGAAAGGTCTCTCTTCTTCTTCCCTTGTTGCCCCTGTTGTCCCTTGGATGCGAGAGCCGCATATTCCTCCTTCTCCTTCTTTATCTTGATTTCGTTGTTGGTGCTGCCCGCCTTGGTCATCCTCTAGATCTCTTCTTATCGAAGAGTTGGCCACTTGTCTTCCCAATTTGGAAGTGTTTCTTTGCCCAAAATGCCTTGGAAAGAGGTCTCCCACTCTTCAGACACTGCATTCAAGGAAATCCTAACCAATAGGCCCTCATCAGGAGTGGCCCCCATAGCAGACAGCTAATCACGAATTGCCTTCAATCTAATGAGGAAGTGGTCAATTTCCTCTCCCTTATGCATCTGAAATAGTTGAAACTGATTCTCCTGAAGCATTCTCCTTTGGATAGAAGTCCCTTGATACATTAAGGTCAACGTCATCCACATCTCATCTGCTGTGTTCTTTTCAGCAATGTGTGGGACCACATGATCCTTGACCCCATCCATAATCAAGTGTTGGGCCCTTACTTGAGTTTCCTCAATACTTCTTCAATGGATCAAGGTCAACAGGAACAACCACAACTTTCTCGGCATGATCTTTTATATGATATTCATCTAAAACTGACATGATTCTGGCCTTCCAGACGACGAAGTTGGGTACTCCATCCAACCTGTCCTGATCCCTCAATCCATGTGTGGCCATCTCTACTCAAAATTTGTCGAAACCAATATTCTCCCTTCCTCTGCTACTACCCTCGGCAAGAAAAACCGGATCTGGGTTTCTTGGCGCTAGAAACCCTCTAGAGAATATACTCCCTCTGACAAGTGATTTCCCTCCCAAAAATCCTCCACCAACTGTTGTCGAATCAACCCTCTCTAATCACTTCGTTGATTAGATCTCAGACGAGAACTCCTGCTGAGGAACTGTTCCCCCCTACTTTGTCAACCCTTCTAGACATTGTTCTACACTGAAAAAACAATGCCCCACTAGCAACTTCTAAAGAACAAAACTGCACTTCCAGCCACGACAATCGGCACAACGTGACCTCCTCTCGAACTGCGTCACCCTTCTAGGCCTGTGTGAGCCTCTACGTCAGCTCTGCATGAGATAGACAGGCTCTGTGTCACCCCTCTTGGGTTTGTGCTGTCCCTCTGGTGCTGCGCTGCCACTTCTTGGATCTGTGTTGTCATAGTTGCCTCCCTACAGCAAAAAGATCACCTCTTTGCTGATGGCTTCAACTCTCCCTGATCTGCAGTAGCTTTGATACCATGTGAAAATTTTTGAATTTACTAAACATAAATCCTATGGTTGTAATATGATTTACTTCTCCTACTTATTTTATTAACTTAACAAGTTATTTTTCTTAATAATACAAGAAAAACATCGAAGTAAATACACTGATGCCTACACAAATATACAAATCAAGTACTGAAAAATTAAGCACATACGACAAAGGACACAAGATTTTTCGAACAAATGTCCCCGGAAAAATCCAATGCGAGAAAACCAGTGCAGCAACTCTTGACGGTTTTTATTATTATGCAAATTTATGAATACAAACTAGGGTACCGGTAGTGGTTTACCCAATAGAGAAAATCTTAGCAGATGTACCTCTATTTTTGGAGACAGATATTATGGTTGATTCAGCTCAGAATGAAGCACCCCACATGTGCCTTGTTAATTTTGGACAACTAGGTCCAAACTCCATCTTGTGATGCTCAAATGAAGATGCCATTATTTTTATTGGATTCCTCTTTCGGAGAGGTGCAAGATCGATCTAAAGATCATCTTGATCTGATGAGCAGAACATTTATTTTGAATTTATTCAAAATATGTGCAAGTCGGCCAGAATTGAAATGTTGGCTTGAAGCCCCAGCAAATGTGTCACACACCCTCACTGATGGATATATATAGGTCAACATTGGAGGTCATTTCATCCATCACATCATCACACATTCTCTCTCTGCATCTAATTAGCTAGATCAATTTTCCTAGGAAAATATTTGTTTGGGATATAAAAAACTCCATTTCTAGCCTCCATGGCATTCGAGTATAATGATTTAGAATAATGATGGCAGGAGCAACATCTTTCTCACTTGGACAGGGCCACCAATGTAGTTCTGCATGTTCTGTTAGTTCAAATCCAAATCTTCCTTGGTGGCAATATGTCTAAGTTGCTCCAAGTATTCTTCAATCTCCTGCCTAACCTGGTTCCTGGGTTTGGCTTTTGTGAGTAAGCCAACTGATGGGATCCTGTGTGTGTTCGCCAAGAAATCCAGATTGTTGTATAATTGTACATACGAGGCCTGAATGCTACCAATGAACGAGGCGAGTTGCTTGTTGTTTTGAATCAACATCCGAACTCTTGCTTTATCCAGCTTTGTGTGTTACTTGATTTTATTTCCCAAGTCAAGTGGTGCCCCTTTGTATCGCATTGACCATTCATGCATGGCAGCAATGGCAACTTGTACATTCTTGAGAGTTTTGGCAAAGTATTTACATTTATGCGGTATGCCATGCAAGTGGAAAACTGCATTATGTACAGTAACAAGCTCCTCATAGAGGTTCTGCATGGTCTCTCCAAGTGTCGATACTTCACCAAGTATCGCTGCCCTCATCTCCTCCAAATGGACCTATACGGAAGCTGCATTCTGAGCTATTGCGCAGAGTTGTTCTACCTCTTTCCTAACAACTTGTAAGTTATGTGTCAATTTCTTATTCCCGACCATCAAATACTGAGTGTTTGACCTTGCTGCACCTCCAAAGGTCAAGTTGGTTGCGGCAATGGCATCAGGATTATTCCTGGTGTCCGCCACTATCGTCCTTTCCCTAATGAATGTAGACGATGCGAGGTCGTTCGGAAAATGTGTCTTATGCGCTTGCACAGTCTTCCTCTAAAGTTCATCGTACAAAAGATTGTACGTGTCCATAACCGGATCATGATCAAGAGAAACAACTTCCTCTTCCTCACCTGGAGCTAACTCAACTGTTGGAGGTGGTAGAGACTGACTAGTGACTTCTTGTGTACATGGCATCATGTCGACATCTTGATTATGCAACTCTAAATCCTCCTCCATGTCCACAATTTCTGTCAATTCTTCAATCTATTGAGCAAGCTCTATGTCCTGCATTTGTCCGCTCTCCTCCTCTGTTGGTTGTCGATTTTGTTCTTGCTCTTCAGTTTTATTTTACATTGTTTCTTTTACAATTGCGCTTCGCCTCTCTTCTTCTTCCTTCTTTTGCTTCTCTTATTTTTCTTGCTTCTGCTGTTCTTCCTCCAATCTCCTCTACTCTTTACTCTTCCTCTGTTTTGCTCTCTGCATCCTTTGTTTCCTCTTTACCTCTGCTGCTAAAGCCACTTTCATAATAGTTGGATCCGCTTTCATCTTGCAACTTCGTTCTCCCCCTGGACTGTATGCAACCTTTCTCTTTCCCTTATCCTGTGCGGGGTTGCTCCCTTCTGCTAGCACTACTTTTAGTGAAGCTTCCTTGTACGGAGTCACTTATGAAGTTCCTGTAAAACTGATCGACTCGCGGGTTCTGGAGGAATTATAGCAATTCTTCCATGGATCCTCCTCTGGCCAATGACATGTCTCGTTGAGCCACTGGAAATGGATTCTCGCACAATGGTCTTTGCAAATACCACGAGGATTGTACAGATTAAAGTTCGAAGTACCTAATGCAAACTTCTTTATCGCCTTTCCTTCAGTATCCATGTCTTTCAGGTTCTTGATCTCATACAATCCAATTTGCATAGGAAGAGTTGGCCATGGTGTTTTCTTCTTCCTGTGTAAAGCTACCGACAACCCTGTGGAGAGATGGTATGAAACTTCTTGCATGACAAACTTGTCGGTGGCATGCCTTGGAAAAATATGCGGAGACTTCTAACCGTGGAACACTCTAAGGAAGGTGATTTTCGGTGAGGCAAACCAATTTGTTATCTCTGCTACTACCTCCATTGCTCCACGTGACATGCAAGGTGGTTCTTCCTCAAAGATCATCTTGTACAACAGAATGAGGAAGTGGTCAGTTAGCTTCTCCATTACTCCTTGATGGTTGCAATCCGAAGAAGTCTGTAGTGGATGTACATGGCAGGGTCTCGAGGTGTCCAAGTCCAATCCATGCCAGGGAATGCATTATGTGCACATATTGCATCCAGTAAATATCCAAACATGCAGAATCTTGCTTGTACGCCCTTGGGAGGATTCTGGGGATTTGCTACATGGATTCTCAACTGTCGAGCCAATAAATTTGACCAGCTGAATGACTTCCCCTCATTCACAACCTGGTTCAATAAGACTGCCCACCCTTCAAGAAAGGTATTTATGCTTTGCTGACTGTAGATTCTGCAAGCTAGGATAACCAAGAGCCAATAAGCCCCCCTCCTGAGGAATTTTTCTTGTATGTGTTGGTAGGTGTTTGTCGAAACTTTAATGGCTCTTTCACCCAGCCTTTAACAATGTCTTTTGTGCTTAGATAGATGTTGGTGGCATAGAAGTATGAGTGCATGAGTGTTTCTAGCTCAGGAAAATGGTACATAAGATGGTAATCTTCTGCCAAAAACGTAGCAAGCTTATGTCCGTTGGCACTGTTCAAAGTCATGGTATTCACATCAATATGTGAAACAATCCTGCTGACGACATATGCACATGGGAAGGTTAGATATTTGCATGCAATCCTGCGTAATCCCGACTGTTGAACCCTAACATATACCTACTGATCCTCTAGTTCTACTTTGAAGCTCTTTGCTGAAAAAGCTTCGTTCGCCTTTTGCCATGTTAGATATGACTCCTTTTCCACAAACAGTTGAGTGTTTGAATACACTAGCAAGTTTACTGGTGTTTGCTCAACTACTTCCCCGGTACTGCTTTCTGTGGTATCTTTTGAAGTAGCTCTCTTAGGTGCCATGGTAACAATGACTGCTGAAGAGAAGTGCTTAACAACTATGATACCTTCCGGAGGGAAAAGGCACTCATGGCAAGAAAACATTAGCTTTTGCAAATTAACTTTCAAAGCAAGATTAGGCAGCAAACACACGGACTGATGAGAAGGATTGCATGATATTCATTATCAAGTGAGGGACACTGGTTGAGGGAACTGTGCATTGCGCAGCCTCAACAGCCAAGGATATGGCCTCAGGCTTGAGATTGCACAATGCGCAGTTCAGCCTGGGCAGAGACAGGGAGAGATTGCAGTCTCAGTGGCCAAGGTGGCAGGCTAAGGCTTGGAACTATGCAATACGCAGTTAGGCCTACCTGTATTGTGCATTGTGCAATCTTAGAGGCCAATCTCTCGGCTTGAGCCTTATACTTGCGTAATGCCCAGCTGGGCAAGTCATTGCATGGTCAAGTGAAGTGCAGATATGCTCAGTGAATGTGGGAAACAAACAAATCTAAGAGATAATGCAAGTTAAAGTGAAGATATGACTAAGTATGGATGGATTTGTGCAAATCAAGTGCAAAAACTCAACAAACAGAAGGAAAATCAATTATGTGACGAGAGTTGCTGATACGACGATCATTCGTGTGCAAAACAAGAAAAATGATGTGGCACTTATGAAAGGCGAACGACAAATGAAACTAACACTTCTACAAACTAATACAAGTTAAAACGCCTGCAATCATGAAGAGAAACAAGCAAAACAACACTCACAAAAGCAAAATGACAAAAGCGACAGAAAATGCGGCAAAAGATGACAAAAGCAAAATTCACCTGGAAAAGCGACGCAAACTCCACCGAAGGGTCATTGATCTCCTTAGGAATGCAATAGCTCCAAGATCAAATGTAGAAATGTGCTCTAGAGGCGTCAATTGAATAGATTTGAGCAAATTAGGGTTTATGACGTGCTTGCCTAAATTCAAGGAAAAAGTGACCCTTGGCGGAAATTTCTAAAAATAGCAATTGTGTCACCTTCAGGAAACTAATAATGATTACCTATTTTCTAGGGATGTTTTTTTACTTTTTTGGCTTTTTTTCTTTTTCAGGAAACTTGCCATGCGCATTGCCAAGGAAGATTGCGCAATTATGGGGAACTGGGGAACTTCCACGTTCAGTGCATTGCGTAGTTTATGAGCTCAAGGAATGGATTGCGCAGTTTCTGAGCTTAGTGCTGCACTGCCATCTAGGACTATGGAGTTTTTGTGGAAATTTCTTGTGGAAATTTCTGAATCTTTAAACTTTATGCAGAAATTATTACTGTTAATCTGGTTACGTTCCTCCTACTTAGATAAGTTATTAACTGAATAAAATTCAAGTTAAAATCGAAGCAAAACACATAACAGATCTCCACCAATCCAAATCTAGAACAAGTTCATGCACACATAGACAAAGTGACATAGTTATTTCTAGACAAATAGTCCCCGGAAAAACCGAATGCGGGAAAACCGATCTTCTGGCTACTGGAGGGTTTTATTATTAAGAATTTTCCGAATACAACAAGCCTAGGTTCCAGATCCGGAAAACCCGACAGAGAAATATTAGATCTACAGTTCACTGGATGATCTAGGGCCATAAATAATGACTAATCCACACCCTGAAACGGGATTTACATAACTCAGCCAAAATTAGGGCGTAGAAACCCCAGCGTTGCCCCTGAAGCCTCTGCGTCAGCCTCTGAAGCCCCTTTGAACCTCAGTGTTGCTCCGGAAAGGGTTGCGTTACCCTAGACTAGATGACGTAGGCCCTACGCTGCCGCTTAGGGTCTCTGTGTAATCCCTGAGCGTTTCCTGCAGCAATTACGTTGTCCTTGAGGGACTGCGCAGCGCCTGCTTTGCACAAATTGCTACCCTCCTGCTTCTCTGCACTGCCTCTCTGAGTTGATCTCTGCCTCTTGCGGATTCTAGACCCTGGTATCAGATGATCCCCTTGGTCTAAAGTCCCCTCTCTGCAGCTGAAATACTTCTAAGATTTCTTAGCAACCCTGCCCCAGAATCTCAGCTTAGCTTCAGTGCTCTGCCTCTATGTGTCTTTACAAATGACCCCAAGCCTTTCCTTTATACTTTTCTCGTTCGGAAACCAATGGCCATGATCGGATCTTGAATCAATGGCTAAGATTAAAAGAAAGCTTGATTCGTGTGACTTAAGACAATTTCATCACAGGTTTAATTAAATCAACTTTAATTATTTAAGTTCCCTAAGTTTTAACTTGGGAAATACATTATAATAATTAATTAATTTAATATCTCCTAAACTAATTGAAATTTCCCAAATCAATTTCTGGGTTTTGTAGATCAAGTGTACTCTAGTCCCTCTACAAAATTTGGGAGCTAGAGCACAATTGATGCTACCCCAAATACACAAAATCTCAACGCTCCCTCTTAGCATCAAGGGTGTGCTCTAGCAATACATCACACTATGCATTACATGATTTTGGGCACTGGTTCTGTGTTGTTGAAGCTTGACCTGCTGCCACTCAAATCTGCACTGTTGTTGCCATTCTGTACTAGCCCACGACTCTGCCACTGCCACTGCAACTTCTGTATTGCAGCTCCCTCTCAATAAGTTGCATCTATACTGCTCATAGCACTGCCACTGCTAATCTGTTGCACTTGCAACTTCAATTGTTAAGAGAAACAACCTCTACAAAATTTGGGAGCTAGAGCACAATTGATGCTACCCCAAATACACAAAATCTCAACGCTCCCTCTTAGCATCAAGGGTGTGCTCTAGCAATACATCACACTATGCATTACATGATTTTGGGCACTGGTTCTGTGTTGTTGAAGCTTGACTTGCTGCCACTCAAATCTGCACTGTTGTTGCCATTCTGTACTATTGCCCATGACTCTGCCACTGCCACTGCAACTTCTGTATTGCAGCTCCCTCTCAATATGTTGCATCTATACTGCTCATAGCACTGCCACTGCTAATCTGTTGCACTTACAACTTCAGTTGTTAAGAGAAACAACTAAATCTCTTACCCAATATTTGATAGACAAGTCAGATGGGTTGCATCCTCATCATTGAAGCTCCATATGCTACAGATTTGTGTTGGCATCTGAAGGATGATGCACAGCTACAACTCTGCACTATGTAAGAATACTCCCTCTGCACTACTGAAGTCACATCAGCCCCTTCGGAAGCATAAAGAGGCTGCTAGGCATGCCAAGTGGTTGATTATGGATGGAATCAAGGACCATATTGTACCACACTTAGCTGAGAAGATCTGGAAAACCTGACAGAGAAATATTAGATCTACAGCTCATTGGCTGATCTAGGGCCAAAATAATGACTGATCCACACCCTCAAACGGGATTTACAGAACTCAGCCAAAATTAGGGCCTAGAAACTCCAGCGTTGCCCCTGAAGCCCCTTTGAACCTCAGTGCTGCTCCGGAAAGGGCTGCGTTACCCCAGATTGGGTGACATAGTCCCTATGCTACCCCTTAGGGTCCCTGCGTAACCCTTGAGGGTTTCCTACAACAATTACGTTGCCCCTTAGGGTCTTTGCGTAACCCCTGAGGGTTTCCTGCAACGAATACGTTGTCCTTTAGGGACTACGTAGCACCTGCGTAGCACAAATTGTTGCCCTCCTGATGTTGTCCTCCTGCTTCTCTGTACTGCCTCTCTGAGATGATCTCTGCCTCTTGCTAATTCTAGACCCCGGGATCAGATCATCCTTGTGGTCTAAATTCCCCTCTCTGCAGCTGAAACACTTTTGAGATTTCTTAGCAACCCTGCCCTAGAATCTCAGCTTAGCTTCAGTGCTCTGCCTCTGTGTGTCTTTACAAATGACCTCAAGCCTTTCCTTTATACTTTTCTTGTTGGAAAACCAACGGCCATGATCAGATCTTGAATCAATGGTTAAGATTAAAAGAAAGCTTGATTCGTGTGGCTTAAGACAATTTCATCACATGTTTAATTAAATTAAGTTTAATTATTTAAGTTCCCTAAGTTTTAACGTAGGAAATACATTAAAATAATTAATTAATTTAATATCTCCTAAACTAGAGAGATTTCCCAAATCAATTTCTGGGTCTTGTAGATCAAGTGTACTCTAGTCCCTCCACAAAATTTGGGAGATAGAGCACAACTGATGCTACTCCAAATACACAAAATCTCAACAGTTCTCAAGCTCAAGGCTGAGTTGCCATTCTGGATTGCGCAGTTTCCATCATCAAGGTTGCCTTGCCCTCATGGATTGTGCAGATTTTGGAGGCAAGCTTGGAGTTGTTGTAAGGCCAAGTCAAAAGGTTAGCTTGTGACTCAAAAAGATCAAATAAGTATGAAAACAAGCAAACACAAGCACAAATGAAAAGAATAAGTCTTGATCAAATCATGTATATTTGACGACAGTAAAAGATAAGGTCCTGTGGCCAGAAGGAAAGGCTCCAAAATGAAAGCATATGCAAAATTTTGGAGGGTGGTTGTAGCAGCTACAACACCCTCTTTAAGTCTTTTATTTAAGTTTTGAATTGTTTTCCTTTATGTTTTGATTTCTATAACTTGTAGGTCAAACATGTCTTGTTAGAACACCTTTTATTTTGTAGGTTTCGCTCATGTTTGGATTAAGAGGGAGCCTCCACCATTTTACCAAAAAGGCCTGCTTAATACCTTAAGGTTATGGAGGAGACTTCAAGGGGTAGACTTTTGGTTGCGAAGGATGCCCTTCAAGATTCTTGCTAGGTTGATTAATCATTAGATTGAATCTACCCTCATTATACTAGCATTTGATCATTTTTATTGAACCGAAAAAGGTTCACTATAAAACCCTAACCTAAGGATGTGTCAATATTGATTATGAAAACCTAGTCTACTTAAGGTTGTTAATGAAATCTAGAAAACCTATTCATTTTATGTTTAGGGTTTTGGTATTGTTATGATAGAAACCCTAGTCCTTTAGGGCTTGTTGTTAATGTCTAAATTATGTATTGAATCCTTAGATATTTAAGGTTTGGTGAATTATGGTTTGTGAACAAAACCCTTGTAAGTAAGATCCTAGGAATGAAGCCCTAGGTGTATGTTCGTATGTTGATTGAAATCCTATTCTGGTGAAAATTGTTGTATTTTTTATGTTATTGATGTTTGTGTCTTGAGTTTACCTAGTAAATAGTGATGTAAAATGCATCCTATATATGTATAAGTGAGTATGTTAACCTAATTATTGATCATTTTTGAAATCTAGGGTTTGTAACAAAACCCTAGTTAAAGTTTGTCATTGCTGAAACCTTAGATGCATGGTAGGATTGTTATTAATCAATGATATCTAAGGCTTTGTGTCTCGAACATGGAATCTAGGGTTTTCATTAAATCATGGTAGAGTCTGACATATAAATTATGAAAAATGGTGAAACCCTAGATGTATAGTGCTATGATTGGATTAATATCTTGATTGAGTTGCTTTACGTCGTGATGATGGAATATAGGGCAAGAAGTTCTCTTGTTGATTATGAACCTAATTAAGTTTAGGTGTTTGATATCTAAAGTTTAAATTCTTCCATTATAGTAACATGATTTTGGTATAGTTAACGTCATATGTTTATATTTGGTTATACTTTCTATTAAATTTTTTCAGGTACATAATCTTCAAGATGATGAAGAAGTTCATATGATAATAATAAGCATGATGAAGGAAGTTATAATGATCAGGATGACCTTGATGAAGTCATGAAAGGTTGAAGCTTCTCTGACATTACAGAAAAAGAAAAATTGTTGATATCCCCAAGTTAAAAAAGAGCATGACTAGAAGACAAAAGTACATCTCCTTAGTTAAGAGGGAGGGCATATTATGATAGTCATGATGGAGATCTTGAAGAAGAAATCAAAGAATGAATGAAACTACTACAATGTATTGAGGATGTCTTGGTGTTGCTAAAGAAATGAAAGAAGAAAAGATTTTGATTAGTTGCATATGAATAACTTGATATAAGTGGCATCAAGATGATTCAAGACTCCGAAGGTTTGTATTTACTTGTATGTATATTTTAAAGTTTAGTATTAATTGGGGTTTGTGTTTGTACAGATAAATCTCTCCATAAGAAGGTTGAACACATTAGAAGCATGCTTGGAAAAATGGATATATCTAGTTTGATAGGGATAGTTGAAGCATCTAATGGTGGATGCTTGGGAGGACATCTGGTTGGCCTATGTGTGGATGTCTAGATCCCGAAGAGGGAGGGTGGAATTGGTCATGGAGCTCTGACCTTGGATACGCACCTAGATCCCTGGGTTGATGGTCAACTAGTAAGTTTGATCATACCTAGAGTGGATGAAAGCTTGAGTCCATCTTAGTCCCACTCGGATAGATTACCTTGGTTAGGTATCTAGTCCATAGCACTGAGTTTTTTGGAACTCTTCGTAGTTCATTTTGAGATCTTCCATGGACCTCTATACGTGTTTATAATTATGAATACCTCCCTAGTTAAGAGGGAGAGTTGAAGAATGTAACTAGTATCGGTCTTCATAATTGTATTTCAGTTATGATGTATTGTATTTGTCAATAGGAAGAAAAAGAAATTGACTTATTAAAATATGGGTTTCATGCTTGGGTCAGTTATTTTTTGGTCAAAGTCTCCATTAAATATTTCTAGAGTTTATGTCAAATGTCCTTTTCCATGTCATAATGTAAAGAACCCTTCTTGGGATTTATTTGTCAAGAAAGAAAAATATTTTAATGTAAACTAGGTCAATTAGGCCTCCTCCACCAAGTCGGCCTCAAAGAAGGACAAGTCGGCCTAACTGAGGTGCAGAAACACCTATATAAAGGCAGCAACTCGACCTCATTTGTCACTAACTCACAACAAGTTCGATCTGCAACTTTTGGTGCCAGAAAAAAATGTGAATTTCAAGGGAAGAAGAGGAAAAGGCTAGTGAAAAAGTAGGAGGTCTCTTTCAAGGTCTAGAAGTCAAAATTCTCTCTCTCTCTCTCTCTCATATGTGTGGAGTTGTGAAGCTGCTAGAGGGGCCGAAAACTACAGTACTAAAGCTGAGCCGAAATTGTGTAGCTGGGGATCGAAATCCTATAGTTGGGAAGTCGAATTTCTGAACTGTTATTGGGCTTAAGCTGCTGGATAAAAGGAGACTACTAAATCATCTTCAAAGGTTGACTTGCTGGAGGAGGAAGGTCTTTAGGTCTAAGATCTTGGTCTATCTCATTTTGAATCTACTAAAGGAAGAGTGTTTTACTGGGTTTTTCCCCTATATAGAAGTTTTAGCCCTAGCCTAGTGCCTACATATGGTGTTCTTGATCTTCATGTTTTGGTTTTGTTAATTGCTTGATGATCTAAGATAAAAGAATAACATAATAAAGATAATAAGAACTCAAAGAAATCACGAGTAATTATCAACAAGATAATGTTTCTGCTTTTCCGATTTTCTAACGATACCACCAAGACCACCTCATTGATCCATTTAGATGTTGTGAGCACCTTTGTGATGACATCAAGAAATTGTGATAGAAGCAATAGGTAGAATGGAGACATGGAAGAGATTGGGAGCTTAGTTATGAGAAGGCACTAAATTTTACAAGGAAATAAATGCTTAGGATAAATCCCAATTAGAAAATCAAGAAAAAAGAAAATAATATTTATGAGGCATTTTGTCTCACTAGCGATCTTTGTCGATTCCTTTGGAAAATAGTAGGCAATAACGAAAGAGGAGACATTGTGGAACAACACTTTTAGCAACTTAAAAGAGCAATCCATTATGTCATTAGTGGTAGGAAGAAAGAACACTGCCCAATTTGAGCATGGTCATAAAAATGTTTAACTATTGTGATGTATTTTGACTGTAATTTTGCTAGTCTAGTTTATAATGCTTTATACAAGCTAGATAGTATATAGTGGCACTAGAGCATTGAAGATAGGAGAGCTAAAAAGTAGCTACTAGCATCTTTTAACCATTTTGGAAGCTTTCTAGAGTGTTTCATCTCTATTTGTTTGTAATAAAACATTCGATGGTACACCTAGAGTCTCGACTCCCATCTTTTATTCAATAGAATTATAACAGTTTCTATTAAAAATAAAAATTGAAAAAAAATGTCACCCATTAGTTCGAAATTTTGTTCAAATCATAGTATTAAAAACCAGCCGGTTTGAATTGGAAATCGGTCAAACTAGCTGGTTCATTAGCTGATCGAGTCAAACCGGAAGAAAAACTGGGTTCAACCCTCCTCTTCGCCAAAAAAATTGGTCCAACCGGTTCTAACCGACGGGTTTAGGATGGAACTAGCTGATTCATTGCCACGCTAACTATGGACCCCACATAATGCAATTTTTTGAGTTTTGGAGCTTTTTTTAGGGCAATTTAGGGTTTTTTTTCCTCCAAAAATATCCACTCTAAGAAAAGCATTCCTACTTAGGATGTTTAAGAGTGGTTTAGACCTCATTGAATTTCATATGGAGAAACTAGAATTTTAGATTTCACTCAAAATTCGGCAAACTTAATGGTTTTCAGGGTTTCATGGTTTGGGGATTTGCAATGTTTCCATTTGATTCTATCATGTGTAAGTGTATGAGATTGGCATTTGATCAAGAGCATGAAGTCCTTTAAGAACCTTGATGTTGGTGGCATTGATTGTTGAACTTTGTTGATGTTGGTGGTATTGATTATTGAACTCCCCTACCGTGGCCTTAACAAGAATGTACCCTTCACTCAAAGGAAAACAATTGGTTAGGGATGCTAATATTTTTCTACCGCATTTTAAGGTTGAGGAGATGACTCCTTCGCTCAAACGAAAATCATTGGTTAGGCATGTTAAACTTTTTCAATATCTATCATGTTATAAGTTTGAGAAATCCAAGTCTGAAGACTTTGAGCTAGATGATGTTTATGTATCTCTTGTTGATGATCCCATTTCTAGTAGCAATGAATCAATGATGAGTTTCGTGAGAGACCATGTTGCTCAGTGATTTGTAGTTTTGATGTCTATTTTTGCTCCTACTACTACTACTACTAAAGTTGTAGAGGAGTTTTAGGAGTCCTCAAACTCTGAGCCATATTATTTATGTAGCTCATGTTGATGATCCCTTGTCTAGTAGCGGTGATGATTTTGATCATGATGAGGAATGATCATGTTGTTGATCACTAATATGTAGTCTTGTATTAGGCCAATGGCCTCATAGCTTGTAGCATTGTTTTTGGACTTTATGGGCCATTTGGAGCGTCATTTCTTATGTATTTTTCGATGATATGTATTGCACTCGTTGCCATTTTGATATATTCACCTTTACATGGTATATAAATGAGCAAACTTTGCATATTTTGTCTCTATTGGCTTGGAATCATAGTTGCAAATCTTAAAAATAGTTTTTTTATTAAAAAATAATTATTTAATGTATTTTTTTAAAAACCGGTTCATTTAGACCTGACCAATACTGGTTAGATCGGTTCCGGTCCGGTTACCGGTTCATTAGGTCCACCGATCTGGTCACCAGTTCTGGTTTTTAATACTATGGTTCAAATATGTTAAGATTGTGCGATTTTTGGTGGCCAACGTGTGATTTTGTTCATAGACTTTGTATGGATAAGTTATGTGTTCCATCAAGATTACAAATCTCTCTTTTCATGGAATCTATAGGGATTCTTTTCCCAAATCCATGGATGCAAGTCCAACTTTCTTGCATTTAAGCATATGGACTGTACATTAAATGGCTGGTAATTTTCCATTATATGGTTGTAGTGTATCCTTGGTTGTAGCTTTTTCTTGGCTTGGTAATTTTAATATTCATGGTTGTCTTTGAATTGAAAATTGAAGAGCATTAGCTTGGTAATTTTAATATTCATGGTTGTCTTTGAATTGAAAATTGAAGAGCATATTGCTACCTCTCAATGGTAACATTCTGTTTGAATAAAATGCATTCAGATGGACAGAAAATTGCAGGAATTATGGGTTGGCATAAACAATCACAACCTTATCCATATAAGTACAAACTTGAAATTGGTTCAAGTATTTTAGTGTTTGCAAAGGAATGTGTGTGAGAGAAAAGCAACATAATTATGATTTCAGAGACTTCAATTCTAACCTCAATGTTAATCCATTTCCATGTTTTCTAATTTTGGGTAGATCATATAATTGTTGGATTGAGTTATCAAGCAAGTGAATTTGGTGAATGCTTGAAACTATTCTTATTCCATCACACTATAATTCCAATTGATTGTTTAACAAAAAACATAAAAGCCATTACTAAGCAATTCATAAATTGATTGAATAGTAGTTAATTTTATGAATTCAAAGAAATAGGAGTGAATGATAAAGTTGCAAATGAGCTCTTCCTATTATGTTTTTGCAAGTTGCGAGTATACAGTTTGGTAGCAGATATTTAATTAACATAGAGAGGTTTTGTTGATACAGAATGGGCAATTGTTTAATCTAACAAATAGTTAAGTGGTTTCATATTGGTTATGGAAACCATTCTCTGTTCCTAAACTTTGACTTTCTTATAAGAAAGTCAAAGTTTAGGAACAGAGAATGGTTTCCATAACCAATATGAAACCACTTAACTATTTGTTAGATTAAACATTTGCCCATTATGTATCAACACACACACAGACACACATATATATATATATATATATATATATATATATATAAGAGACTTGTCCCAAATGACATGACTATTTGTGAAAGTGCACTTTGCCTAGTATATAAGTAGGGCCCTCATTGTAATATTCAATCATTCATTTTTCATCAATAATAATATATTTCGTATTTTTCGTAAAATATAAATTGCGATATTGCTCCAGAGAAAGTCAAAGTTTAGGAACAGAGAATGGTTTCCATAACCAATATGAAACCACTTAACTATTTGTTAGATTAATCATTTACCCATTCTGTATCAACATATATATATATATATATATATATATATATATAAGAGACTTGTCCCAAATGACATGACTATTTGTGAAAGTGCACTTTGCCTAGTGTATAAGTAGGGCCCTCATTGTAATATTCAATCATTCATTTTTCATCAATAATAATATATTTACGTATTTTTCGTAAAATATAAATTGCGATATTGCTCCAATGGTATTAGAGTTATTCGACTCTGGTTGTTCAATCATTGCACAATCCATCCCACGATATTCTTACGTCCTGCATCATGGACACATATTTCAAAGAATTAAGTGATTGATAATTAATAAAAAGGGACATAGTAATAAAATAAAATAGAATAGATTAGACAAATTAGTGAAAGGTTAACAATACAAATCTAATAATTGATAATTAATTAATAATTAATCAATGAAAGGAATTTAGAAATTAACAGAGATAAAAAATTAAATAAGATTAAACAAATTACTTTTAATACTAGAGGGAAGATAATATATTATTAGAGGAGAAGAAAAATGGATTCGAGAATCACCACAAGAAATGCGAAAAACAATTACAAAGCCATTGGAGAATTTAAAACATTGGATTCAACACCTACAATAAAAGCTAACCTTAATGTCAAAGAGGATGAAATTATTGAAAATATAACAATTGAAGATTTAGAAGTTATAGATGAGGCTGAATATCAGGAGATGAAGTGTGAGACCATTGTTTAACCACATTTGATTAGTGCTGATCAGGAATGAGAAGCATTGCCTACTTTTGATCACCAAACAGGGACCCCTAATGAAAAAGTGATTGACCTTGATAAAAAAATATCAAGTTTATCATCTAAGATCCCCATAACTCCTAAAGAAAAATATTTAGGAGCTCCTGTTGTTGTAGCAATGAATTCAAGAATGCCTAAAGAAAAACGTACTAACATTGATAAAAATTATGAAGTTTGTTGTCTAAGATCCTTGTAAATTAAAGTGGAGACTCCCACAACTCTTGAAAAAGAATCCTCAATATCAGTGGTAGTTGTAGCAAATATTTTGAAGGATCTTAAAGAAAAAGTTATGAGCATTGATAAAAAATCTGAAGTTTATCGTCTAAGATCCCTTGGAACTTCGTTGTTTTGGAAATATGTCATTGATGGCAAAGGAGCAGAAAGGAGCAGCACCAGAATTATCATTAAGGACAAAGGAGCAAATCAGGCCCAGCTGAAGTATAAAGGAGCAATAAGGCAAAGATGGAAAATGTGCAGTGAAGAAGTATAAAAGAGAGGTAGAGGAGCAACATTAGAGGCAAAGCAGCAAAGGCAACAAGTTTGGGTCAAGTTGTGAACGTGTTGGGCAGAGTCGTGAATGTGTTTGGTCGAGTTGTGCACAAGTGGGCAGAGATCGTGAAGGAATGAACGCGTTCAACTAGTGAAGAAAGTCATGAACGTGCGGGCAGAGTCGGGCTGGTTTACGTTCAAAATAGTGATGGCGGAGATATCGCAAATCGCAGCAGAAGGAGTATCGCAAAACAGCGAAGACAGAATATTGTGAAACGCGAAGTGCGAGATGGTGACATGATTAGATGACATGGCTAAATGACGTGGCTCCGACCCCACATATCTCAATAAAAGTTTGATGACATGGCAAGGTGACGTGGCACCCCCGGTGGGACTCAAACCCTTTATCGCATATCTCAAGTCACAAAGCTTAGAAGGGATATTGCTTATGTACCACGTCGAAACACCGAAATGCAAAGAGCGACGAGAGCTCGGATGCGATAAGCTTCAAAGCTAAAATCTAAAGGATTTAAAGTCCGGTTGTGGGACCCAATCGCATATCGCACATTGCAAGCTCAGAAGGGATAGCACCCATGAACCTCGGTGAAACGTTGTCTTGTCGAACTGCGATAAAAGGAGCCGGACGTGATAGAGTTTCAAAGCTAAAGACAAAAGCATTTCAAATCCAGGGTTCGTTGTAGTTTGCGCCATTTTATATAGAAAAGTTGAACGCGGAGTTGACTCGGGTAATAAAAGAAAAGGGGCCTGAATGCAAGAAAAGCTCTCGGGGAAAAATAAAATGGAAGGACTCCAGTAAGAGAAGACCCGACTCTCCTACAAAATAGTGTTGTGCATGCGGCCTTATCAAAAAGAAAATCTGAACGCAGCAAAAGGACTCGGCTGTCTAAGTGACCCGACTCTGTGACAAGTAAAGGCAGAAGTTGAACGTGCAAGAGATCGAGTCGGGCCAAAAAGACAATTATGCAAAATTTTGTTGAATATAAAAGTAAAGACAAAAAGGTGTTTGTGGTTGTTTATTAGCAAAAGGTTGAACGCGGGCAAAAGGACTGGTAAGTGACCCGACATAGAGCAAAGGGGTAGAGAAGGCTGAACGCCGTGGGCGAAAGAAAATAAGCAGAGTCGGGAAAAAGGAGCATATGGTGGCATTGTTGGAAACGTGCCAGCTGGTTCGAGTTGGGCAAAAGGCGTTTGTGTAGAATTGTTATAATATAATAGCGGAAAAAGAAAAGATAGTGACAACAGCAGAAAGGACAAATGCACAGCGAGCCAAGAGCTGAAAGCACTGAGTGAAATATATTTGTTGGAACTGTAAATGTAAATGAATTAATTATTTTTTATTGTATGTGATGCAAAGACAAGTCTCTGTAGGCATAGGAAAAACTCAAATGAGTGTTGTAATGATTATTTCTGATGTAATAACCTGAACTGAAGTGTAAGGAATCGAATTCCCTGTAGAATGCAAACAGTCATGTAGTTATTTGTATAAAACATGTAATCTCAGTGTGCATAGTGAGGTGAGAGAGCAACAGAATGAAAGAGAGGTTAATAGTGTTAGAGAACTGCAAAATGGAAGAGAGCTGCAAAATTAGAGGAGAGATAGAGCGGAAGAATCAGAGAGAGCTGATAGAGATGTGGGGCACATCAGGAGCTGATATGAAGCAGAAATGAAGGTAGAAAATCCAGCGGTGAAGAAGGAGGATAACAGAGCTGATATCCAGGTAAATTAGCATTTTAGTTTCATGTTGAGTGAAGGGATTGTAGTCTCCTTTCAAGTTGTAGCTTGATAAATTTCTAGTTGGAGCTAGTTGAGGTAGGAGCCTCTTTTGGGTTGTAGCCTACAGAAAATACATGGGAGTTGGTGCTTCCATTTCAAGTTGTAGCTTGATAGATGTTATGTTGGAGCTAGTTGAGGTAGGAGCCTTCTGTGGGTTGTAGCCTGCAGAAAATACATGGGAGTTGGAGCTTCTTTGCATGTAGTAGCTTGTAGAAATTGAGGTAGTAGCCTCCTGTAGGTTGGAGCCTACAGAAAATCAGTTGTGAGAGGGAGTAGGAGCTTGCCTTTGCATCACAATAATAATAAGATGTGGTTTTCTTCCTTATGGTTTTCCACTTATATCTGGTGCCTATGTGCTTGATGATTATGTGTTGATGTGATGTTTTAGTCTGCTAGAGTACTTTTTGTCCACACATTCAGTTTGCTGATCCATTATGTATTAAGCTGCTTATAAAATGAAGTAGTTAATGGGTGTAAAGAAAAGAGTTTTAGTGTCCATGAATGTACTACACTGATTCACCCCCCCCCCCCCCTCTAGTTTAGCTAAGGGTTCATCAATTGGTATTGGAGCCAAGTTCCTTCAGTAACTGTTTAACAACTGGAAGGAGGTCCGAGGTCCCCAAAATGGCTAGCCTAGAAGGATGCTCAACAAATAAAGCCCCATTGTTTACTGGCACAAACTATGCCTTCTGGAAAATAAGAATGAAAGCCTATTTGATGTCTCTTGGAGTAGAAGTCTGGACTGCTGTGTTAGAACAATATGCACCAAAGGATATAAACATTGAGAAAGAAGCCAAACAAGAATTCATAGCTAATGCAAAAGCAATGAATGCTCTCCTGAACAATCTAGGTGAGTCATAATTTATCAAAGTAATGCACAGTCAAACTGCCAAAGAAATTTGGGACACATTAGAAAATATTCATGAGGGAGATAAAAGGGTGAAGATGGCCAAGTTGCAAGCCTATAGAACTCAGTTTGAAAATTTAAAAATGAATGAAGATGAAGATGTAGCCAGTTTATTCTTAAAGGTTGTGGAAGTTGTGAATGACATGATAGCTATAGGAGAAACCATTAAGGAATGTGTAATAGTACAAAAGATATTGAGATCTTTACCATCCAGGTTTAACCCTAAGGTTTTTGCCATAGAAGAAACAACAGACTGGGAAACCTTGACCATGAACCAATTGCTTGGAAACTTGACAGCTTATGAGATGAGACTTCCAAAGGGGAAGTCAAATGTGAGGGAGGCAACCTTCAAGGCAAACAAGTGCATAGAAGAGAAGGAAGCTCCATGCTCAAGCTCTGATGAAGAAGAAGCCAAATTCGTCAGAAGATTGGATAGAGGCACAGGTAAGTACAAAGGTAAACTTCCATTTAAGTGTTTTAATTGTGGAAGAGTGGGGCACTATGCTTCAAAATGTCCCCATAAGAGAGCAGAGAATCAACCACAAGAGACAGAGAAAAACAAAATAAATAATTGGCATAAAGGGAGGAGATTTAATAGAAAATCATTTTATGCTCAACAAGATAGCAGTGCATCTGAAAGCTTAGATGAATCCTCCAATGAAGAAGGAACCTCTGAATTTTTTTTTGATGACCAAGGAAGAGCTTGAAGGATACCTTTTGGAAGATGAAGAAGAAGGTGAGGTAGATCTTGAGGGGGAGCTAATTACTGCCCTAAAGGAAATAGATAGACTTAAACTTAAAAGCAGAAAATAGAAAGACATTCTCTGAAATATGTAAAGGAAGAGCCAAGTTCAGAAAATCTCATTTAGTTGAAAGCAGAACTTGAAGAAGCTAAGAAGGTAGAAGACATTCTGATAAAGCAAATAAAAGATAAAAATCAGGGACAAGAGAAATTGGAGGAAGAAGTAATATGCCTGAGAAAGAAATTAGAGAAGGCCCCAACTGAAGTAACTATGAACCCTCATCAGATAAAAGGATCTGAACAACTAGACAGGATACTAAATGCTCAAAGATCTCCACTCTTAAAAGTTGGGATAGGGTATGAAGGAGAATCCAGCAAGACCAAGATAGAAGGTAAGAAGACTATCTCTTTTGTAAAAGCTGTACAAGATAATGAAGCAGCAAAAAGGGGACTCACAGCATTAGAAGCCAGCAAGACCATGATGTGTAATGAAACAAACATAAACAAGTAGCAACCTCAAGTGATAAAGAACGAAATGAAGAAACAGTCAGCTGCAAAATGCTCATACACTCCTAAATATGAATTGAACAAATTCGAAAGATGTCAAAGGAGGTTCTTTCCTCTTGTGAGAAGTATCACATGTTTTGTCTGCCATAAACATGGACATATAGCAGCACACTACAAGACAAAGCAAATCTAGTTTAACTAGTAAAATATGCAGCCAATGAGAAGACTCCCTCAAGCAAGCAAATGGAAAGGACACACTAATCGTTTCCATGGCTATTGTTTTTCATGCAATGAATTTGGACATAAATCTGTTGAATGTAAACTATGTTCAAAAAGGAGGACAAAATTCTATACATCAGCTCAAACGTACTCGGGTAAAATAAGATGTTATGCATGCCACCAGCTTGGACACAAAGCAAATGACTGTAGGTTTCCATATACATTAAAGGACTCTAGATACATGACAAAATCAATAAAATCATACCAAACTATGAATCAAAAATAAGTGCAGACATTATGAAGAACCCCAATAAAGTATGGAAGGAAAAGAGAAAGGGGAGCCAGTTACTTCAATAACATAATGAATCCATCAGTCTCAGGGGGAGCTACTCTAGGAAGCAACGCAAATATCTAACTAGTAATAGATAAGAAGCAACATCCCAGGGGGAGAGCAGTTCATAAAAATTCCCCATAAAAGTAGTCTAAGAAGAACTCCTTGGAATAAGCACAGCTAAAATCTTAGGATTGGAAAGAACAATTCCTCTGTGTTATGATACATGTCCTCGTGATCGAAATACTATGGTATGCATCATGGTGGTGGTATGGCATAAATACATCAAGGAGGTAGTCCTAGCGTTATCGGCATTATAATATCTGTGGATTAAGTTTTGGTTGCTCTGATTAGTGCAAAGTATCTTCTGGTTGCAAATGTTGGAGAATGTTGAGTTGCGTTATCAAAGCATGGAAAGGTCAGTAAAGTGTCAAAGAAAGCATTACTAATATGTTGAGCTTGTGTTGAAGTTGGGCATGTTTTTGTTTTGGAGTGTCCTTAGCATCACTTTCAGCATTATACAAGTGCAAGGAGTCTGTGTTTTGGGATGGTGTCAGCTTACTGTGTATATACATACAAGTTCAATAATTCCCAAAGTGTTCTCCCAACAATGCTTATACACCAAATGGAGCAGGAGTCCCAGCGAGGTATGTGGACTGAATGAAGAATGCTTATGCAGAACTCTGGTAAGGCAATGAAGGAAAATACATTGAAAAAAGGTGTAACCCTTTGCCATTGATGTCAAAGGGGGAGGAAATGTGAAATGGTACAAGAGGAAGAAAGAGACTTCTCAAAATGAAGGGTGGAGGATGTGTTGCCATGAATGCCAAAGGGGGAGACTGTTGGAAATATTGGCATTGATGGCAAAGGAGCATAAAGGAGCAGCACCAGAATTATCATTAAGGACAAAGGAGCAAATCAGGTTCAACTGAAGTATAAAGGAGCAATAAGGCAAAGAAGGAAAATGTGTAGTGAAGAAGCATAAAAGAGAGGCAGAGGAGTAGCACTAGAGGCAAAGTAGCAAGACAGAGGAGCAGCAAAGAGTAAAAAAGAGGCAGAGGAGCAGCATTAGAGACAAAGGAGAAGCAAAGAGTAAAATAGAGGCAGAGGAGCAGCATTAGAGGCAAAGGAGAAAATGTAGCAAAGGAAACAAGTTTGGGTCAAGTTGTGAACGTGCTGGGCAGAGTCGTGAATGTGTTGGGTCGAGTCATGCACGAGTGGGCAGAGAGCGTGAAGGAATGAACGATTTCACTAGTGGATAAGCCATGAACGCGTGAGCAGGTTCAGGCTAGTTTACGTTCAGAATAGTGATGGCGGAGATATCGCAAATCGCAGCAGAAGGAGTATCGCAAAACAGCGGAGACAGATAAATTGCCAAACGCGAAGTGCGAGATTGCGACATGGCTAGATGACGTGGCCCCGACCCCACATATCACAATAAAAGTTTGATGACGTGGCACCCTGATCTGAAAATGGAACTATTTGTAATGGTATGCAAAGTATCCATTCTCAAATAATTTAGTATGCAAAGTGTTCTCCATGACTTTCAGGCTAAACAAAGTAGTTTTGGTTTGTTTTAGAGTTTTATGTGTGAGGATTGGTTAATTAAATTTATCGTTTAACATATCATAGCAAAAATACACAGCAAGTAAAACTCACCATGACATAACACAGCAAGTTGTTGAGGCAGTTCACCCCTCCTGGGCTACATCTGTCGGTCCAAGACTCCCCAGTGGCATGTCCTTGCTCTATTAATTTGCTCAAAATGGTTACACAGTGAAAAATATGCTTAAACAGGGAAAACCGACTGTAAATTTGACTTCAGAAGATAGAAAATAGCTATAAATAGCTTTTGTTTCACCTTAAAGAGTGAAATACAACCCAATACAGTGCCCTGATGGCTCCTTCCTCTTCCCTGAAGCAAAAGCTGTTGTAAATCACCTCTGTTCGCCCTGAAACTTGTTCCAAACTCTTCAGAATGCTGAAGAAACCCAAAATTGACTAAAATTTCATCTTGTTTGGTCGAAAATTGAGAAAGTTATGACCAAAACAAATTTTTTCCCAGTGTCCCCCAAAATCCTCCTCCAAAACTGGAGGAACTCTAGTTAAAATTCCAAAAATGGCGGTCAAGCCGACAATGGCGGACTCTGCTCCAAGTTCGGCGGAATGTTTAACGGTCAAATTCAATGTTCAGGCGCGGTGGTCACATGACCCCTCGCTAAAACAGTTGGCATAACGTTTTAAAAATCCGTTTTAAAAAAACCGCCGCATTTGCTTTAAATGAGTGGTCACATTAAAGTTTGTGGTTAGCGGTTAGCGCTTAACTGTTTCCGCCGCGCTTGAAAGCGCTTGGTTCCATCTGCTGGTCACGTGAAGTGAGGGGGCTGGCCCCCTTTGCCGCCAACCCAAACTTCAACAAACTTCAAATAAATTTTGTTCCCCATACAAGTTAAGACCTATCATGTAGCGCAAATGGTCGGGCTTGTGTACCCGATCGGTTATGTCGTCGGTTCAATTCCTGTGTAGTAACAAAATTTTTAATAAACCATACATGTTTGGCCTGGGCCCATGTGGCAGCCTGTGATTGGCCAAAAATTCGATAAGTCAAACCAACCACCAATCATCAAATGCCACTTGTCCGCATCTAATCGCCCTCTAAGGAATATTCCAGGGAATATTTTGAGGAATATTCTCAGAATATTCTTTTTTAATTTTTCACAAATGTATAAAGTCAAACTTGGTCAACTAAATTTTGGAGTTTACTGGACGATTCAAACCTCAATAACTTTTGCATACGACCTCGGTTTTGAGAACCATTCATAGTGCCAGAATTGCAGTGACGAGACCTTTCCAGTCATTCAGATTGCAACCATTTCTGAGCACTTCCATTTTTGAGCAAATTTCTTAACTTGGACATGATCTCCTGATCACACCTCCCCAATGGGAAGCTTTTGGACCCCAAAAGCTCTCTAGACTACAGAAACTAAAGATGAGGAGACTGATTCTCCACTCTTCCAACCTTGATCCACTGAAATCTCCCTGATTTCATTAAATTGAGCATCTCATAAAACGATAAATTCTTCCTTGAATCTGTTGACCGAGTATTGATAACCTTGATTGTGTCATGCTGCAAGTTTTTGAAACTTGCAAAATAGCAACTGAAATTTGCAGAAGACATATTGTTCCTACAATGGTCTACCTTCAAAGGAAACTGAAAATGAGATTCACCTTGCCAACTGTCCTCATGACAATTTTTTGCCGAATGAGCCATGTACTTGTGTCGATTCCCAACCAAGTTTTCTTGCCATATACTCTGCCATTCTGAAACCAACACTGATCCATGTTGAACTTTGTGCCCTCGTTGCTTGCATGCTTTACCCTCTCTTGGATTTTTGCACCACTTTGCACCGACACTTTGTTTTCTGCACCGATCGACACCAAAGACACTTACTGCAACTTATTGTCATCTTCTTCCCAAGACGACCTGCTTTCAGACTGAAACAACTGATTATTTACATCAACAACAACATGAAAATGATTATGTACAAAATCTTTTTGCTTAATCATCAACAAAGTCAAGTTTTTACTTGCATTGATAAGCCTTTTCAACTGCCTTGCATTCACTAAAGAAGATTCTAGCTTCTTTCGATGTGCTCTCACAATAAACTCCTTGCCATCCTTGAATAAATGGTACTTGTTCTCATGGCGATGTAAGATCGCTTTCCTGTCATATAAGTAAGGACTGCCCAACACCACACCTGTAATGTAAGCGGTACCACATCTGATTCAACCATGTCAATATAATGAGCTGTTATGGCGAAGCGCAACATGCACTTCTTTGAAACTTGTAAATTTGCATCCTTGCAAATCCAACCAAGAGGATAAGGTTTAGGATGTGGAATGGTTTCAAGATTCAACTTCTTGACTAAGTCTTCTGATATGAGGTTTGCTTGAGACCCACTGTCAAATAGAGTGTCTATCTTTGTGTGTTTTGAAATGATCCTCACATGAAACATCTCAATCCTCCTCTCCTCATTTGGAGCTTCTATGTGATAGTTTGAAATGCTAGAACTGGGATTTGTTTCATTTAATATCTCTTTCCCCTTTGTGTTCTTTAGTTCCATAGCTATGCTTTTAGTTTCATCTCCTGATTTAGACCCTAAGTGTTGTTCAGCTATTGCAACCATCTTGCCTTTTTCTTTGGCTTTATCTTTGGTTTTGAATTTTTCTGGTTTCAACTCCAGATGAAGTTTCCAGCAATGGTCTTCATCATAGCTTGTTTTGGAACAATTTTTACAAAATAAATTCCCCTTCTCTTTCCTAGAGTTTGCATTTCTCTTTCTCCCCTTGCCTTTAAATTCACTATCCTCATTTCCATCAAAAGATTGTTTACCTCTAGCCTCTAAATGTGTGGCTTGGACACAAACCTCGTCTAGACTAGTAGGATTGAACATAAGGATAGTATGTATAAGATAGTTGTGTAAACCACATATATATTTCCGCAAAGTCTCTTGGCTATGCAAATCAATTCCTAGTAAAAGAGCCCTTCATCTAAACTCTTGGGTGTAATCTTGTACATTTTGTCCCTTAAGTTGTCTAAAACTTTGCCAATTGATGATAGCCTTTTGTAAATGAGCTAATGGATAAAATTGTTTTTTAATTGCAGAAATAAAATTAGCCCATGATAAAGTGATCTTACCATGTTTTCTAATCTCATCTTTGGTTTTGATTTCCAACCATACCAATGCTGCTCCATCCATTCTCAAAGAGGCTAACTGAATCTTGGTGTCGTCATCATGAAGGTTCTGTATCCTCAAGTAAACCTCCAACTACCTTATCCAATTGTCAATTTTCTCTGCATTGACCTCACCATTAAACATAGGCAACTCAAACTTAACATCAAGCTTAAAAAATGAACTTTTACCAGTGTTTTTTGACTTGTGAGATTGATTCACCAAGTAGAGGATGACGATGTAGAGGAAGAGGATGAAGATGGGGATGGTGGATCACCATTTCCTCCGTGTCCTTTCTTTGACTTGTCATCACTTTTCTTTCCTCCTGAAGAACCCTCTCCTTCCTTGTGGTGTTTCGACCCTTCTCCTTCAAGCCTTTCATTCATTTCTTGGTAGAGTATCCTCACCATCTCAGTCATGTCCAGGAACGCCTTTCGGAACACCCTTTCTTCTTCTTTGGGATCAATGTCTTCAGGAACTTCCTTCTCTTGAAGACATGCTTAAGACTTCTTTTGTGGCTCTTGGAGGTAAATTAGAAGGTGGAGTTAATGGCACTCTGGCCCTCCTTGGTTGAGGATTATTTTGAGCTCTAACCAATTGTCCTTCCCCTCTCTTGAGCTTAAGCCTAGTAAGCATCAAAACTTGCAAACAGTCAACTATATCTTTGCACAAGAACAAATGCAGAGTAAAACTCTAGCTCTAATACCAACTGATCTGAAAATGGAACTATTTGTAATGCTATGCAAAGTATCCATTCTCAAAGAATTTAGTGTGCAAAGTGTTCTCCATGACTTGCAGGTTAAACAAAGTAGTTTTGGTTTGTTTTTGAGTTTTATGTGTGAGGATTTGTTAATTAAATTTACTGTTTAACATATCACATCAGAAATACACAGCGAGTAAAATTCACCATAACATAACACAACAAATTGTTGAGGCAGTTCACCCCTCCTGGGCTACATCTGTCGGTCCAAGACTCCCCAATGGCATGTCTTTGCTCCATTAATTTGCTCAAAATGGTTACACAGTGAAAAATATGCCTAAACAGGGAAAACCAATTGTAAATTCGACTTCAGAAGATAGAAAATAGCTAGAAATGGCTTTTGTTTCACCTTAAACAGTGAAAAACAACCAAATACAGTGCCTTCTCCATGATGGCCCTGATGGCTTCTTCCTCTTCCCTAAAGCAAAAGCTGCTGTAAATCACCTCTGTTCACCCTGAAACCTATTCCAAACTCTTCAGAATGCTGAAGAAACCAAAATTGACTAAAATTTCATCTTGTTTGGTCGAAAATTGAGAAAGTTATGACCAAAACAAATTTTTTCCCAGTGTCCCCCAAAATCTTCCTCCAAAACTGGAGGAACTCCAGTTAAAATTGAAAAAATGGCAGTCAGGCCAACAATGGTGGACTCCGCTCCAAGTTCAGCGAAACGTTTAATGGTCAAATTAAATGTTCGAGTGGGAGGTCACATGACGCCCCGCCAAAACCGTTGGCATAAAGTTTTAAAAATTTGTTTTAAAAAAAACAACCGCATTTACTTTAAATGAGTGGTCACATTAAAGTTTGTGGTTAGCGGTTAGCGCTTAACCGTTTCCGCCGCGCTTGGTTCCATCTGCTAGTCACGTGAAGTGAGGGGGCTGGCCCCCATTGCCGCCAACCCAAACTTCAACAAACTTCAAATTACAAGTTAAGACCTATCATGTAGTGGAGATGGTCGGGCTTGTGTACGCGGGCGGTTAGGTTGTCGGTTCAATTCCTGTGTAGTAACAAAAATTTTAATAAACCATACCTGTCCGGCCTGGGGCCACGTGGCAGCCTGTGATAGGCCAAAAATCCGATAAGTCAAACCAACTACCAATCATCAAATGCCACTTGTCCACATCTAATTCGCCCTCCAAGGAATATTTCGAGGAATATAATCTTTTTTAATTTTTCACAAATGCATAAAGTCAAACTTGGTCAACTGAATTTTGGAGTTTACTAGATGATTCAAACCTCAATAAATTTTGCATGTGACCTCGGTTTTGAGAACCGTTCGCGGCGCCAAAATCGCAACAATGAGACTTTTCCGGTCGTTCAGATTGCAACCATTTCTGAGCACTTCCATTTTTGAGCAAATTTCTTAACTTGGACATGAACTCCTTGGTCACACCTTCGGTGGGACCCAAACCCTTTATCGCATATCGCAAGTCGCAAAGCTCAGAATGTATAGTGCTTATGTACCACGTCGAAACACTGAAGTGCGAAGAGCGACGAGAGCCCGGATGCGATAAGCTTCAAAGCTAAAATCTAAAGGATTTAAAGTCCGACTGCGGGACCCAAACGCATATCACACATCTCAAGCTGAGAAGGGATAGCACCCATGAACCTCGATGAAAGGCCGACTTGCCTAAGTGCGATAAAAGGAGCCGGACGCGATGGAGTTCCAAAGCTAAAGACCAAAGCATTTCAAATCAGGGGTTCGTTGTAGTTTGCGATGTTTCATATAGAAAATCTGAATCCGGAGTTGACTCAGGTAATAAAAGAAAAGGGGTCTGAATGCAAGAAAAGCTCTCGGGCAGAAAAAAAGGGAAGGACTCGGGTAAGAAAATACTCGACTCTCGTACAGAACAATGTTGTGCATGCGGCGTTATCTAAAAGAAAATTTGCACACAACAAAAGGACTCGGTTGTATAAGTGACCTGACTCTATGACAAGTAAAGGCAGAAGTTGAACATGCAAGAGGTATATTCGGGCGAAAAAGACAGTTATGCAAAACTTTGTTGAATATAACAGTATAGACAAAAACGTGTTTGCGGTTGTTTATTAACAAAAGGTTGAACGCTGGCAAAAGGATTGGTAAGTGACCTGACACATAGCAAAGGAGCAGAGAAGATTGAACATTGTGGGCAAAAGAAATTAAGCAAAGACAGGCAAAAGGAGCATATGGTGGCACTGTTGGAAACGTGCCAGCTGGGTCGAGTCAGGCAAAACACATTTGTGCAGAACTGTTATAATATAACAACAGAAACAAAAAAGACAATGACAGCAGCAGAAAGGACAAATGCACAGCGAGCCAAGAGCTGAAAGGGCTGAGTGAAATATATTTGTTGTAACTATAAATGTAAATGAATTAATTATTTTTTATTGTATGTGATGCAAACGCACGTCTCCGTAGGCATAGGCAAAACTCCAATGAGTGTTGTATTGATTATTTCTGATGTAATAACCTGAAATGAAGTGTAAGGAATTGAATGGGTGGAAAGCATAGGGTTAGCCCTGTTCACTTTGAATTCCCTGTAGAATGCAAATAGTCATGTAGTTATCTGTATAAAACATGTAATATCAGTGTGCATAGTGAGAGAGCTAGCTTGATAGATGTCTAGTTGGAGCTGGTTGAGGTAGGAGCCTCCTGTGGGTTAATACATGGGAGTTGGTGCTTCCATTTCAAATTGTAGCTTGATAGATGTCCAGTTGGACTGGTTGAGGTAGGAGCCTCCTGTGGGTTGTAGCATGCAGAAAATAGATGGGAGTTAGAGCTTCCTTGCAAGTAGTAGCTTGCAGAAATTGAGGTAGTAGCCTCTTGTAGGTTGGAGCCTACATAAAATCAGTTGTGAGAGGGAGTAGGAGCTTGCCTTTGCATCACAACAATAATAAGATGTGGTTTTATCCCTTATTTGTTTCCACTTATATCTGGTGTCTATGTGCTTGATGATTATGTGTTGATGTGATTTTTTATTCTGCTTAATTACTGGTTGTCAACACATTCAGTTTGTTGATCCATTATGTATTAAGTTGCTTATAAAATGAAGTAGTTAATGGATGTAAAGAAAAGAGTTTTAATGTCCATGAATGTACTAAACTGATTCACCCCCCGCCCCCCCCCTTCTCAGTTTAGCTAAGGGTTCATCACGTTTGTGGCTTCAACAACTCCTAAAGTTGAAGTTCTGAATCGTAGGTCATCAAATACTTCTTCACGAATAAAAAGAAGAGGTATTGTTGAATTGGTTTTGTCGAAATCAAATCACAGTGCTATGCCACTCAATAATAAAAAGGAATGTTATTCACATGATCCAATTTCCAGCATGGTTTCAGTTAATGCTTTATTAGATCACCTGGAAAATCAATTCGCAGGTGGGAAATTATTATGATTTCTCTATGAATTAATTTTTGCAATTCTACGCAAATACACAATAGTTGATTCCAAAGAGTACTTCCTATTATTGATTAGCTCATAGCAAGATGCCCTTTGTTGTTGATTTGTGCTAGTGGTTGCATATTTATGTGGGAATTTTGGCTAATGCCCAAAATTTCAACAACGAACTCAATCTCAGTGAAGACCAACATAAAGTGATTATAGTCCTTGAAAAAATAAGTGGGAATATACACGATGCGGCCTTTCCACTACGCTTTATCAACTTAAGCCACTCATTAATGGCGTCTAAGGAGCAGAGAATTAATCACAGTGGAGTTGTACGAGCCTTATCTTCGTACTTTCCTAGGCCCAACCATGGTCAATGTCACTATACAGATTCGACCGTACTAATCTATGTGGTGACTATTGGTCATAAATATAAAATAATTTTATTAAATTATAAAGTTGCTTTATGAAATTGTTGAAGTCACTTTATTAAATTATAAAGTTACTTTCAGGGATGATTTGTCCTCAAAGCAAAATGAAAATGATTCTCTCTAGTTGCGCACATCGCTTCAACATATATAATTCATCCTGAGTAACTATCTTGAAATTGAGGTTTATCCATATATATATATATATATATATATATATATATATAAAGAAGTTTGAAAGGAAAATGGATAAACCTTGATTTCAAGATAGTTACTCAGGGTGAATTATATATGTTGAAGTGACATGCGCAACTAGAGAGAATCATTTTCATTTTGCTTTGAGGACAAATCATCCCCTAAGAGGGTGGAAATGTAACAAATATATATATATATTGAAGACATGAGTATTTTTCAAGTGGCACATTGCCTAGTATATAAGCAGGGCCCTCATTGCAATATTCAATTATCCATTTTTCATCAATTATAATATATTTACATATTCTTCTTAAAATATAAATTGCGCTATTGAAAAGTTTGTTGTCCTAATAGATATATAAAAGAGAGTTGAAAGTTTATATAAATCAGATTTTGATAATGACTATGAGACAATATAATGAACATTGAGCTTGATGATTTATGGTTCAAAATATTGATAAATTCCGTTTGCTAGTTATGAGAAGAGTAAAGCTCTTTAGATACAAGTATAGTACTTTGCTAGTGAGATTGAGAATGGCTCTTCGGTTTTGGATTCAACAACTTGATGATGTAATCAAGTTGGAATTTTGTAATGTGTTATAGAAACTTGGAAAGGAGGTTTAGGCATCTTATTCATGTGTTTAGTGTTGTATCATTTTCATTTTTCTCTGAGGACAAACCATCCCTTAAGAGGGTGGAAATGTAGCAAATATATATATATATATATATATATATTGAAGACATGAGTATTTTTCAAATGGCACATTGCCTAGTGTATAAGCAGGGCCCTCATTGTAACATTCAATTATCCATTTTTCATCAATTATAATATATTTACATATTCTTCTTAAAATATAAATTGCGTTATTGAAATGTTTGTTGTCCTAATAGATATATAAAAGAGAGTTGAAAGTTTATATAAATCAGATTTTGATCATGACTATTAGACAATATAATGAACATTGAACTTGATGATTTATGGTTCAAAATATTGATAAATTCTGCTTGCTAGTTATGAGAAGAGTAAAGCTCTTTAGATACAAGTATAGTACTTTGCTTGTGAGATTGAGAATGGCTCTTTGGTTTTGGATTCAACAACTTGATGATGTAATCAAGTTGGAATTTTGTAATGTGTTATAGAAACTTGGAAAAGAGGCTTAGGCATCTTATTCATGTGTTTAGTGTTGTAAAGTGATAAATATAAATCTCTAACCCATGGCTTTCATGTCGGGCTCTAAATAAATGTTCAACGTTTTTTTATTAATGTTATCTCTATGCATTGTGGAATGTTGGCTAAGAACATTAACTCATAAGCAATGTGATGGTATTCCAATAGAGAGCTAGAGTTGTCTTCTGAATACATTATTGACTAGGGTGTCATAAATTATGAGTTCAAATTTATTGTAGAAATTCACAGTAGCTTCTATTGTTTGTATACCTCCAAATTGGTTTTGTTCGCTAGTTTTTTTACAGGGTTATATTTCCATTATTCTGATGTGAAGAGGTAATGGTGCCACTAATATCCAAAGGTATGAGCTTGATACCTTTCTTATTCATTTATGATATGAACAGACTTTAAGAGGCTTCGCACTAGCAACTAGGATGATAATCAACATTTAAAAGTCCATGATCTTTCTCAACCAAATTCTTGCATGGTAGGAACAAGTGATCAACTCAATGGTTCCATGTTCTATTGGACAAAGGCTTAAAATATCTAGGGTTTGAGTTGAAATTGATTGCATTTAGTTTCAAAGATTCAATTGGCTCTTCCAAAATACTAAAAAGAGTACATATTTTGTGCAACCATTGGTTATGCCTAGGTGGAAGAATATAATTTTATTGAAAAGGTACTTGAAGCAATCCTAGTTTACTAGATCTCTATAGCATTCATCCCCAAGTCTCTCATAAACAAGATTATAAATAAATACTCCCACTTCCTATGGGCCAAGAGAAAATAAAATGGTTTCTATTGTTTAAATAGAAAACACTCGTTAAACACAAGATTCTATGAGGATGTGGTTTTAAGAATCCCAACTTAGATGGAAAATATCTTGTTGCAACAAAATTATGGAAAATAATCTCTTTTGTAGGATATTGACAAGAAGTGACGATGGAGACATATATCCATAAGAAAACCATTGAATCATGAATCATGGACTTGACCAAGAAATATGTAGATTGTTTAATATTTTAAAAGGCTTTAGTGTTAGCCTACCCTTTGATTAGGAACTTATTAAGGTAGAGGATAGGGAATGGTATGAAAGTGAGGTCGGGTTCGGACCCTTGGATAGTAGGAATGAAGGTTTGCAAAATGTCAAATAATGTAGAAGATGTCTAGGAAGAGAGGCATTTTACCTTCCTGCATAGGGAAACATTTGGGCTTGTAGATGGAAGGTGCCCACAAACCTTTGACAAGAAGGAATACTAGTAGAGAAATGGAGCAAATTTAAACAAGCTCTAGGTAAAGCCTCCTTCAAACTTAGAGAGATAAAAAAGATGAACTTCTATGCATAGGAGACCCATTTATACGATATTATAGATCCAAAGTGGACTATTCAACAGATTTTTCCTCATAGATAACTTAAGAGGGGTATGAAGGCTCTACCAAAAACCAACGCTTTTATGTGTCTTGTACTAATAATCAAATCCTTGTCGTGGGAAAATTTGCAAACACAATTTTAAATGGAACTAACCATTTATTTATTATGCAAAGAAAGTGGGGAGACTATAAATCACTTGTTCTTAGAATGCCAAGTCAATAAAGTAGTTTGGGGCTCAACGAAGACTTTGACAAGGGGAAAGGGGAATTGGGTAGGCATTGATGTGGAATAATCACTAGGAAAGTGGCTAGAAGACAAAATGTCTTTAAAGACCCTTCACTAACAAAAAAAGTTTTGTGGTCAACATAGGTGGCAACTAGTAAGACATAAATCCATGCTCCAATAGGAGAGCCCAAATCCAACAAAAGTTCTCTTCAAAGATATGCCTATGGTGGTGTCCTAAGAACCATAGAAAAATGAAAAATGGGTCATACGAGGGAATCCCATATGCAATGTGGGGTAGGAGGAAGATTGTACATATTTGAAGGGTGTTGGTTTGTTTTCAAGTGTGGCCTTGGCATCAGGGGAAACATCTACGGTGAACTAAGGGCAGCTTATACATTCCTAGCATTAGCTAAAGAAAGAGATATAAAAGAGATTTAGATATTTGGAGACTCAAAGCTAGTGGTGAAGTGGCTTAGTGGGAGACACAACAACATTCCCCTATAGGATGTTGTAAGAGAAAATTTATAAATAAAGCCCATCTCCAAAATCTATTTTTCTCAATTTCATTGAGAAAACAACAAGATAACAATTGATTTGAGAAAAAACACAATGTATTTACTAGTACACATGTTGTAAACAGTGGAATGTAGAGGATATGAAGCTCCCCCTCCTCCCAAACAAGCAAGTTATTTTCTAAAGATTGACCAATTCCCTTCTACTCCCATCCAAATTTTGGATCTGTTGTGTAATGTAAATATGAGTTGTCAAGTTTTTTTTTTTTCAATCTTGATGTGGTTATTAGGTCTCCTTTTGGACAAATGGATATATGCCTGAAAATTTTAATAGCAATATTACTGTTGCTTTGTCTTTAGGAATTTATTTGGTTTTTTTTAATCTATGAGGATTATCTTATTTTAAAGTCTATAAGAGACTATTAGTAAATTCATTCCTAGTAGTTTATTTTTTAAATAAAAAGAGAAATGATTTTTTATTTTAGAGATAAATAAATGAGACTTTAAAAATGCACTTACGTTGTATGGTCAAATAATGTATTATATATTAAATTATACATACATTTCTATGTTAAAAATGATTTTAAATCATCTATTATATATTAAAGTATCCATACATTTCTATGTTAAAAATGGTTTTGTGCATATTAATATCAGAAACTTGTTAATAAGAGTGGATATTAATCATCGCACATGTTTTAAGAGATTAAAAGATATCCTTAACTTTTCAAACTCTCTTATTTCCCTCATTTTTGTTTTTTTAATATATCTTATTGTCACTTCCAACCTAGGCCTCTGTGTAAATTTGGGAAAAAATTTTAGCCATTGCAAACAAAAATACCCACGTTTTGGAAACTAATCAATATAACAAGAAGCAACCTATATGCCTTATGCCAATCACTATAACTAGCTAATACTAACTTCTTACAATTAGCATCTAACTTGGTTCTCTTCTATTTTAAAACTAAAACCTAAGTAGCAAATCCAAAAAAATTGTGTTGACCAACATGAACTTTCTTCTTAAGCAAGTCTCTTCCAAGGTGACTCTTACCACAAAATCTAACAAGCCTAGTGCAAAGCATAACTAAGCAATCTAGATTTTATGGCAGCAAAAACATTAGCCACCATAGTCACCTCAACGACATCTCTCCTATTTTTATGTGGTCGGATATTATCCCCACTAAGTAGGCTTCACTGACAAGACTTAGAGGTTAGATGACTAGAGTTCCAAGCCAAATGTCTCTCTAAGGATGTTTTCAGTAAAGGAGGGATGAATGGTGATTAGAGTCTAATTGTTATGGGAGAAGCTATCAACAAAGCCTTAAAGGCCCAGATAAGAGTTACAAATGTTTAGGTACACTTTCCACCAACCCAATAAACTAAAGATGAGTTGTTATAAGCAAGGGTTTTGTGATATGCAGATTTACAACATGCAAAAACATATAGCAGTGATGAAATAGCCTATAAATGATGACATCAACAAAGAATTAAATGTATCAAATAGGTAAGCAAGGGGTAGGTCAAATTTAGGTTTCTAATGATTAAATATGTATAAAAAAACATCATCAACCCTATATTTGGGGTGAAATTGTAACGACCCATTCCTAATTTTTGAAATAAAATAATTTAATTAAGTCAAATTAATTAAGCTTAAAACAAACATAATACAAGTCAAGCTTTACATAAAACCATCACCTCTACGTAACTAGATAAGGACTCAAAGGGGGATATTTCATGCACTTAACCCCAAAACCTTATCTCTAAATTAAATGTCTCCTTAAATGAATATAATATCTCCTTAAATGTCTGCAGACCCTCATAAATGTGATAATATCTACGGGAGTTGAGGGCGGTGGAGAAAATGATATAAGGGGGAGGTTGTGAAGGAGGAAGGGGACGGTCTTTGAAGGAAAAATTCTGCATTCTGTCAAAAGGGAAGATTGAAGGATACTATCAGCATAGGAAGGGAGTTTCACCGTTCTTGGGATTCTGGGCACAGTGGCAGAAGAGTGATCTTCTGGGTCTAGGATTGTTCCTAGATTGGCTGGGAGGATTATATTGTTTTGGTGATCTGTTCATTCTGTCCACAGCATCACAGGAGGAGTGCCTGAGGAGTGCCATCATTAAATCATCTGCTGCATTCCAGGTATTTCCCATGTAACTAAAATTGAAATTTCATTTCTGAACTCCATGAAATCGTATTACTACTGATTTATGTTTATATATATGCTTAGATATATTCATGGAAATGATGTCTTAAATTGTATTTAGGGGAAGAATGATAGTTTGTATCAGTTGTCTTAATTAAGTATAAAAAACTTGGAATAATATTTAGAAGCAGCAGTGATTCCCTGTTAGTTGATTTAGCTAAGTCTTTCCCTCCAGCAAAAACTCTGAAATTCCCTGAAATTAAGTGAAAAATTTAAGAAATTAACGAGCAATGTCACTACATTTGGTATCAGAGGAGAGATTCAAACCCTCTTTACGACCTTATAGGCCCATTAAAAGTTGCTGCTGGTATAAACCAGTCTCTGGTTGTTCCAAATCTAAAAGCTGCTGCATAAACAAATACTTTTATACAATAACTAAACTGCAACAATTATTGGTTCCTCATCAGCATTCCAGGATTTTGTTTCTTATCAAATTGCTCTAGGAGTCTTTCACCGAAATTATTGTTGAAAAAATGAGATAGAAGCTCTAGTAATCGAGATAAACTTAGTAGGAGAGGTATGATGAGGTTTCTAGCAAAGTCTGGTGCAGAATACACTTTCAGAAAATCAGCAAGATTATCAACAAGAAGCGACACATATACATAGTTAAAACCTGTTTCTCTAAATGCTTGATTGTGCAAAATTGGACCTTTACTATGGCCAACTGGATTCGCAATGACTCCAAATACTTTTGTGTCTCTGTTCAAACGCCCAATCTTATAATGACCGGTTAGATCTGCCAGTTTTGGTTGGCCAGGAGTTGAGCCCTTCCCAGATCCAATTGAACCATAGATGAGGTATCCTCCAAACTTTGGACCAAGCAGGTGACTTATTAGTCCCCTATCGCCTGTTACACATGCAATTACTGGCAATTTCTGTTGTTGCATAACCTGTATAGGACGAAAACAATTCAACCTTAATATGCAAAAATACAGAGCAATCCCGTCTTTGATACAATACTCATATTTACTTTTCACTTAATAGGCAAAAAGAAACGAAGCCAAGATAGTAGTATAATTGAAATGGGTATTAATTGACCCTATGCCAAATTGTATTCTCTGGACAGTGATTTAAGACTGCCAAAACAACATCAATAATTAATGATTAGATGAATCCTTAAAACAGATAGGTATTCAAAAAAAAAAATGATAACATTTTCTTCTAAGAAGAAACAATCAACTAACAAACTCATGTCTAGATTTACTTTGCCTTGGTAAGGATAGTATGCAACTCACGTATTATAAGCTTTATCCTTTGGGACAGAGCTTTTTCCAACACCCCGGTTGTCAAAAGAGCAGACCTGGATAGAGTTCTTCAAAGATATTTCTTCATCCTTGTTATGAACCAACAAAACTCTGGCATTTTAGAGAATCAGAAAAACGAGAGCCAAGTGATTCATTAGTCGAACATTCTGCTTCATCTCCATGTCTATCCTGTGTGTGACATATGTTTTCTTCATTTGGAATGTCAACCCCTGTTAAGCCAAACCTGCAAACTCAAAAATTTTGCATTGAAAATCAAGAAAAAGATTTAATATGGCACAAGCTGACTGGTTAACCAAACTTTTCTCATCTGCATAGTTGACATTCTCCAGCAAATGAGTAAGTACATGGCTTGTCTCTACAGTTTTTCTCATAGTAAGATTGTGAGCATGGCTCAAGCATTTAAAGCTTGATAAAGCTTTTAATTTTGAACAATGTTCTCATAGATTTCCATAGTAAATATCTATTAGATAAATAAGTCAGCAGTCTCATCACCATAGCCTAATTTCTTGTTCCTACTTTCTTGGTTGAATTGAACTAATTAGCGCAGACTCTATTATTAAGAAACACTCTAAACCTGTACACACTGCTGTAAACTTGGAGAAAAACTTAAATACGGACTGTACTCCAACTATATGGTTAGGGAAGCCTTGGAAACTTCAAAAAATCAGGCCGTCTTCGCTGCCAGATAGTTCATAGAGACCATAAAACAGTGTGTGGTATACCTCCAAGACTTGTAACAGTACGAAGTGTATTCTCTAACATAACAAAAATAGTGTGAAATCTGATACATCAAGAATCCGTGACATGTTAGGAAGAGACTAAAACTCTATGGTGAAATGGTTAAAACACTGAAATCTATTTCTGAGATGTAACCGCTTTTTAAAGAAAGCAACGATCCTAACACCTGCGTACACCAAAGCTTCCAATCCTTATCGAACTGATAGCGTGGCAATTCAAAGTTTAATAAATGGACAGCGAAATGGATAGATGGTGGTGGAGCATATGAATGGCGTGGCACCAATTTGATGCGGTGGAGCCATCGATGCACATCTTCGTTCGAATGGCAATTGTTTAAAAGGGCGGATTATGGAATGCCGTGGACAGGATTTGAAGTCCAGTTGGGGCTCCACCAGCCGGCGCGAATGGCAAAAAAAAAATTTAAATAGGGCTAATACATGTTATATGTCGGTCCGTTTGAATATGTCATATGGCCCTGTATTATGGTTCGATATATCAAATAGTGCCAAGGTCGAAGGTTAATTAAATCCTCACATATATAGACTTTGCATATTACGCGGATATGGTATATGTCATCGATATGGTCTTCATTATATATATATATATATATATATATATATATATATCAAGATTTAATTCATCACATCACGTAAGGAGTTCATATTCCGATTTGCATATTTAAAATTGAATTCAAGGTACTAGCTACTTTTAACACGTGTTTTTATCAAGAATTAAATTAATTTCAGTTAATAAACTCTATCGAATAGAAAGCTTTACCCTTCAAATTAGATTGTCGAATTGCACCTTCAGTTTTGAATTGCAGATAAGTTTAGATTTAAAAAAAAATAATAATAATAATAATAATAATAATAAATAAATAAATAAATAAATTTATCTGACACCTCACCGCATAGTGCAATCGGTCTACAGACTTTGTGCAGTCGTGGTTTAATAAAACCAATCAACGGACAAAGACCGACTTTGTAAAGTCGTGGTTATGAAAAGAAATTATTTATCTGACACCTAAACAAGACCGATTTGTGAAAGTCGTCGTTAAAAAAAAAAAAAAAAAAAAAAAAAAAAAAAAAATTAATGAGATTGCCGATAAATTGAAAGTGGAATTAAATATATATCTGTGTTTTAATTCATTTATAGTTTATTTTATTTAAAAAATATATATAAAATTTAATTATCGGGCACGTAACGTGATTACGGATAAAAGTTAGAATTTTGGTTATATTTCATTTATTATATAAATTTAATTGAATTATAGGCCATATAATTTTAAATTAAATTAAACAAAAGTAGGGTAAATTAGAGTTTGAAGCGGATATTTTATGGGCATCTAAACTAAGGTGACAAAACCTTATAATATGATATTAAGTTAAGGATCGAATGATAGCATCGTATGCGGTGATAGTATGTGCATTATGATGCATTAAAAACTATAGTTAAATTTGGAAAAGTTTAAATTTACCTAACTAAAGGATTCACGTTGGGTTGGGATTAAATAACCTATTAAATAACCTTGCATGTGGAAAGTTGTGAGTTAAGCTTTTATATATGTAATGTAAAAGTTTAAAATGCTTTCACGGTTAAAAGGGGGATAATAAAGGTATTTTGTTATATGCATAATTATTGTTTATAAAATGTGCGGAATCAAACTAAATAAAAGTTGATTAGCACCATTTATAAATTAAATTAGAGTTTGATTTTGTACAAAAATAATTAAAATTTTAGTCTCATTTATTATGTTACGCAGACAGGGAGAATCACAAGGGTAAAGAAAATCAATATTCAAGTGTTTGTTAGTCATAAGTAGCTGAAATCAATAAATCCCTTCTATCACTGCATCTAGGACTAAAACAATCTAAAAACAAGTTTTACAAACTAACACTATGATCTAGGAAAACCTTGCATTCCACTCTAGATTTAGTAAGCATACATTACCCTGCATAGGACAAGGAGGTCGCATTGCCACCCTCCTTGACCTCGGTACCAGTAAGACCTTCCTGCAGGTAAAATAACAAAAGAACTATACCCGTATGCCAGCTCAAATCTTACGAAAATTATATTTTGTCGGTCTGAAAATTTATCCACTCATGAATTTATTATGTATTTCAGGAAAAATTACCATGTTTAACACGTACCAAAGGCGGCAGCGCCAGCGAAATGCAGCGTCGCCACCTTCACCATCGCCTTCACCACCATCAAGATCGCTGTCGACACCTGTTGCTCCGCACGATCTCACTATTGGGATGAGCTCTTGAGAAGCCATTATGGAAACTTTGAAAGGGTCACAGTCGACCAGGAACAAGGAGGAGCGACGTCAGTCAGAAGAAAGACATTCAGAAAGGTCGAAGGATTTTGATGACAAACCTCACAGAGAAGATATTTCACGGGAACTGCAAAAGATTAAACTCCCGGAATTCTCTGTAGGACGAGCTGGAGAACATGCCGAAGCATGGTTGGAAGGGATGATCAGATGCTTCGCATTAAGAGAATATTCTTCAACGTCTAAAACAAAGATCGTTGTATTCCAACTCAGGGGGAATGCTCTGATTTGGTGGGAGAATATGGAAAAACAGCTGCATCTCACTTCAGATAATGTTCCTTGGGAGTTGTTTGTGGACCGATTCCGTGCGAAATACTTATCGTCTTTATTTCAAGAGCAGCAAGCCGGAGCCTTCCATACTCTAACCCAAGGGGGTAAAACCATGGAAGAATACGAGATAAAATTCATGGAACTTGTGAAATATGTTCCTTATCTAGACACAGATGAACGCCAGGCCGAACGTTTCGTATTTGGGTTAAATCCTCGGATCAGAGCCATGGTAAGAATGTGGAAGCCACCGACGGTGGCAGAGGTAGTTGAATGTGCTCGTTATGCAGAAGAACATCTGGGGATTAAAAGGGATTTCAGGCCAGCTGAATCAATACCGGAGGCATTTAAAGGAAAGACTCCCCGAAATTTCTTCCAAGGAAATAACTCAAGACCACCTCCTTATGCTAACAGGTTTAACCCAAGAGGAGCGGGGGCAGGAGCGCCCAGGACCATAAACGCAATAGCTTCCAGGTCCCCAAACGTCAGTGCGTGGAGGTCTCGAGGAACTGGTAATTGAGAAGGAATGGGAGAGGAAGCAACACCAGGGGACTGAGTTCTTGGTCGGGGATTTCTCAATCAAACGTAAAAGAACCAACCCGAGTGCACTGTTGGGGGTGTGGAGGACATCATCTTCGACGTGATTGTTCGGAGAACTCTCGGCGAACAGGAAAAGAACCATCATCAGATGCCCAAAGCAATCATAGAATCCATGCTGTCGTCAACAACAACCAAGCAGCACATCAATCCATGGTAGTGGAATCTTTAGGTACAATCAACGGAATAAAACTCAAAATCTTATTTGACACTGGAGCTACTGATAGTTTTATTTCATCTTATGCATTGAATAAATGTGGGTTGGCAGCTTGCAAACAGTACGATTTTAGACAGGTAGAAATGGCTTCAGGGGACCTTCAATCGGTAAAATTAAGTGTGGAGGATTGCAAAGTTGATCTAGGAGTCTGTATGACCAAACTAAAAGTATATGTCACGGCCTTAGGTACTTACGACCTGGTGATAGGAATGGATTGGTTAGAGTCTCATCGAGCATGGGTAGATTGTTCTGGGAAAACAGTGCTTTGCGTAAATGATATGGGTGAGACAATCCAAATTCAAGCTATTAAGAAAAAGGTATTCTTGCGTTTCATCTCAGCCATGCAAATGAAGCGGTGCTTGAGGAAGGGTTGTCAAGTGTATGCCGTTCAAATGATAAGCAAAGAAAAAGGGCCTTCCTTAGATCAGTATCCGATTCTATCAGAATTTCCAGATGTTTTTCCAAAGGAACTACCTGGACTACCTCCTAGGAGAGAGCTAGACCTCACCATTGAATTAAAACCTGGTACGGAACCTATTTCTAAAACTCCTTACCAAATGACTGCCCCGGAACTACAAGAATTGCAAATACAGCTGAAAGAACTGTTAGATGTAGGGCACATTCGACCCAATGTTTCACCATGGGGTGCTCCTGTAATCTTTGTCAAAAAGAAAGATGGTTCATTACGACTGTGTGTGGACTATCGAGATTTGAACCGAGCCACGATAAAGAATAGGTATCCAATGCCTCGCATTGACGACCTTTTCGATCAAATGAAAGGAGCTACAGTATTTTCAAAGATCGATCTGCGATCGGGTTATCATCAACTCAGGATTAGTGAGAGCGATGTTTCTAAGACTGCATTCCGAACTCGTTTCGGGCATTATGAATTCATTGTGGTGCCATTTGGGTTGACCAATGCACCTGCAGTCTTCATGAACCTTATGAATAGCGTTCTTCGCAAATATCTCGACAAATTTGTACAAGTTTTCCTGGACGATATTCTCATTTACTCTAAGAATGAGAAGGAGCATGAAGAGCATCTTCGGATGGTGTTATCTTGTCTCAGAGAGCACAAGTTATATGGAAAATTATCCAAATGCGCTTTCTTTTAGAAGGAAATTCATTACTTAGGTCATATCATATCAGGCGAAGGAATCTCTGTAGATCCTGAAAAGGTAAATACAATCAGGGAGTGGCCGATACCTAAGAATGCACATGAAGTGCGTAGTTTTATGGGTTTAGCAGATTACTATCGAAGGTTTGTGGAGGGATTCTCCAAAATTGCAAAACCAATCACAAACCTTCAGCGCAAGGGTGTTAAGTATGAATGGACTGAGGAATGTGATAAAGCTTTTTCTAAACTTAAGCGATTATTGACTAGTGCACCGATTTTGCGAGTACCGGGTATGGATAAAGATTTTACTGTGTGTACCGACGCATCTAAGCAGGGATTAGGTGCAGTTTTAATGCATGAAGGAGGCGTAAGAGCATATGCTTCGAGAAAGTTAAAAACACATTAAGAACTTTATGCTACGCATGATTTGGAGTTAGTCGCGGTGGTCTTAGCTTTAAAGATGTGGAGACATTACTTGGTGGGGAGAAACTTCGTGTTTAAAAGTGACCACCAAAGTTTGCAGTATTTATTCACCCAGAGAGACTTGAATGCAAGACAAAGACGATGGAGTGAACTCCTAAGCGAATACGATTTTGCGATTTCATATATCAAGGGGAAGGAGAATGTTGTAGCAGATGCATTAAGTAGAAGACCTCGAATATTCTCCCTCGCACCTATCAAAGTGAACTTGAGAAATCAAGTGCTTGAACATCTTGTGAGAGATAGTTGGTACTTAAAAGTAAGGTCAGGGCTCGAAAACAACCATTCGAAGGAACTTAAGTTCGAAGGGTATGATTTGAGGAGGACGGAATTCTGCGATTTCACGGAAGGATGTATATACCAGACAGTGGAGATCTCCGAAACACCATCTTGAAGGAAGCACACCGAGCAGTATATTGTGCACATCCTGGGGTAAAGAAGATGTATGCTGACACTAAGAGACTCTTCTTCTGGTTAGGCATGAAAAATGACATTGTCCAATTTGTCGCTAGGTGTCTTGAATGTCAGCAGGTCAAAGCTGACCACTGTCACCCAGCAGGTCTCTTACAACCTCATGACATCTCTATGACCAAATGGGAGATAATTTCTATGGATTTTATCGTTGGGCTGCCTCTTACGCAACAAAAGCATAATGCCATTCTGGTTGTGGTGGATAGATTAACAAAAAGCACCCATTTCATCCCAGTAAGAGATACTTATGAAGTAGCTGACGTAGCACGGGTATTCATAAATGAAATTATCAGATTTCATGGAGTACCTAAGAAAATCATATTCGACAGAGATCCTCGGTTCACATCAAAGTTCTGGAATTGTATGCAGGCGGCATTGGGAACTCAGTTAAATTTGAGTACAGCATATCATCCTGAGACCGATATACAGACAGAAATGGTAAATCAAGTACTTGAGGATATGCTAAGGATGTATGTTATGGACCAACAGTCGCGTTGGGAAAAGTACTTACCCTTGGAGGAATTTGCTTACAACAATAGCTATCACAGTTCAATCGGGATGCCGCCATTTGAAGCATTATACGGAAGACCTTGCAAAACGTCGTTGAGTTGGGACAGGTTAGAAGATCGAATAATCGTCGGACCAGACTTGATCCAAGAGATGGAGGATCAGGTAAAACTGATTAGACAACGGTTAAAGGAGACTCAGGATAGACAGAAAATTTATGCGGACTCTCACAGGACAGATAGAAGCTATGTGGTAGGAGATTAGGTTTTCATCTGCATCAGATCAAATAAGAGCACCATTCGGTTTGGGAGGGGGACAAAATTATCCCCCCGGTTTATAGGACCATTCGAAGTCCTGGAAAAAGTTGGACCTGTCGCTTATCGTCTTGCACTGCCACCCCACCTGCACAAAATTCATAATGTATTTCATGTATCTGCCTTACGACACTATATTGCTGATAAATCTCATAACCTTCAATGGAAGGAACTGCAGGTATCGGACGAGGGAACCCTAACGGTCGAACCATTACGTATTCGGGAACGTAGGGTTCGACAGCTCAGGAACCGCCGGATAGACCAAGTGAAAGTCCAGTGGGACAAGTATAGTCCTGGATCAGCGACTTGGGAGGATGCTGAGACTTTTTGCCAGAATTACCCCAGCTTATGCTAAATTTTGAGAACTGAAAACTTTTATGTATATAACTGCTCTATTTTGATACTTGAAATTTTGAAATACTATGTAAAGATGAGTTTTACTTTACTAGTGCTTGGATACCAATAAAGATAGAATGCTACTTCACTTTACTGATACAAGATATATGCTGTTTGTTTAGAATTTACTGGTGCATGGACACCGATATGCGAGGTGTCATTTAAATTAACATTGCAAGGATATGAAATCATGGATTAAATATTATAGATGAAACTATCTGTTGATGAATTTCATTACATTTCAAATATGATAAAAAAAAAAAGAAATAGAAGAGTAACTACATCTTGAATATGAAAAGTGAAACATATTGGTATAGAGATTGAAAGTGGTTAAAGCAATATATCATAAATAGAACATGTATGAACTAAACAGAAGCAGTGTCTGAAATGAGAAATTTTATTGGACATATTAATACCTATGTGAACAAATTTTCTTTTTATATATATAAATTCTAGGATTAATATCATAAATATCAAAGTATTTTGAATATGTAGAGGTTGTTATATGGGTAACAATTGGTTATGAACAATATAGATGCATATGCTGTAATATGTGTACGAGTGTTTACATTGCAGATTGTGTACCAGTGATTACTTCGCAGACACAGGTTACCGAAACAATAGACGTGATGACAAAATCCCCAGAACGTTGAGACTCCATGTGATTCCATGATAGGGTGTTGACCCTGGTTCTACTGGGAGGGGTGGAGGTGTTTTCCACTATTTATCCTCCAATACCTGGAGTCATGGGAGGACTGTGCGAGTTACGCTCCCCTAGACGTGTGATGATGACTGCCGGATGTCTACAAGCATATCAGGTCGAGGTAATCGATGTTGATACCCTTAAGGCCTATGAATGGATCAGTAAAACTGATGCCATGTCATATTCCTGTAGAGGACGGATAGGATGGGAGTGGAAGAGATTAGGAAGGATGGGAGGATTTTAGAATACTCTGTAGAGGCGGTTGAGATGAGAAGAAGAAAAGGAGAACATGCATCTTCAGATGGAATTTAATCTTAAAAATACAAATCTTCTCACATAGGCCCTAACCTCTAAAAACATAATTATCGATATGAGTATATGGAACCCTAACTTCGGGACGAAGTTTTTTTGAAGGGAGGAAGTATGTAACGATCCATTCCTAATTTTTGAAATAAAATAATTTAATTAAGTCAAATTAATTAAACTTAAAACAAACATAATACAAGTCAAGCTTTACATAAAACCATCACCTCTACGTAACTAGATAAGAACTCAAAGGGGGATATTCCATGCACTTAACCCCAAAACCTTATCTCTAAATTAAATATCTCTTTAAATGAATATAATATCTCCTTAAATGGCTGCAGACCCTCATAAATGTGATAATATCTACGAGAGTTGAGGGCGGTGGAGAAAATGATATAAGGGGGAGGTTGTGAAGGAGGAAGGGGACGGTCTTTGAAGGAAAAATTCTGCATTCTGTCAAAAGGGAAGATTGAAGGATACTATCAGCCTAGGAAGGGAGTTTCACCGTTCTTGGGATTCTGGGCAGAGGGGCAGAAGAGTGATCTTCTGGGTCTAGGATTGTTCCTAGATCGGCTGGAGGGTTATATTGTTTTGGTGATCTGTTCATTCTGTCCACAGCATCACAGGAGGAGTGCCATCATTAAATCATCTGCTGCATTCCAGGTATTTCCCATGTAACTAAAATTGAAATTTCATTTCTGAACTCCATGAAATTGTATTACTACTGATTTATGTTTATATATATGCTTAGATATATTCATGGAAATGATGTCTTAAATTGTATTTAGGGGAAGAATGATAGTTTGTATCAGTTGTCTTAATTAAGTATACAAAACTTGGAATAATATTTAGAAGCAGCAGTGATTCCCTGTTAGTTGATTTAGCTAAGTCTTTCCCTCCAGCAAAAACTCTGAAATTCCCTGAAATTAAGTGAAAAATTTAAGAAATTAACGAGCAAGGTCACTATAGAAAATATGCAATGAATGCTAGATTTTGCATTTCAAATATTAATAAATGCAATTTGCACCTAAAGGACAATAAGATATAGGAACAAAAGTGTTATTAATGTGCATTTAGACCAAACCCTAACCCTAATTACTGAGAAATAAAGAGAAGATGGAAATTTTAAAAGGCGATCCCACAACTAAACTAGTGCCTCTATTCAATATGGAAATGGATTTAATTAGGGTGAGGTCAACGATGAAAGGACTTAGAGAGGGTGGTAGCCTATTTTGCTTCTCTTAGGAAACCTACAAACTTCTTTCATAGGAGATTTAAGGTTAGGATGTATGAAAACAAGTTCCTTTGATGGATTCTTGAATAACAAAAGTTTTTCATAATCACATAGAATCAAGAGTTCATTAAAGTTGTTGCACTTTTTAATATGGCAGGAGATAAACCCTAATGTTAGAAAATAGCATAAAAAATGGAAGAAAATAACATTAAACATACACAACTCAAGTAAGAATCACTTCATCAATACTCAAGATAGTGTCTCCATGCAAAAAAATCTTCCCTAAGACAATTTGCAACATTAATCATCCCTTGTGTGAAACATAAAAGATTTAGTGTGCATTCACTCAAGAAAGAGAGATGAGTGTGTGTGATGATGATCCAATGAAAATGACTTCCCTCTATTTATATGAAGTTAAGCAAGTCATTTTTCATTAATTTACAATTAGAAGGGCCTAAAAGTTTGCTTGAAGTGTTCAACTAGGCTAATAGGTCACAAGTCAGCCTAAAGATAGCTTTACAAATGAAAATTATAATAAAAACGACAATCCTCCACACCTATTGGAGGAAAGGCTCTCCAACATGATGCCATCCCACAAAAATGGGCATCTTCATCAAGTGAGTGACAAAGGGTATTCAAGAGTGCTTCTCACTGTAAGGTAAATCATCAAAATGCATCAGTGCATCCCCAATTAATATTTCCTTAACCAAGACATCATCATCAGAAGGCTTATGCAACCCTCCTAGGGCATGCATGGGTGGTGTGGTATGCCTAGAATCAAGCATTGGCATCAAAACAAGGTGTGTTATCCCTCCCAAACCATCTCAAGCAATAGACATCCTCATCTGGGAGCTAAAACAAGGCAACGTCCATCAAGAAAGTTCAAGCCCAGCATGGGAACACCTTGGGTCCATCTAGGCACATCATAAATCAAGCTAATGCCTTGGCTTCTTTCCTTAGCATTTCAACATCTTGAGGTGTAGCAAAGGGAATAAAATCATGTGGAGGATCCCTCAAAGCCCAATGCTCATCTCATGCGAGGCAATGTTGGGGCTGCAATTTCATAAGTGCTATGAAGGTTGGGCTAGACATACTCTTTATTGTGCTAAAGAGGTGTCAATCCATCCCTCAAGGGATATATGTTGCATGTGTGATGAACCACCTGAAATATACTCTCGAGACCAAGTGAGATCAACATCAATAGGGATAAAATAATTAAAGCATCATAGTGGATCATATTCAATATTAAGGGCACAAAAGTACTTCACACAAACCTTGCCTTCTAATATCTTTGTAGCTTATGATTTGTAAGAAATTTACCACACTTATGTTAGGGATGATTATGCAAATATCCCTATTAGATGCTTCCCCTGAGGGGAAGGACATTGCATAGGCAGGTCCATCAATCAATAGATACATGTGATATTCTAGTCATGGAATGGGAAATACTTCAAGGAAGATGGCCATAGCCATGGTACCAATTGAAAGCAGTCCAACATCTTGAGTAAAATAATAAGAGAGAGCAATCATGGAGGCATGAGTTACCCCTTTCCTGAGCCTGCTTTTTCCACCCCTCTAGTGTGCCTTTTACTTTTAATGATTCGTCTTTTGCACAATTTAGATGACACAACTTGCTTTATTCTTTTCCAATAATCCTTAAGGATGTAGCAAGTTATCACTCATCAAGGTTGGGATATTTAATATTTCCTTTGTTTAGATAGAGCGTGGAATGCTTAGGAACTAGGTGATGGCTAATGAGGGGGGGTAGAGCTCATGCCATGCTTTTTCACATGTGCTTATTCAATGTCCCAACCATATTTTGCATTTCTCTTTTTAACATTTGTAGCTTCACATGGTTTTATCTTTCTCTCATCTCCATCAACCTCTTAGGGCAAATTTTCTCAGGCCCTAACTCAAACATGAGGATATAAGGTGACAATCCCAATGATCAATGAAAATCAACCCAAAGAATGGAGCTGGATATATGGGGCACATGGAAGGTGGTAAGTATGGATTATCTTGGGCATGTTATATCAATCAATACCACTTATTAATTCCCCATCATGCAGTAGAAGAAAATGGCCCAAGGGAGGCCACATTGGTCTAGGGGAACAGGATAATCTCTCAAGTGGAGTATGGGAACAAAGGTACAATCAAGAACGGTCAATTATCCAGCTTGGCATGTGATCCATATTAGTATGCCCCAAACATTAAATGAAAGCATGTGATTACACAAAAGGTTAGTGTACCTTCTGATAGATGGCCCACCTTCCTTCAAGAACTATGCTAGATGGGAGATAACACCGACCAAAGCATTCACAAAGAGCTCTGAAGTAAAGTTATATATGGATCATCATAGGGTCGCTAGCTAGCAAGTTGATAAATGGAGAGGAAAATTTTCTAGGGGTTACCCACTTTTGATGGGTAACATTTGACCTCCCACACTAATTTTATAACACACCTATTGATCAAATACAACATGTATTGCTTATTCCCAACCATAGTATTCAAAATAGGAACTGGTGACTAAACCTGTCCACCTATTGAACTGGTTTTTGAACCAGAATTAGAAAAATTGGATTGGTAAAATCTCAATGAAACAGTCTTTAAAAAAATACATGAAACAATTAATTTTTATTGAAAATAATATATATATTTTTAAGATTTAAAACCATGAATCCAAAAAAAATAGAGACAAAATATGCAAAATTTTGTCATCTATATAAAATGTAAAGATGAATATATCAAAATGGCATCGAGTGCAATACATATCAACAACAAAATACATAATTAATGAGGCTCTAAATGGAAGTCCAAAAACAATGCTACAAGCTATGGGGCCACTGGCCTACTACAAGTCCACATATCAATGATCAACATGATCACTCCTCATCATCACCACTATCAGACATGGGATCATCGACATGAGCTCTACATAAACATCATTTGGTTTAGAGTCTAAGGACTCCTCAAACTCTTTGGCAACCTCAGTAGTAGTAGTAGCAGAAACAAACATAGACATCAAAACTACAAATCATTGATCATCATGATCGCTTATGAACTCGTCATTGATTCAACACTTCTAGAAATGGGATCATCAACAAGAGCTACATAAACATCATCTAGCTCAAATTCTTCAGACTTGGATTGAACAACCTTATAATATGGTAGAAATTGAAAAAGTTTAACATGCCTAACCAATGATTTTGGTTTGAGTGAAGGGTTCATTTTCTCAACCTTATAATATGATAGAAAAATCTTAGCATGTTTAACCAATTATTTTTCTTTCAATGAAGGGTGCATTTTTATTAAGGCCATGGTACAGGAGTTCAACAATCAATAACACCTGTTTTCGCTCAGATTGTATAGGCACCACGACAACGACTCAGGGCAAGGATTGTCACTCTAATCCCCACCCCCTTTGTTCTAATTGTCTCCCAACAGCAGGCTATGGGGGTTAGTCCCTATGGAAAAGAGATGATGAAAGACAAGTTGGGGACCAACGAGTCCAGAAGACACAGTTGAGTAGCCTAGCTACTTGGTTAAATTTAACAAGATCCAATGATTAGATTAGATTTAAGTATGAGACTAGTGCCTTATGGAGTCAAACTCTTGTTTATTATTAATTTAATACTAAGTAACCAGATGGACAACCACAGCTTAAATGATTAACTAAGCTATATGCTATGCAAATCCTAGGATCTTGGTTGATTTTATATTATATGCGTATTCTAAATGGAACCTCTTTCTTAATTGTTTTGAGACCATTATTTAGAGTAGCTTGTGGGATGGAAGCCAACGGGAAGCAAGCAGAGGCTTGATTAACGATACCTCCCCCTGTGTTCCAACCACTCGATGCCTCTAGTGTTGCAGAGACTGTGGCTTTGACAACTGCAAGGTCACCGTGTTAACCACTAAAAAGGTGTTGAACCCCTCAAGCTAGGTGAGAAAGAATGGTCCTATAAGTCTATCAACCAAGCTTATACTTGCATTATTAATGCACTTAGGTAATTTAACAATGTTTTCTTGAAACAATTTAAGATCTTCCAAGATATGCCAATGACCAATGTTAAGAGATGCTCACTTAGAATGATAACCAATGAAACTTAAGATGCCAAATGTTGATTTTTGGGTAGCATCGAATGTGATCTAGCTCTGAAACTTTGTGGAGGGGCTAGAAGACATGAGATCTCGAAGACCCAGAAATTGTTTGGAGAAATTCCACCCGAAGCTTAAGTTATTCAAATAATTCATTTTCTAATGAAGTTTGTAAGTCTAACTTAAGGAAATTAAATAATTAAAGTGAATTAATTTAGACATGTGGATGAGAATGTTCTAAGTGACTAGGATCAAGCCTTTTCTAATCTTAGCCGTTGATTAGAGATTAGTTCACGGTCATTGATTCGTCAACTGGAAAAGTATTAAAGGAAGGCATGGGGTCAGTTGGAGAACACACACAGAGTGGCAGCACCTGAGCTAAGTCAAAATTCTAGGGTGCGGTTTGCTGAGAATTTTCGAGTGAGCTTGCAGTGCAGCAAGGGGCAGTTCGACAGTGGGATTTTTTATCCAAGGTCGGGAATACAATAGTAGAGAGGTAGATTAGCACCAGAGAGGCAGCGTAGGCCTAGGAGGGGTGATGCAGGCCCAACCAAGCTCATGCAGAACCAATGCAGAGGCTCACGCAGGCCTAGAGGGGTAACGCAGGCCTAGAGGAGCTGACACAGAGCCATCAGAGGCAGCGCTGGGGTTTCAGTGGGCCAGATCGGGCTCGTATTCAGCAGATCGGAAAGGGTAACATAGCCACACTAAAGGGTGACGTAGTCTCAGCGCAGAGCTTGCTAGGGACTATGTAGGCACCTATGTGGTTCTTCATCTTGAGTTGAATCAACCATCATATCTGTCTCTAGAGATAGAGGTACTTCTGCCAAGATTTTCTCTGTTGGGTAAACCACTACTGGTACCCAGTTTGTATTCAAAAATCTGCATAATAATAAAACCCTCAAGAGTTGTTGTACTGGTTTTCTCGCATTGGGTTTTTACGACTTCAGTACTTGATTTGTATATTTGTGTAGGCATCAGTGTATTCAGTTCGATGTTTTTCTTGTATTATTCAGAAAAATAACTTGTTAAGTTAATAAAACTAGGAGAAGTAAATCAGATTACTGTTGTAGGATTTTTGTTTAGTAAATTTAGAAATTTTCACATGGTATCAGAGCTATTCCAGATCAGGGAGAGTTGAAGCCATCAGTGAAGAGACGAAGTTTTGTTGCAAGGAGGCAGCGGATAGCGTAGATCCAGGAAGAGGCAGCATAGAGGGACAGCGCAGACCCATAAGGGGTGATGTAGAGCCAATCTAGCTCATGCAGACTGAGAAGGGCGACGTAGAAACAACGTAGACGGTTCAGTTTTTCGTCCTTCCGGTTGTCGTGGCTGGAAGTGCAATTTTGTTCTTCAGAAGTTACTGGTGGGGCATTGTTTCTGCCGATGTAGAACAATGTCTAGCAGGGTGTTACAAAGTAAGAGGAAGCAGTTCCTCAGCAGACTTTCTTGCGCCAAGAAGTCTGAGATCTTATCAGCGGAGTGATTAGAGAGGGTTGATTCGACAATAGTTGATGCAGGATTTCCGAGAGGGAAATCACTTGTCAAAGGGAGCCTATTCTCTAGAGGGCTTTTGGCGCCAAGAAACCCAGATCCGAGTAATTTGCTGAGGCCAGCAACAAAAGAAAGGAGAAGAGTATTCGCTTCGACAGCTTTTGAGCAGAGATGGCCACACATGGATTGGGGGATCAAGACAGGTTGGATGGAGTATCCAACTTCGTCGTCTGGAAGGCTAGAATCTTGTCTGTTCTAGATGAATATCGCATCAAAGATCACACCGAGAAAGTTTGCTTTGTTCCTGTTGATGTTGATCTGTTGAAGAAGTATGAGGAAGTGCCAGCAAGGGCAAAGCGCTTAATTATGGACAGGGTCAAGGATCATGTGGTCCCACACATTGCTGAAAAGAGCACAGCAAATGAGATGTGAACAACGTTGAACTCAATGTATCAGGGGACTTCTGTCCAAAGGAGAATGCTTCTGGAGAATTAGCTTCGGTTATTTTAGATGCAAAAGGGAGAGGAAATCGACCCCTTCCTCATTAGATTGAAGGCGATTCATGATCAGCTGGCTGTTATGTGGGCCACTCCTGATGAGGGTCTATTGGTCAGGACTACCTTGAATACAGTGTTCGAAGAGTGGGAGACCTTTGTCCAAGGCATTTTGGGCAGAGCGACACTTCCAAATTTGGAAGGAGGAGGAGGCAGATTCACCTCTCGCATCTAAGGGGCAACAGGGGTAGCGAGGGAAGAAGAAGAGATACCTTTCAAATGTCAGGTGCTTCAGATGTCATGAACTAGGACATTTCTCCACTACTTGTCCTTAGAAGAAGAAGGGCAACGAAGATTCTGATTCAAAGGCTGCAGCAGTTAAGGGTGATGATGGGAGTGATGACGATGTGGCTATGAGTGCTCATGTGCCTCGAGAGAAGAGGTGGGCCGACATAGATCTGTAGATTGAACTACAAATGGTGGTGCAGGGCAGGATCCTTAAGGTGCCCAAACTCTTGGATCACATACGAGCTACTAGAGCCCTTAATGACAGTAGCAGGATGACTGGACTCAGTTGGTGCAAAGGATTATGGAGGCACATTGGCAATGCTAGTACGCTGAAGGCTGGAGCAGCACAGAGTAGAGGCAACAACAACGTAGAAGCAGCAGCGAAGAGGCAGTGCTTACGTGGTGCAAAATAGCAGCAATGTAGAGGCACCAGAGGGTCAGCGCAGATTAGCAGCAGAGGGTGTTTCAGTATCGAGATGCAGCCAGGCTAACATGTCTGTGAAGATTTTGGGTGATGTCCTTCAGTTGGTTACTTCTCAGCAACTGAGTTGTAGTGGAGCAGTTAGCAGTGGCAGTGCTATGGGCATCATGGTGCAGAGTTTGAGAGGGAGTTGCAGTACAGATGAGGCAATGATAGTGGCAGAGTCATGGGCAGCAGTACAGAAGGCAGCAGCGCAGAGAATGAGTGGTAGCAGGCCAAGCATCAACAATGCAAGGGACCAATGTCATGGATCAGGGTGATGCTTTAGGTTGAAGTGTTGCTAGAGCACATTCCTCGCTAAGAGGGAGTGTTGATTTTTAGGTAGCATCGGATGTGCTCTAGCTCCTAAACTTTGTGGAAGAGCTAGAACACATGAAATCTCCAAGACCTGGAAATCGTTTGGAGAAATTCCACTCAGAGCTTAAGTTATTCAAATAATTAATTATTTTAATGGAGTCCCCAAGTCTAACTTAGGGAAATTAAATCATTAAAGTGAATTAATTTATACATGTGGGTGAGAATGTTCTAAGTGACGAGGATTAAGCACTTTCTAATCATAGTCGTTGATTAGAGATTAGATCACGATCATTGATTCATCAACTGGAAAAGTATTAAAGGAAGTCTTGGGGTCAGTTGGAGAACACACACAGAGTGGCAGCACTTAAGCTAAGTCAAAATTTTGGGGCACGATTTGCTGAGAATTTTCAAGTGAGCTTGTAGTGCAACGAGGGTTAGCTCGGTAGTGGGATTTCCGATCCAAGGCCGAGAATACAATAGCAGAGAGGTAGATCGGCACCAGAGAGGCAGTGTAGGCCTATGAGAGGTGACGCGGGCCCATCAAGGCTCACACAGAACCAGCGCAGAGGCTCACACAGGCCCATAGGGGTGACGTAGGCCTGAAGGAGCTGACGTAGAGCCATCAGAGGCAATGCTGGGGTTTCAGTGGGCCAATCGGGTGTGTATTGAACAGATCGGAAAGGGTGACGCAACCGCACTGAAGGGTGACACAGTATCAGCGCAGAGCTTGTTGGGGACTGCGTAGGCACTTGTGGGGTTCTTCATCTTGAGCTGAATCAGCCATAATATCTGTCTCTAAAGATAGACGTACTTCTGCCGGAATTTTCTTTGTTGGGTAAACCACTACCGGTACCCTAATTTGTATTCAGAAATCAACATAATAATAAAACCCTCAAGAGTTGTTGCACCGTTTTTTCCGCATTGGGTTTTGCTGGGGATTTTTTTCTGAAAAATCTTGTGTGTCCTTTGTCGAATGTGCTTAATTATTCAGTACTTAATCTGTATATTTGTGTACGCAGTATTTTATTTACATCGATGTTTTTCTTGTATTATTCAGAAAAAATAACTTCTTAAGTTAATAAAACAAGTAGGAGAAGTAAATCAGATTGCTATTGTAGGATTTATGTTTAGTGAATTCAGAAATTTTCACACTAAATGCTTAAGATAGACAACAAAGTCCCCAAAGCTTCTTAGAGCAATTATCCAATGATTTCCCAACAATGCTTCAATTAGATGCTAAACATAGAGATGCCAATTAGATCTTAATGCTCAAATAACTTAAACCATCAATGAGATTAGAAGATTTAAAGCTTAGACGTGTGAGTGATTTAGTGCAAATTTAACAATTATTAGATCTAACACAAGACAAATAAATGTTATTCTTTAATAGCATAAACCACAATGAGCCGATTTGATCATGAAAAGCCACTTATGTGACAGATAGGACAGGAGCAAATATATCACTTCAAACCAAGAAATTATCAAGGATATAAAACTGAATATGGCCAATGAGTTGCCTAATGACTTGCCAATGTAAATTTATGAGTTTTTAGCCCAATTAAGATGTATTATTCAGAAAATATCAGATATTATCGTACATTTATGCAGAGATATCAGTCACTATTAATTGGAGATTTATGCCAAAAGATTGATGTCCAAGACACTTAGATGTTAACACAATATGCTAAATGTCACATCAATCAATTTTATGCCTCTTAATGTATTCTTTTCATATTATATCATATCTGATCTAATTGATTACGTAGAGATTTTCCAGCCAGCCAACTATTGAAGAATGTAACTAGGTTTTGTCTTCATAAATTGTACTTGATTCAATATTTATTGTACTTGTCAAAAGAATAAAGAAAATAATTTTATATTATAATTAAATGACTTATTAAAGCATGGGTTTCAAGCTTGGGTCATATCTATTTTAGGTCAAAGTCTCTATTGTGAACTTCTAGGTTTTATTCTGAGTCTATGGGATTATTGCATATTTAAATTGATCCATATTGGGCTTTTGAGTCATGCAAATAGGTCAAGTATTGAGTCAAATCTGATTTATGAAGCCTCCACATCAAGCCGACCTTCAAGTGATCAAGTCGGCTTCAAGACCAGTAATTCGATCCCATCATAAGGCTATATATACAGGCAGATTGAATTCATTTGGAGACAATTCACTGCAACTTATAAATTCGATTTGGACGTTGTATCAAGAGAAATTTTCGAAGTGAAGGATGACTTTTTGGATTTGGTTTTGGGCATACTTAACGAGCTGAAGAAAATCGAAATTTTGGTGCTACTCTTTGTCTTTCATGCTATAGTTTGGGAGATCGAAGTCCTCCAAGATTTACTGCATCAATTGTTGCATAAGGTGTTGCTACCAAGTGAAGAAGAAGTCGAAGTTGATTTTGTTGGATGTTGTTACTAAAGAAGTTGTACTGGGTCATTGCAAAGATTAATCATGCCCAGGAAATGTATGATGCACTTTCAAGACGATTTACCACCAAGAATATTGGATTCTTGGAAAGATGGCAAGTCTAAAAAATGAACTAAGGACTACAAAGATGACCAAGGAGGCTATTGTGTGTACCTTCTTTGTGAAAATAGCAAGAATCAGAGATGAAGTTCTTGCCATTGATGAAATAGTGTAAGATAAAGAACTTGTGATCACAACAATACCACCTACTTGGGGTGCATTTGCTGCAGGTCTCAATAGCTAGAAAGAAACTCCCACTTTTGAGGAATTATGGGCAACATGTAGTTAAGAGGAATTGAGAATCTCAATGGTAGCCAACAATGAGGAAGTATCAAATGCCTATGTTGCTCATCACAAGAGAAACTTCAAGAAGAAAGGGCCAAAGAAGAAGGTTGATCTGTCAAAGATTGAATGTTTTCATTGTCACAAAATGGGGCATTATAGAAGTGAGTGTCCCGACAACCCAAGAAGTAAGAAAAGAGATTGAGAAAATGTGGCAGAAGAAGTATCCTCTCCCAAGAAAGCAAAGACCGAACAGAATGACTTAAGGGACTTACATTACTAAGCCCTTTACTCCTAGTTTTAGATATTTCATTTGTGTATTTTATATTTAATTATAGGTTTAACATCCTTTTGGAAAAACACTTTTCTTGTTTTATAAGTTTTTAGGTTTCCCTCAAAGCTTTGGAGGGAGCCCACAACAACTCCTCAAGATAAGTATCTCATTCCCTCTCAATTTGTTTTATGTACTTATTTAAAGTTTTGATTATATTAAATACTAATCACTTGTCTACCTCTATTTCCTTGTCTAGGAATTATCTTGCTCAAGAATTATGGTAGAAGGCCTCAAGGATTAAGAAGGAAGCCCTCACTAGACAAAACATTGGAATCAAAAGGTTTGTCAAAGAATCAAAGGTATGTCTTAAATTATAAAGTCTTATTATTCTTTTTGGTATATTCATTCTAGACTACTAATTATTGTTGTGTATAGCTCTACTGAATCTTACATGATTCATATTTGAGATGATTCATCATCTGATGAATCTACCCACCTTATACATCTCTAATTGTCTGCATAAAAGTAACCCTAAAAGGTTCTTTGGAAACCCTAACCTAAGGGTATGTTGATAATGTGTGAAACCCTAAAGCTAATTAGGGATATTAATGAAGAAATGGATATACTAATTGATATGTTAATCATGTCGTGTTTGAGATTTTGATATGATCATGGAAGCTCTAATATATTAGGGTTGAAAGGAGCCTGTTTGAAATCTCGAACCTTTGAAGTTTTTGTATAATAAGGGTTTGCCTTGACAATGAACTGAAACCCTAAGTTTTGGTTAGGTCTATAAGCAAAATCCTTGCTATGAAAAGCCCTAGGAATGAAACCCTAGGTATATGTTCTTTTGATTGGATCGCTAGCCTAGTCTATGTCTGAAATATTAATATTTTCTAACATATGATGTGCTTATAATGGTGATCTCCTAGATATGCATTATTGACCTAATTTTTAATGGTCCTAAATTCTAGGGTTTGAAATCAAGCCTTAGTCAAAGTTTAAAAGATCTAGGATGATTATTGAAAAGTCTATGGTCTATATCTAAAAGATTAAATTCTCTAGCATGTGTATTCATCTGGATATAATATATGATGAAAACTTATAGATGGAAAATCTAGGGTTTACATCAAACCCTAGTAAAGGCTATTCATGCTATGTTTTGAAAATATAGGGTCTGCAACTAACTCTAGTAAAAGTTGATCATGAGATTGTCTGAGATATGATTAATCTTTATTGACTCTTTTGTATGAAATCTAGCATTTGCATGAATCCCTAGTGAAAAGTCTAACATGTGAATTTTAAAGGTTGTTAGATATGTTGTAGATCTATATTGGTTATAGGGTTTGCTATATGTTGAAACATTGAAACCCTAGATAGAATGAAAGATGTTATGAAATAGTCTAGGGTTTATGACAAAGTCCCTAGCAAAATGTTAAAGAGTATATGTCTCTTGTTTGGGTATCTCATACGTATAAAGTTGAAAATGCTTCCGTAATTCAGATATAGCTAACTTCATGATTCTATAGATCTGGTTGTACTTGTTATCTAAAGTTGTGCAAGTACATCATAAAGATTAGAAGTTGATAAGTATGATGAGAAGGATGGAAGCTATGAAAGATTCTCCAACACATAAAAGAAGTAGTTAATCTCCCTACATTAAGAGGAAGCCTGGATAAAATATCTCTCCTTGGTTAAGAGGGAGGGCACAACATAAGTCTCCCTAGTTTAAGAGGGAGGGCATCACATAAGTCTTGGTTGGAGAATATATATTGGAGGAAATGTTGCTACATGTAAAGTAGGAAAAGGAATCTTCTCTCTAAGATTCAACTGATAGTCCTACTGAGATTAATTGAAGGGCGACATCGAAACCCTGAAGGTTTGCTTTAATTATATACTTGAACGTGTATTGCTAATTGGGGTTGTATTTTTACAGGAAAATCTCTCGAAGGATTTGATAACATGTTGTTACCAATCAATTTGACTGGGAGAGATTGGTTATCCTTGATCTGTTGGATCAAGTGTATTGAGGCTTTGCGAGTGAAGCATTACTTGGGAGGACATCAGGACGAAACTTTGTCATGATGTCTAGGTCCCGAAGTAGGGAGGGTGGCGTTGGTCATAGAGCTTTGACCTCGGATACGCACCTAGATTCCTGGGTTGGTGGTTAGTAAGTAAGCCTGATGCTACCTAGAGAGGCTGAAAGATTTAGTCCATCTTAGAACCACTTGGATAGATTGCCTTGCTCAGGATCTAGTCCATGCCATTGCGGTGCCTAAACTGTTGAGTGACCAATGGATAGATTTCCTTGGTCATGAATCTAGTCCATGACATTTAAGTGTCTAAAGATTCTTCATAGTTCACATAGTTGAGATCTACCTTGTACTGTTGTGTTATGAATACCTCCCTAGTTAAGATGGAGTGTTGAAGAATGTAACTAGGTTCGATCTTCATAAATTGTACTTGACTCAATATTTATTGTACTTGTCAAAAGAATAAAGAAAATAATTTCATATTATTATTAAATGACTTATTAAAGCATGGGTTTCATGCTTGGTTCATATTTATTTTAGGTCAAAGTCCCTATTGTGGACTTCTAGGTTTTATTCTGAGTCTATAGGATTATTGCAGATTTAAATTGATCAATATTGGGCTTTTGAATCATGCAAATAGTTCAAGTATTGAGTCAAATATGATTTATGAAGCCTCCACATCAAGTCGACCTCAAGATCAGTAATTCAAACCCATCAGAAGCTATACAAGCAGATCAAGTTCATTTGGATACAATTCACTGCAACACAAAAATTCGATTTGGAAGCTACATCAAGGGAAATTTGCAAAGTGAAGGAGAAGGACTTTCTGGATTCAGTTTTGGGCATACTTAAGGAGCTGAAGAAAACCAAAATTTTGGTGCTACTCTCTCTGTCTTTCGTGCTATAGTTTGGGAGATTGAAGTCCTCCAAGATTTACCGCATCATTCGTTGTGTCAGGTGTTTGCCCAGTGAAGAAGAAGAAGTCGAAGTTGATTTTGTTCGATGTTGCTACTCTCAGAAGTTGTATCAAGTCAAGATAGAAGTTCTAGGAGCAAGATCGAAGTCTCAAGAAGCTAGGTCGAAGTTCTAGGACAAAGAAATGTATAAATTTCGTTTGCAACCCCGGTTTTCAGTTTCTCCTTATTTCTCCCATAAAGTTAAATGTCCATTCCCATAACCATACATTCAACAAGCTGGAAAAATAAATATTTTCTGAAAACACAAATTCTGGAAATTTCACAATGCTGAAATGCAGAAATAAAACTTAGAAAAATAAATCAGCCACGTAGAAATTTGACACGCTGATTTTTTGTCAAGATGACCTTGGAAAAACCCCCTACAACTCTTGGGGAAAACCAGTTCGAAAGCTTCTCTTTATTTTCTGAATATTGCTTTTACAATGAAAAATAAAAACATAGTAAAAAATTCCAACAACCAAATGACAAACTTATCTCGATTTATGTGCTTGCACAATGCCTTGGAAATTGTGCGAAATCAGCGACTTTCAAAACAAAAAAATATTACAGCATTAATGACAACAATAAATGTTGTACGACCATCTCAGGAAGCGTGTTGGAACCTATTGTACGACACTGTACAGACTGTACGGATTTGTACAACAGCCCTCCTCGAAATCCGTGCTCGAAAATTGTCTAGAAAATCGTGCTATAGCTATTGTCCTTTTTCTCGATTTTTGTGTCAAAAATATCAGCAGCACTTATCATCGATTTCCATGCCCAGTTTTCTGCCTCGAACTGCGTGCTTCATGTTGCTTCCCTCTTCCTCAATTTTCATGCCTCCTTTCTTGGAAACAGTACCTCTCTTTTGTTGTACGGATTTTTTGCCTTGGGATTTGTGCTAATAAATGTTGTACGGATTTGCTGAATCTCCTCACTGCTGCCCTCTTTCTTCTCACTACTCAGAAAAATCTCCTTAGCTTTCTCTCCTCCTCTCTCAATCTGCTCATGAAAGAAAATGAATGATCTTTTCTCTCCTTTTCCTTCTTTAACCTAACCCTAAGTGACTTTTGGGGAATCCCTAAATCCAATGGCTGAGATAGCTTTAGATCTAGGGCGAGATTAAATGTTCATTTAAATTTCACTTTCTATTTTTTAATTCACCCCACTTTAATAAAGACCCACTTAGTCATTTATTTCCAAAGTCACTTTTCACTTTCTAATTTCTCATTGATTTGATTAAAGTGACTTTAAAATTAGACTTAGTAACTTTATCACTTAAAGTCACTTTGAAATTAGATTTGACTTCATAACTTTATAAAGTCACTTTAGGAGAAAAAATAAATTCTTTTGGACACTTTTCCCTAGGCCAAAGATCAAAGCCTTAGGGAACCACCTGTCCTCCGGTAACCAAATTTCAACTCCCTCTTACCGAGAAAGGTGTTCCTCACCACATCCATCTTGTCTCTGAAGTAGACATGATTGCCTCGTGGTAAGGCTTTGGTAAGAATATCTGCAACCTGCTTATCTGTGGGAATATACTCAACCTTCACAGCTCCCTTTTGAACATAGTCTTTGATGAAATGATATTTGATCCCGATATGCTTTGACTTGTCATGAAATACTAGATTCTCCATGAGTTTAATGCAACTTTGATTATCACAGTATATCACTGAAGGTCTCAACGGCTGACCAAATAAGCCAAACATCATCTTGCGAAGCCATATGGCCTCACAACTAGCTAGACTAGTTTCCATGTACTCTGCTTCTGCTAAACTCAATGCCACTAACTGTTGCTTTCGGCTGAACCACGACACCACTGCCGAACCCAACCCAAAACAGCACCCTGAAGTGCTCTTCCTATCACAAGCACAACCTGCCCAATCAGAATCAGTGTAACCTGCCAATCTCACTCCATCTCCTTGCCTATTATCTAGACAATACTCCACTGCCCTTGCAAGTACCACAAAATGTGTTTTGCAGCAACCCAGTGCACCCTCCTGGGCTCACACATGAACTAGCTCATCGTGTTGACTGCAAAACATATATCTGGTCTAATGAAGCATGAAGCTTCTTCCAGTTGGTGATCATAGATGTTGACATGGGTCTACAATCCTCCATGTGGAATCTGCTAATGATGTCCACAATATACTTCCCCTGCCCCAGGAAGAAATGCCCCTCTTCCTGCGACACCTCCAAACCTAAAAAGTAATGCATCAAGCCAATGTCCTTCATCTCGAACTTCGACGCAAGATCTCTCTTGCAGCTCTCTATTAGTCTCTCTGCACCTGTAATGACCAAGTCATCCACATACAGCACCAGAATGAGAGGCTCCTCACCTATCACAATAAAGTAAAGGTTCGGATTTGCATCACTCTTTGTGAAACCCATCTCCTGCAAGTATGTATCTATCCTGGAGTACCAAGCTCTGGGAGCTTGCTTCAGGCCATAAAGGGCCTTCTTCACTCTGCACACATGGGACTCCTTCCCGTGCACCTCAAAGCCTTGTGGCTACTCAATGTACACCTCCTCCTGTATGAAGCCATTGAGAAATGTAGTCTTCACATCCATCTACCTGGGAGAACCCTCTAGCCACAAACCTTGCCTTGAATTTCTCAATGCTGCCATGTGCAGCATGCTTTACCTTGTAAAGCCATCTGGAAGTAACCATGGATTTGCCCTCAGGCCTCGACACCACCTCCCAAACATCATTCTTCATGATAGAAGAATACTCCTCCTGCATGGCCTCTCTCTAGACCTGCTGGCTAGCTGCCTCCTCATAGCTAGAAGGCTCAGAGTTAATGATGTTGGCAACCATTGCCATATAGCTGCAGAACCTCTCAGGTGGTCTGCTCTCTCTGACCGACCTCTTTGGCCCAGCAATGGATGTGGCCTCTCTCAAGGTATCTTGAAGCCACTTGGGCTTCCTCTTCCCTGAGCACACTTCTCCCACCGGAGAATGAAACTCCTCCTCCTCATCAAGAGCCTGAACTCCTGAATGTCTGTCTGTTGTCCTCCTGCCTGAACCTGAACCTGTAGATGCTGAAGTATCGTGTGAACTGTCCATCAGTGGACTCCCTAGTGAACTGCTCTGCGGACTGCTTTGCACGCTGCCCGAAGCACCACCCCTCTAACTCTGCAAGCCACTGCTCACTAATGGACCTGACACCGTAATCGATGTACCTCCCGATCCTCCTAATCCCTGCCCACTGGATCCCTGTGCCTGACTCAGCTGATCCAGATACTCTTAACTCCCGTGACCTCCTGAAAGCCCTGTCCTCCTCGAACTTCACATCCTGCCTGACAACACCTCTCCTCTGTGCGGGAATATAAATCCAAAAGGCTTTCGAGGTCTCACTGTAGCCCACAAAGATACCCTTCTTTGCAGTGGGCTCTAGCTTGGTCCTCTTCTCCTTGGGTACGTAGGAGTATGCAATACACCCAAAGATACGAAGATGACCAACATCAAGCTTCTTCCTAGAAAAAGCCTCCTCCGGAGTCACATGCCCCAAGGCACGATGCGGACTCCTGTTTTGCAAATATACAACAGTGTTGCAGGTCTTTTCCCACAAAAATAATGGTAACCCCTGATCATGTAACATGGCTTTGCCAACCCCTCCGATGGATCTGTTCTTTCTCTCTGCAACCCCGTTCTACTGAGGGTTGTAAGGAACTGTGAACTCTCTCCTAATGTTTGCCTTCGCACAATAATCAACAAACTCACCAAGGGTGTACTCCCCTCCATTGTTTACTCAGGGACATGACCTTCCGACCTGTCTAAGTCTCCACAAGAGCTTTGAACCCCTGAAGTCGCTTGAAGACCTCACTCTTGGTCTTCAAGAAATAAATCCAGGTCCTCCTGGAGTGATCATCAATGACTAAAACATAATACTCATATCCACTCAAGGAAACACGAGACATCTGACCGCTAACATCGATACGAATCACATCAAGTATCCCAGTCGATCTGCTGTCACTACTAGGAAAAGGGGATTTGGCAAACTTGCCCATCGCACATCCTCTGCATGTATCTAGGTGATCAATACTGAAATCTGGCACACCTATAGTGATCTCTCGCAATATCCTCAAGGCTCCATGATACATGTGCCCCATCTTACGGTGCCAAATCTCGCACAGCTCTGAACTGCTAGCTCTGCTGCTGGTACTATTGCTCAATGGCAAAAGGGGCTGAAATGTAAACTTGTACACCTTTGCATAGCGTACACCAATCACTCTAGCTGACTCAGTTGGAGCGCCCCTGGGATATATAAGCACATGTTCTCTATTGAACAATACCTCATACCCTTTGTCCTCTAATGCTGAGACAGATATAAGGTTCTTCTTCATCCCTGGCACATATAGAACATCTGACACCTTCAAGGGAGGTTTGGGTTGCCTGTCAAATGTCAATGTCCCCACACCGACTGCTCTAACAACGCTTTCATCTCCTAGTAGTACCTCTATATCAGTGCCACTCTCTGAAAGCTCTGGGAAGTACTCACGGACTCCTATCATATGACGTGAAGCCCCACTGTCAACATACCAAATACCTGAAGATGCTCTGCTAGTGAAGGGAAATGCATACTCCCTCTCACCCTCCATGGCAGGTGATCCTGCACTAGTGGACTCACAAGCACTGAACCCAAACTCCCGGTCAAAGCTCTCTGAAAAGTCATGTATCTCTGCTAATGCTGCAATGGTCTTGTTCTTCCCCTTCTTCTTTTTCTCCGGACCCACAACTGCTTAGTGTCCCATCCTTTGACAATTCCAACACTTCACCTTGGAATAGTCCTTCTGTGTGTTCCCTTGTTTAGCTTTACCTTTGCCTTTGCCCCCACCACTGCTTGTGGAAACTTGCTTCTTTCCTTTGCCCTTCTTGCCTCCTGCTAACAGTGCTACATCCTCATCTTGCTCAACTGGTTTGGCTGCCCCAAGCTGGCTCTTTCTGATTTCATTCTGTATGCAATCTTCCCAGAACCTCTCCTAAATGGGAAGGTTCTCACGTGCAACAATCCCATCAATCTCCTCCTCTCTCAATCTGCTCATGAAAGAAAATGAATGATCGTTTCTCATTTTCCTCCTTTAACATAACCCTAAGTGATTTTTGGGGAATTACTAAATCCAATGGCTGAGATAGCTTTAGATCTAGGGCTGAGATTAAATATTCATTTAAATCTCACTTTCTATTTTTTAATTCACCACACTTTAATAAAGACCCACTTAATCATTTATTTCCAAAGTCACTTTTCACTTTCTAATTTCTCATTGACTTTATTAAAATCACTTTAAAATTAGACTTAGTAACTTTATCACTTAAAGTCACTTATAAATCATATTTGACTTTATAACTTTATAAAGTCACTTTAGGAGAAAAATTAACTTCTTTTGGACACTTTTCCCTAGGCCAAAGATCAAAGCCTTAGGGAACCACCTGTCCTCTGGTAACCAAATTTCAACAAGAAATTACTTCATAATACTGCTGCAACTGCTGTTGCTACTAGATTCAGGAAGGATCACAAGGAAGGTTGACTTGGTGTGGAGGAAGTTTGGGTCAAGGTCTAGAGTCTCAAGAATCACTATTGAAGGAAGAATTACTAACTGGGTTTTCCCCTAGAGTGGGATTTTGCCCTAGTTGTTGGTTCTTAGAAAACACCTGAGATACATTCTCACGGTCCTTCCGGAGAAATTTCAGACACCCGAGAGACTCCCAACTCCCTTTGCGCCCCTATGCGTGTCTGTATGCGCAGTGCCTATGTGTGTTTGCGTCACTTTGCGCTGCGTTCTTTAACGTTTTACGTCCCTCTCTCCTCGACCTCTGTCATTGTTGACTCCCTCTGATTTCTCTACTCTACAACTCTGCCCTGCAACTCTCCCTCTGAAATCAAATTCTATTCCTTCATAATCGACTTCCTTTGGGTTACTCAGTGTTTGCCTGGCTTACTTTCCAAATGACCCTCAAGCCTTCTTTTATAATCTTCTCATTGATGAATCAACGACCCAGATTAGAAGTCTAATCAATGGCTAAGATTAAAACTTGACTTGATTTTCGTTCTCTAGAAGATTCACACTTTGTCTTATTAATACCAATTAATTATTTATGATGTCCAAGCCTCCCCACAAATTTTGAGACTTGGAACACTTTCCGATGCTACAAAAATTAACAAACATAAGAAGAAGATAATAAGAAATGAAAAACATCACAAGTAAATACTCAAGAAAAAGAGAGTCTTCCTGCTTTCTGATTCTATAACACCAACAAGTAGATCTAAGCTAAATATTCAATGCCGAAGTAGCCAAAACACTGGCAAAATTTTATCATGAACCTCTTAATGTGTTTAGACTATTTAGAGATTATTTTTAGGGCATTTAAACATAAATTTCACCATTGTTATGAATGAATGAGATAGTTGTATCAAAACATTGATGAGAGACAAGGGTTTAGAGAGAAAACCCTAGGGCCAAGGCCTTGTAGAACACTTGCCCAAGTTGCCAAAATTTTCTACAAATATTTTGCACCTGAAAAGACCAACTTTGAGCCAATTTCTTCTTGCAAAACCCACCAATCTTCTGTCCAAAAATTTCAAAGATGGGCAGAGGGAAAATTAGGGCCAATAAGGGCCACCGCTATTCCAAATAGGGTCAGCGTTGGGGAGATAAAGACTTATAAGGGTTAGTGGCTAGGACAGAAGGCTAGGGAAGGACTGAAAAGGGTCAACGCAGGGGCCAAGAGAGGGAGAGAGAGGTCACAGGAGAGGAAGGAGGGAGGTCGTGGCTAAGAGAGGAGCTTGGGAAGCCCACAACAAGCCTAAAAAGCATTCATCCAAGGTCTAGGAGGGGGTCTAAGGCCTAAAAGGCTTATGTCCAAGCCTGGAAAGGCCCAAAACTCAAAGGTTGGAGGATGGAGGAGGGTTGAGGTCCTCTGGGGCTGACCGCTAGCCTCTGAGAGGCTTGGAAGGGTTGACGTTGGGCCAAAGATGGTTGACTTTGACCTTAGAGGAGGACATTGGGCCAGGAGGGCCAGAAAAAGAATGAAACCCTTCCTCCAATATTTAATTTTCTTCAGATCTACAATTTACTGCAACTTTTCTTCAGTAGCTAGCCCTGCGAAAAAAAATTGGAGGCTAGATCTTACCCTCAAGGGCCTAGATCTATCGCTAATCCAACTTTTCTCACTTAATCTCACCTACACAAATGAAAATAAAAATACCCAAAACCCCAATATATACAAAAATCCAAAAATAATACAAAACCCCAGCTGCAAAACCAAGATTAGAAAATAAAATAATTTAGAAGTGTATTATACTAATTATATTTACAAAATAAACATGTAAAATGCTTAAGAGAATTTTGAAACTTTATAATTTTTTAACAGTGGATGAATGTATTTCGAAAGATAAATGAAAAATTGCAGCCTTAGCCAAGTTCGAACACCATAAAAATAATTAGAGTCGAAACATAGTCAGGCTTTGTCCAAAGTTCGTGAACTTGGAGTCCAAGGGTTGGTTAATCTACACTATATATTTCTAAAAAATAAATCGTTAGAACACCCAGTGAATTGGATCACCTAAGATAAGCCCACAACTTACCAATAGAATGTTCCTATCACCTACAATTAAATAACGATTAAAAATATTTATAAAGCACAATATAGGAATGCTCGTACCCAACACGTATCACAAATCATCAGATGAGAGACGCTATGAACTGCACCCCAAAGTCTTTATTATGATTACTCCAACATTCCTAGTGGGACAGTAATTTACATGAGCTTTTTTGAGTTACATCAGCCAAAATCAGATGGCTTGAGACACAAATGACTCCTAATTTATAGATAAATCCTCCAAGTGGAAAAATAACGGCTAGTTGGCTTGATCCTCGTCAAAATAATCTCAGTCGTTGATAAATCCTTAGTGTTCTTTTAATCTATGTCGTTGAAAATATTTATTTTGAGGAATTTTTGAATTTTTCATTAAACCCATATTGGAATTTTTTCTTGAAATTTTCAATATTCCCTTGGTGGGGGATCTCACCCATGAATTTTTCCATTTGAAAAATTTAATTTCTCTAAGACTCTTAATTTTGACTCTAATTAATTAATTTTCTGGCTTATGATAAATTTAATTTTTGCCAGAAATATTAATTAGTTGACATTTGAGGGGATTAAATATTTTGTCCACCCTCTAATATTTTAGCCATTATTTTTTACATAAGATAATTACATTTCCACCCTCAAAGGGGGAACTCCTGTTCGATATAGACCCTAAAATTACACACCCAATTCTGCGACACAATATGATCTAGTAGACCAAGTGATTTGTAATAAAATAATTTAACCAATTAGCTTAAATTATTCCCAAATCACTTTTACACTATGTTGCCAGGAAACGTGGGTGCGGGGACGGGGGCGGGGACGGGGACGGCACTTTTTAAAACAGGGTGCGTAGGTGCGTCGGGGGTATATTCTATATATATATTATATTATATAATATGATATATAAATTATAATTTATATATGTGAATTTGTATAAAACAAGATAAAAAAAATATTTTTGATTTAAAAATTAAAGTTTAAACTTCAAAGATTTAAACATGCACATCATTGAACATTCAACATTCACATAATGATATATATAATATGAATCATGATAATATTAAATAGCTGAATAAGTTATAAAAGTCACGATATATGTCCATTGTCATACTACATTCAAAATTTCCCTCAAGGGCAAAGAGTCGAGACATCTCCAAACATGAACTAGGAAATTTCAAAATACTCAAATAAAAATTTAAAATAGTGAACAATGGCTTCCTCAAGCCATGTCATCAACATCCATGTCATCAGCATCACTTAGATCTTCAGTCAGCATGCTCTCAAGGTAGGAATCACTCTCATCTTGAGCCTCCTGCTCAACCATAACAGTTGAAGGTAGCTCAATAAGGCCATCTGGTTGTATTTCCTCATCCACACACATAACATCATTTGTGTATTGGTCCCATCTCTTGAAAGGACCCTCCTTGTACCCAGGTCTTTTCGAGATATGAGACGAAGTGTGCTATGAATGTACACTAAGTTCTCTGCCTTCTTTGAGCCCAACCTATTTCTTTTTTACTGAATGGATAAAGGCATAAGCACTCCAATTCCTCTCGCAAGATGAAGAACTAGCTACCTGGAAAATTAGGGGAAGCCCATTAAATTAATTAAAAATTTAAAAAGAAAAGCTAAAATGAAAATTGAAAATCCAATACAAAAATTTAAATGAGCAAAAATTAAATCCAATCCAAACTAGTTACCTGTCCAAGTAACCGTATGGAAAACTGCTGCAACTCAAGAGCATCAACACCATGAAGCCACCACCAATCAATTGGATCCTTCTTCTTGCGTCTATCGGCCAAAGCTGCATGTGAACCAAAGACACCTCGACCACGTGAAAATTGAGCAAACTGAGTTCGTATGTCAGAGGCTTCTTCTGTATCACCATAAATTTTCTTTATAGTGGTGAAGAATCCTTTGAACACCTCTCTATCTTGGGAAGGAGGTGTCCTTCCTGTGGTGGGATCATACCATTTTGGATTAACTACATAAGCTGCCATATGAAGAGCGGTGTTCAATTTATTCCACCGCCCATGTATAAACTCTTTCAGTTGTGGCCACAAAGTAGGATCCTTCCCATTTGTGATGGCTTGGATCCTCTCACACATGGAGTCCATGTTCTCATAAATTTCACCTAAACATGGACCATCTGTATCCGCATAGCGGATCATATCACAAATTGGTTCTATAAATTCCACAACAAATTTGGCATCAGCCCAAAATTGATCATCCAAAATCAACCTCCTCACCTCCAAAGCTGCATCGGAAGTAGATAACTTCTATTGATCCCACATATCACTGATCATTGTGGCAGATAAAGCCGCCTTCATCTCCACAAGCCTCCTAACTAAAATGTAATAAGTGGCAAATTTGGTATCTGCAGGTTTAAGAGGCTCCATTTTGGCATGCTTGCGGTAAATGGCTTGTGATTGATGATGTTTGCATATAAAGATTTGAAGTTTGCGGCCATTTTCAATGATTGCTCGAATCCATTCAAGTTTCCCAATGTCCTTCAGTGCATTATTCAATGAATGCACTGCACATGGTGTCCAAAAAATATGCCTGCGTACATCAAAGACAAAATTAATATTTTAAAAAAATCAAACTTGTAAGTTGTAATCAAAAATAAATAAATAAATAAAAATTCAAAATGTAATTCAATTATTGTTAAATTTGGACAACTAGGTCCAAACTCCATGTTGTGATGCTCAGATTAAGTGGCTAGTATTTTTGTTGGATTCCTCTTTCGGAGAGGTGTAAAATCCATATAAAATATATCTTAATCCGATGAGCAGAACATTTATTTTGAATTTATTATTTATAATAAATTATATGTGCAGGTCGGCCTTAAGGTTTCACACCCCCAGCGGATGTGTCACACACCCCAATGATGGATATAAATACAGGCAAAGTTGGAGAGCATTTCACCACAACTCAACACACATCTTCTTCTCTCATCTGATTTAGTACGAACTCCTTGGAGGACGAGTTCAACCCACACGTGTGAAGAAGAAGGAGGACGAATCTGTACGGCTGAGCTGAAGGACGAATTTCTGCAGCTAGGGTTTTGCTGGAAGTTTGACCAACGTTGACTTTGGTCAACACATGGTCCGAAAGGGCTGAAAATTGTTGGGAAGTTCGATTTTGGAAGGCCGTACTGTTTGGCACAGAAATCAAGGTCAAAGGGTTGACCAAACTGCTGCTGCGTTGACTTTTAGCTTGTTGCCCTGCGTTGACTTTTCTGGACAGCGTTGACTTTTTTGGAGTTGACTTGGGTTGACTCGGTTGCTGATTGGAGGACTGTTGTGACACATTCTGGGTTGGCTGACCAAGGAGACTTTGCTGGTTGAAGCATCCTGTTGACCGCCGTAACGCATCATCACATTTTTTCTGTTTCTGACTTGTCTTCTATAAAATCCACTTATATGTTCTATCAACGTTTTACTTAACTATTTGTGTGATTGCTGTAAGAAAAGTAAAGTTGCTTCAAGCATAGAACATCTACAAAAATTTACATGGCATCAGAGCGAAGGTGAAGACAAGCCCTATCTTTAGCAATCACCATCGGAGGATATGGGTTCCACAAGTTTTGAATTCAAGGAGAATGACAAGCTGACTGGAAGGGATGACTTCCATGCCTGGAAGATGATATTAGATCTCAAATTGGAAGACCATGATCTCTTGGATCATGTGTTGGGTAAGATTCAAGAACCTCCATCCAATGCTACCGCTGCTGTTAGAAACAAGTATAAGAAGGGAGAGATCAAAGCAAAGCTGATGATCAGGGAATCCATACATAAGACTCTGGTTGCCTATATATCTGAACTAGGCACATCCAAGGAGATGTATGATAAATTGATCCTTATGTTCAAAGTAAACAATGTGAACCAAGTGCTATTCCTCAAGAATAAGTTGAAGAATATGAAGAAGGGCCAGGATGAGTCTGTTCAAACTTACTTTCTGAAATTGACCGAAACAAAGAACAATCTGCTGGCTATTGGGGAGACAATAGCTGATCGTGAGATGGTTCTCACCGCACTTGGAGGACTCCCATATGAATGGCAAGTATTCACAACTACCATTCTCAATAATAATACCATTCCTAACTTTGATGAGCTTTTGTCTAGATGTATGCAAGAAGAAACAAGGATGAAGGAATTCGATAATGACAGAAATGCTGCCTATGGTGATCATTCTCGAAAGAAGAACTCTAGTAGTTCTAAGGACAAAGGAAGAACAAGGGCTCAAGAAAAGAAGGGTAAGTGTTTCACTTGCCATAGGCCTGGTCACTATGCTAGAGAATGCCCTTTCAAGAAGGATTCTCCCGATAGTGATGATAACAACAACAACCGAAGGAATGGGAATCGAAGAAACGACAAATCCAAAGGAAAGAGGAAGGCTCACTTTGGTGGAAACAATCAACCTTCTAAAAGGTCTAGGAACACTAGGTATGAGGAGTCTAATGCTGTTGATAAAAGAAATGAGTATATTCTTGTATCTGCTCTCTCTGCTACATCTCCGCCCGACACTATGGATGTCTGGCTAATCGATAGTGGTGCCTCAAGACACATCACTGGATTCAAGGAAGCACTCTCTGACATAGTTGAAAGGGATACTAATCTAGAAATTATCCTTGGGGATAATGCCACATATCCCGTGAAAGGGACAGGGACTGTGACCCTCCACTTGTCTCAAGGACAAGTCCTACGTTTGCAAGATGTACTCTATGTACCTAAATTGAAGAAGAACCTTGTGTCTGTATCGGCCATGGAAGACAAAGGGTTCAATGTAACATTCTCTGATGGAAAGGTGCTCATGTGGAAGGAGAGCTTCAAGGAAGCTATCTCGATTGGTTTTAGAGTTGGCACACTCTACCAGGTTGGAGGGAGTCCGCTGGGAGCAATGACATGTGATACTATTCGACAAACCGAACTATGGCACCGAAGATTTGGAAACCTTCATTACAAGGCCCTTCCCGAAGCAAGGAAGGTGGTGACAGGGATGCCTGACTTTGGAAGTAATCATGAAGGTGTATGTAAGGGCTGTGCCGAAGGAAAACATACAAGGGGACCTTTCCCCTCAAGTGTCACAAAGACATCTGATATTTTGCAACTAGTCCATTCTGATCTATCTGGTATGTTGCCCGTGACATCCCTGGGAGGATGTTCTTACTACATGACATTCACTGATGACTTCTCTCGAAAAACCTGGATATACTTCTTGAAGAAGAAGGATGAGGCTTTCATGTGGTTCCGTACCTTCAAAGCCTTGGTGGAAAATATGACCGGAAAGAAGATCAAGATTTTGAGGCCCGACAATGGCACTGAATATGAGTCAAATGAGTTCAAAGACTTTTGCAGAGAAGCTGGCATTAAGAGGGAGACTACCACTGCATATACTCCTGAGCAGAATGGTGTTGCTGAACGAAAGAATAGGACTATTGTGGAAGCTGCCCGTGCCATGCTATGTGACCAGGGTCTACCGAAGTTTCTGTGGGGAGAAGCTGCAAATACTGCTATGTACATTCAAAACCGATGCCCTCATTCCGCTCTGGACTCCAAAACTCCCGAAGAGGTTTTCTCTGGTAAGAAACCTGATGTCTCACATTTTAGAATTTTTGGATGTCCTGTCTATTTTCATGTGCCGAAAGAAAAGAGAAGTAAGCTGGATGCTACTGGGAAGAAAGGAATGTTTGTGGGCTACGGTGAGACTTCTAAGGCATATAGAGTCTATGTACCTGGTCAAAGGGAAGTAGAGATAAGCCATGATGTCACTTTTGACGAAGATGCTTCCCTGAAGAAAGTAGTAGATCTTCCTAGATCTGGAGAAAATCATGAAGAAAGACCTGGAAATCTGGAAGAACCACAGGATGAGACTATGCCTGATATTGAAGGACCAATGGACCCTATTGATCCATCTCCTTCACTGGGAAAGAGACCATCATGGCTCAGGGACACCCTCGAAGATGCGGAGGGTCATGCTGCCCCAAGGGGGACATTCCGAGAAAGCAAGAAGCCGTGTAGATACCAAGGGTATCTAGCTGCCATGAGTACTATTGTACAATCTGAACCTGGATCTTTTGAGGAAGCCGTAAAGCATCAAGTCTGGAAGGATGCTATGCACGAAGAATATGAGTCCATAATGAAGAATGATGTATGGGATGTGGTCCCGAGACCGAAGGACAAATCTGTTGTCACCGCGAAATGGCTCTACAAGATCAAACATGGATCTGATGGGAGTGCTGAAAAGTTCAAGGCAAGGTTTGTTGCACGTGGCTTCTCTCAAAAGGAAGGAATTGACTATGATGACATATTTGCACCTGTGGCACGATATACCACCATTCGATCAATCATAGCCCTTGCTGCTACGCAAGGATGGAGTCTTCATCAGATGGATGTCAAGACCGCTTTTCTGCATGGTGCAATAAAGGAAGAGATGTATGTAGAACAACCTCTGGGATTTGAAGTTCAGGATCGAGACACTCATGTCTGCAGGTTGAAGAAAGCCCTCTATGGGTTAAAGCAAGCACCCAGAGCTTGGTACGAGAGGATGGATAGTTACTTGATGAAGCTGGGCTGCACTCGAAGTAATGCTGATCCGAACCTTTACTTCAAGGTTGTGCAGGGGAAGCCTCTCATTCTAGTGTTGTATGTGGACGACCTCTTCCTGACAGGTGCTGACCCTCTCATTCATCAATGTAAGAGGGAGCTCGCTGCTGAGTTCGAGATGAAGGACCTAGGACTGATGCACTACTTCCTAGGCATGGAGGTCTGGCAGAGACCTGGAGAGATTTTCCTTTCTCAAGGAAAATACATTGTGAAGCTTCTGGAAAGATTTGGAATGGTGGACTGTAAGTCCGTGTCGACACCGATGGAACTCAACTTTAAGAAGTTGAGTGGCAGCGCTGCTGGGCCTATCTTGGCCAATCCTACTGAGTATCGTCAACTCATAGGAGCTTTGATATTCTTAGTGAACACCCGACCGGATATATGTTTTGCAGTGAACACTTTGAGTCAACAGATGGTTGAGCCTCATCATTTTCACTGGGTTGGTGCCAAGAATCTTCTGAGATATCTTCGGGGCACGATAAACCATGGGTTGAGATACACTGCCGGGAGTGTGACACTCCGTGGATATACTGATGCCGATTGGGCTCGCAGTGTGGTGGATCGTAAGAGCACATCGGGATGCTGCTTCAATCTTGGTTCTGCTTCGATCTCATGGATGAGCAGGAAGCAGAAGTCGGTGGCTTTGAGCACCGCTGAGGCCGAATACATTGCTGCTAGTATGGCCTGTTGTGAAGCAGTTTGGTTGCGGAAGCTCTTTAGTGAGTTGTTTGGACATGTGCTAGATACCACTGTGATACTCTGTGATAATCAGAGTGGGATTCGTATGACTGAGAATCCTGTGTTCCACGACCGATCCAAGCATATTGATATCGGGTACCACTTTATCCGGGATATGGTACAGCGAGGCGCCGTAAGGCTCGATCATATAGGAACTGATGAGCAGGTCGCGGATATTCTCACTAAGCCCCTGGGGAAGGTCAAGTTCCTAACCTTCCGTGAGAGTCTTGGTGTCGTGGAGAGACCCTATGATGTGGGTCCTGTTGGACGATGAGCTCTGGGAGCTCTGGGGGGCTTTGGGGATAGCTTCTCGGAGCTATAAGCACTCATAATGCTTCTGCCCCACCCTTGTGATTATTGAGCTGGTTCGCCTCTCATTTATCTGTGCCCCGCATGCATCCTACCCATTGAGTTCAGGGCTCATGGGAAGTACCTCTCATTTGGCCAATGAGGTGGGAAAAGCTAGAGACTATTAGCAAAGACTGATGGACGCATCAAAGATTGTCGTACTCTCTATCTAGGATGGCATGGTCCAACCACTTGATCTGGGATCAAGTTTAGTGAAGTCTGGGACCTCTGCCTGACTTCGGGTTAGATGAACCAACTTTGGGTTGGTTGGATACTCTTCATGAGTTTGATAGAGGTTTTTGAACCTCTGGACTGATTATGTCAGTCGGGGGATGATGTCTTTGTGACTGACCCACTTCTGTTCTGAAATAAAGAGGCCAGCAAAGCAAGTTACGGCAGGATGACGCACGATGTTTGATTGCACTGATGGATGGAGTTCTCCCTAGTTGAGAGGGAGTGTTAAATTTGGACAACTAGGTCCAAACTCCATGTTGTGATGCTCAGATTAAGTGGCTAGTATTTTTTTTGGATTCCTCTTTCGGAGAGGTGTAAAATCCATATAAAATATATCTTAATCCGATGAGCAGAACATTTATTTTGAATTTATTATTTATAATAAATTATATGTGCAGGTCGGCCTTAAGGTTTCACACCCCCAGCAGATGTGTCACACACCCCAATGATGGATATAAATACGGGCAAAGTTGGAGAGCATTTCATCACAACTCAACACACATCTTCTTCTCTCATCTGATTTAGTACGAGCTCCTTAGAGGACGAGTTCAGCCCACACGTGTGAAGAAGAAGGAGGACGAATCTGTACGGCTAAGCTGAAGGACGAATTTCTGCAGCTAGGGTTTTGCTGGAAGTTTGACCAGCGTTGACTTTGGTCAACGCATGGTCCGAAAGGGCTGAAAATTGTTGGGAAGTTCAATTTTTGGAAGGTCGTACTGTTTGGCACAGAAATCGAGGTCAAAGGGTTGACCAAACTGCTGCTGCGTTGACTTTTAGCTTGCTGCCCTGCGTTGACTTTTCTGGACAACGTTGACTTTTTTGGAGATGACTTGGGTTGACTCGGTTGCTGATTGGAGGACTGTTGTGACACATTCTGGGTTGGCTGACCAAGGAGACTTTGCTGGTTGAAGCATCCTGTTGACCGCCGTAACGCACCATCACATTTTTTCTGTTTCTGACTTGTCTTCTATAAGATCCACTTATATGTTCTATCAGCATTTTACTTAACTATTTGTGTGATTGCTGTAGGAAAAGTAAAGTTGCTTCAAGCATAGAACATCTACAAAAATTTACAATTATTCATGTAATTTAAAAATTGAAACTTGTAGTTGTCACTAACCTATACTCCTTTTGAACCATTGCCCCTGTTGCTTTGCACACTGGAGCTGCATCAGTAATAACTTGAACAACATTGGATGGCCCCACCTCTGCAATGGCATCACATAATTGGTCTTTCAAGAACATAGTGTTCTTTTGTTGACCAGAACAATCAATGGCCTTGAGAAAATAAGGACCAGACATGGAAGAGACAATGATGTTTATCAATGTACGATTCCTACAATCAGTGCATCCATCCATGACAATGGAGCATCCATCTACACTCCAAGACGCCTTCAAGGGTGCCATTGTCTTCTCAAGACGAGCTTTCTCCTTGTCCACCAAGACAGTTCGGAGCTTCTCATAGCCAGGTGCTTTATATACTGGAGGTCCATCATTAATAGCACGAACCATTTGCTCAAAATAGGGTGAACGAGCTGCATTGAAGGGAATGCCACATGCAAGAAAAAATCTTGCTATTGCAAGATCAACACCGTCCCTACCTTTCACATCAAACATGTCATAAAGGCTGCCAACTTTAGGCTTCTTGTGTGCATGATTGGTAGTGCTTTTTGATGCTCTAGATGGAATATGCTCATCACCAAATTTAGCATCATCATCAGATGGTAATTCTTTCTCATTAGACTCGTCATATTCATTGACATCATGATCAACATTACGACATGACTGAAAGATTGCCTTACCATTAGCCTTTTGTTGCTCTCTGTGCACTAGGGAGTCTATTTACATCATCTGGGTCTCCAGCGCAAGGATCAACACCCTTCCTTGGTATCTTCATGAAATGAGCTTTAACTCGGGTATAACTCCCTTTCCATTCAAGCTTACATTAATTTCATTTTATTGTTGCTGTCCCCCCAGAACACTTTGGAGGTTTCTGCCTATCCACATATTTCCACAGTGGATATTGTGGATTTGATGAAGACATTGTTGATTTTGGAAATAATTTAATAAGCCAAATGGTCAAACCTGAAAGCAAAGAAAATAGAACATTCAAATTAAAAACTGTGAACACTGAAAATTAAAATTTAAAAATCATAGGCCTCAAGTAGGCCGAAATTGGGCCTAAGGAACTTTGTAGAGATCTGTTTAAAAAGGAAAAATAACAGCCAAATTCAGCCTGTATAAAATTAGTCTATATATATTAAATTATTAAATTAATAAATAGTAAAACACAGTGATGTAAGCTTGATTTTTAAGGAAGTTGTTCAGTGTTGAAACTTGACAGTGACAGAGGTTCGATTTTCTGAGTTAAGGAGCACTTGGAGCAGCCTAGGAGGTGAGTGTTTTGCTGGAAGGAGAGTACTGTGTGAAGGACAAATCAGCGTATTTTATTTTTTTTTAGTTGTAAAAATTTGTCCAAAGAAGCAAATAAAATAAAAAATACGGAGTAAAATTTAAAAATTATAATTTCATTTGATAAATCACTGATCAGTGAACAAAGGGCCAACTTTAAAAAAAAAAAATTACCTGTCTTGCACAACGGCGGCTACTAGGCAGACGCTGCGGACGACGGCTGCTAGACGGCTGCTGGACGGCGAGCGACAGACGCAGAGGCAGCAGAGGAGGAAACTAACGTTGTTCACCTGCTCAGTGCTAACGCTGTTCCGGAGGACACCGTCGAGGAGGAAGACACCGTCGAGGAGGAGGGTGAGGAGGGTGAGCTTGAGGGTGCCAACGCCAGGTTGTTGTGGGATAGACTGTAGTGCTGTGGGTCGATCGATTTTAAGTTTTAGGTTTTAGGCTTTTAGTATTTGCTATTAAGTAATTTACGTGGTTTAAGTTTAGTGTTTTAATTTTAATTTTTAGGTTTTAATTTTAATTTAGTTTTTAAGTTCACGTTTTAAGTTTTAATTTTAATTTTTAAGTTTTAAATTTTAATTTTAATTTTTATGTTTTTATTATTTAATATTTAATAAATTAATTTAAGTTTTGAATTTTTTACACAAAAAAATAATCACATTATGAATAAACTATAGTTAGAAATTATTTAATTTTAATTTTAATAAAAAAATCTTAAATTTTAATTAAAAAAATTTAGACTATAGGCGAATTTTGATAAAAAAATAAAAAAAAATTAGCCTAACTTGCCCCCGAAGAACTCGAAAAGAACCCATTTTCGGGGTTCTCCGTCGCCGAAGAACCCTAAAAGAACCTTGATTTTGTGTTTGACGTCTCGGGTTCTTCCATGAAGAACTGGGTTCTTTAGGGTTCTTCTGGGAAGAACCCATCCCAGCACCCGGTACATGGGGACAGGAACCCGGTACGGGTTCGGGAACCCTACCCCTGGGTGCGGGAACCCGTGCAACATAGCGTTTACATAAAACTCGACTAAAACACTAGGACTCGCCTAAAACTTTGACGACAAATTGTACACTAGCTTTGGGGTGAGGTTGGAGGAAAAAACTTTGTCGACCATCTATGTCCGTCCCAGCACCCAGTACATGGGGACGGGAACCCGGTATGGGTTCGGGAACCCTACCCCTGGGTGCGGGAACCCGTGCAACATAGCCTTTACATAAAACTCGACTAAAACACTAGGACTCGCCTAAAACTTTGACGACAAATTGTACACTAGCTTTGGGGTGAGGTTGGAGGGAAAAACTTTGTCGACCATCTATGTTTAGAAACATGGATGAGTTAGTGAGACGAAAAACCTCCTAAAATGAAATTTTCGCCAAAATAATAGGCTTACCTAGGTTGTTATATACATATAAGGTCTTACTAGCATCATTTACATTACAAATTTGCATAATGGTTCTACAATGACACAACAGCTACTGGCTTGATGATCTCCATCTTTTGAAAGAAATTGGTACATCTGCTTCCTCGGAACTTTTGACAAAACGTGTGCAACACCACCAACATCAACAAAGTTCAACAATCAATGCCACCAACATCAAGGCACTTAAAGGGCTTCATGCACGTGATCAAATGCCAATCACATACCCTCGCACATGACGGAATCAAATAGAAACATTGCAATCACTCAAATCTTGAAATCTTTAAAACCACCAAGTCTGGTGGATTTTGCGTGAAATCTTAAATTCTAGTTTATCCATATGAAATCCAATGAGGTTGAAACCACTCTCAAACATCCTAAGTCATTTCATGGTAATGTTAGAAAATCAAGTAAAAGGAAATTTCATTTTTACTTCAAGAATTTAACATTACCATTGGTTTCCAGCATTGTTAGGGTTTAGATGTGTGAGGCAAATGAGAGGGGAAGCAAGATTTTAAAGGCTTGGAGGGGTTTTTTTGGGAGGGAAATTGTGCCTCTAGTTTCCCTCAAAACCGCTCACAAATGCCAAAAAGCAATCCATGTGGGGTTTGCAGCTGAGTTTGTAATGAACCAGTCGGTTTATGAAATCAGTCAATTATGTCATAAACTGGTCGATTTATAGAAAACCCTAGCTTGCCAAGAGATCTAACTCTGTTTTTCAATTGATTCTTCCCCTCCAGCTAATGAATCGGTGGTTTTTTAATACTATGTTCCCAATACTTATTATGTATTGTCGTATAGACCAAACATAGGCTATGTTATCTCGACAATTGTGTAATTTCGTCATTCACAATTCTATTACACTAGGGAGTATATGAATCTGAATTTTTTCTCTGTCCACCTTCTTGCTTACAAATATCAAGAAACTCATTGAAACTTAATTCACCTCCATTATCTATCTAGATGACCTTAATGCTTCTACTAGATTCTCTCTACAACTACCTTAAAGAGTTCGAACTTGGTTAAAGAATCAAATTTTCTTGGAAACGAAAACCTCATTTTCTTGGAAGAATCATTGATAAGCAATAAAAAGTAGCTACATTAGCCACTAAATTTGTCAGTGTAGGACAACAAATATGACCGTAAATAATAACCAAAACATATTTGTCTCTCCAAGCCTTCCCTTCATCAAAGTCCAATCTATGTTGTTATCCTTCAAGGCATGCTTCACAAACTTCTTCTTTCTCACAAATATTCAACATTCCAACTAGCATTTTACCCTTTTAACAAGAAGGAAAAGTAATCAAAATTCAAATGCCTTACCTTTGGTGCCATAAGCTAGTAGTTCTTGCTATTTTGATTGTTTCTAAAATAGGCATGTGATTCTACCACTTCATCATCCATAGGGATATACAACCCTTGCTCCTTTATACTTGATCACATTTTATTATTGCTTCTTATATCAATAGAAAAGCATCTTTCAGCCCAAAAGATAGCATTATAAAATGTATTATGCCTTGTAATTTGACTAAATAAAAGTAGATTTATTTTTAAACTAGGAATGTAAAATGCATCCATAAACATAATTCTTTCCTCTCATCTTGACTTGCACATTGCCACACCCTTTCACAAAGTAATTCCTCCCATCACACCAAATCATCATCTTTGACTTGGTTTTGTCTTCCACAAACTCAATAAACTAATCACGCACATTATTCATGATTTGAATAATTGGAATTGAAGCTCCAATCTCTTGAATTATCTCCTACATGAGATACCCCAAAAACATAAAATGTTTTTTAATGTTTCATAATATTGGCTTGCATCTTTCTCCATTGCTTGTTGGAAAAATCAAGGTGCTTGTATATTATGTTTGATTTTCCTTACTTGATAATTACTTGTGATGTTAGTTGGACTTTTATTACTTTTTATTTCTTGTTCATCATGCAATTACCAAAACAATGAAGATCACATAAAGACAAACTACACAAGATATAGGCTCCAAGCCAGGGCAAAACCCCTCCAAGGGGAAAACCCAAAAAGAATACTTTTCTTCTTCTAGAATCAATTCAAAATGAGACTTCGAAGACCCAAAGACCAAAGCCAAAAATCCTCCCAAGCACCAAGTTAGCACCCTCAACAAAGTCTCCTTCAAGCAAGATGAAATTCCAAGGTCAACAAAGGTTGGATCTTCTTCAAGTCTTCTTCAAATAGATCTCGGCCTTCACTTCAAATCTGCAACTTCATCTTGCAATTTTTGGCCCTGCAATTAGCCTAGAAACCCTAGTTTTCGCATGTGTGAATAGAAAGAGGTCTTATTTCGTTCTTCCTTCCTTTTCTAGGTATTTCTCCTTGCTTTCTTTCCCTTTTCATTTGTTATTCTCTTTCTTTAATTGTAGATCAAACTTGTTGTGAGTGAGTGCTTCATATGAGTCGAAGGCCTTATTTATGGCCTTCTTAAGAGGTTGAATACGCTTCCTTTGGGTGAACTTGTCCTTGTTGTTGAGAAATCTAGGGCATAGTAGTTAGGGTTATTTTAAATTTGATTTCTCTTTAATCCTTGACATTTTCTTATGATTTAGATCTTCATCATCATCATTTAGTTTTTTTATCATGAAGACAAAAAATAAGAATATCACAATGCAAACACAAGAACACTAGATGTAGGTTGCTCGCTAGGGCCAAACCCACAAAAATTCTCTTCTTATAGAATCTCAATGAAGACTTCCAAGACCTTGACTCAAACCCAACCAAAAGACAAGCCATCCAAAACTTTCCAACGAATCTCTGCAATTTCAAACTGAGGAAACCTTGGTTTCCTTCAACCAACTTGCACGTGTGAGCTAATGAAGAAGCAAAACTGAAACTTCACTTCCCCTTCTTCCCCGTTGCTTCCTTCAAGTAGCCTCACTCCTCCTTTTTGTTCTTGATCAGATCAAAAGTCATGTGTGTTATATGTGTCAGTGAATGAGCTCCTCCTTATATAGGCTTCTTAAGGGGAGCATTAGGCCTTCTCCTAAGCTGACATGTAGGTTGGTCGACTTGTCATTTCAGTGGTTTCTAGACACAACAATATACAATAATATTTTTTGTTCTTGTTACATGATCCCTCTAAGGGTTGGTACATCATGACGTTGACTCTTTGACTTGATATTAAAACTCCTATAGCACTCAACGGGTGCTTTGACCTAGCATAATACATTGATGGGCAAGAAACCCATTTCAAAAATAATAATTTTTATTTTACAAATAATTTTCTCTTTCCTTGTCTTTTGAAAAGTAAATCAATAATTACATCAAGTCATGACTTCCAAGTGTAATTATGAAGATCGACACTAGTTACTTTTCAACACTCCCTCTTAACTATGGAGGTATTCATAATTGACCACATAAGAATTATTCCTTATAAGAAGAGTTAGATTGGTAAGCCATCTTAAGCATCAACATTATGATCAATATACAACCAGCATTGTCAACATAGCAAGGCTTTGACAAACAAAATCCATCTCTCAATAGATTAGAGCACAATGTTGGGAGGCTTTACGTGGGACACTACACTATCTCTTAGGGCACATACCCCACCCAAATGTTCACTAGGTATGTCACTTTATGACTATTCTTATCTTGGATTCCCAATCCTCAAAGAATATCAGCCCTCTTCGACCACTCTTGTCTTGGATACCCTATTAGATCCTCAAAGAGTGTCGATCACCAGACTACTTCCTATCTTGGATTCAAAATCCGCAAGGAGTATCTATCTCAAATGCTTAACCAATCCTTTGGACTTCATTCTTTCTGCATGGCCTTCATTAAGACTTAGAACTGTTATTCTTGGTCTAATGCATGACACATGAGGCAAAGAACTATATTTGTCACTCCCTCTCATCCAGGGAGGAGCTCCCTCTCAACTAGGGAGAAGTGTCCACCATTAGCTATTATGATAGTAACTCTCAGAACTCTATCATCATCATCACACATGTGAGCTCTCTTTGAACATCACAAAGCCCTCTATATACAACATCATCATTAAGATAGGGTCCACCATCACTTTCCACATCATCAATTTGGATCTGTTGCATCTTCACGAACCAATCACCATAGAGCTCAAACATGGCTCCTTTTGAACAAGAAGAAAGTGATTTACTTGTACATGATAATCGATCCATCTACAACCTATTTTGACATCTGTCATCGTGATTTTTCATCAGCTCCTCGAACCAAAAATACCAAGGCAACAACCCAATGGAGTCATCACATCTTACTTAAAAACTATTCTTCTTCATATAGCGGGATTGTGCAGAACCTAATAGTATATCATGTCATCATCAACATCATGGTCTTCTTTCAATCTTCATTAGAGTTTTTAACAGAACATCAACATATCTCAGCCAATCATCTAGCCTTGTTCCTCATTTCTAGGATGAGGTCCATCGTGTTTCACAAAAACCGATAAAGATACCTTTTGTACTGGTAGGATCCAGTTCATTCCTCTAGTCTTTTTGAACGTGAATGTAGACTAGACATCCAAATATTCGAAGATGATCCACACTAGGTCTATTTCCTTTAAATGCTTCTTTTGGAGTCATATTGTTGAGAATCTTATGAGGATTTTTATTCTACAAGTATACAGTTGTTATGGATGCTTCTCCTCATAAGAATTGAGGGTGATCTTGATCATGTAACATGGCTCTTACACATTCTTCAATGGTTTTGTTCTTCCTTTCAACCACACCATTATGTTCAGGATTATAGGGAATAATTAGCTCCCTCTTAATGCTTGCTTCCTTGCAAAATGCTATAAGCTCTTTAGAGGTGTATTTTCCACCATTACTAGACATTAGAATTTTGATCTTCCTTTTTGTCAAATTTTGTACTTCATTCTTGAATTGTTGAATCTTCTTGAATACCTCATCTTCGTTCTTGAGGAGGTATAACCATGTTTTCCTGAAGGAATCATCCATGAATGTCACATAATAGTGATGGCCTCCAAGAGATTTTACTGCCATAGGACCACACACATCAGAGTGTATGAGATCTAAGATTTCCTTTGATCTAGTATCACTTCTTGCAAAGGGTTTCTTCACATTCTTGCCTAGAGCACATCCCTTACAGACTCCATGGCCTTCCTTTAATTTAGGGTGGTCAGTGACCATTTGATTCAGAGATGGCAATATCTTGTTGTGAAGGTGTTCATATATTCTATGCCATAGTTCAGAAGGGCTAAATGTAAGTGTATTAGGGCTTGAGGGAGAGGCATAAGCCCAATTATCTTAGCATGTTCAATACTAGAGCCCTTTCCCAAAACCAAAACTTTCCCATCAACAAAAGAAATCCTATCACCTTATCTTCTAGACAAGAAATAGAAAGTAATTTTTTCTTCAAACCTAGAACATATAGTATATTGTTGAGGTGAATACTTGCACCAAACTCTAGCTCCAACGAAGTAGACCCAATTCCTTTCACTAGATAGCCCTTCATTGTCTTAAAGTTCAACTAAATGAGAAAAGGTTCCTTTTGACAAAGTTTGGAGTTGGCTGCATTTTCTTGTCATATGGCTGGAAGCTCCATTGTCACTAACACATACATTATCATCCTTGAGAGTGCCAGAGAGAGCGGAGAAGAAACTCCCATCCATCACTTATTTTGCTAGCTTGGAGATGTTCTTCAAGATGCATTCTTTGATAGTTACAACGAGGCTCCTAAGAAACTTGAAACCCTTCTTCATAGACCTTGCCATTGAGAAGAAAGTGCCAACTAAGATGTGATCTTCAATCTCCTTTTTGCACCTTAGATCTAATGCCATGATGGAAAAATCAGGGTCCTTGTATATTATGGTTGATTTTCCTTACTTGATAATTACTTGTGATGTTAGTTGGACTTCTATTACTTTTTATTTCTTGTTCATGAAGCAATTACCAAGACAATGAAGATAAAAAAGAGACAAAGTACAAAAGATATAGGCTCCAATACAAGGCAAAACCCCTCCAAGGGGAAAACCTAGAAAGAATACTTATCTTCTTATAGAGTTAGTTCAAAATGAGACTTCCAACACTGAAAGGCCAGAGCCATAAATCCTCCCAAACATCAAGTCGCCCCCCCTAAACAAAGTCTTCTCCAAGCAAGGTGAAATCTTCCAAGGTCAACAAAGATCGAACCTTCTTCAAGTAGTCTCCAATTAGGTCTCGACCTTCACTTCAGATTTGCAACTTCGGCCTGCAAATATACCAAAAACCCTAGTTTTTGCACGTGTGAGCAAAAATAGGTCTTCTTTCGTTCTTCCTTCCTTTGATAGGTACTTCTCCTAGCTTTATTTCCCTTCGCATTTGCTATTCATCTTCTTTAATTGCGGATCGAACTTGTTGTGAGTGAGTGCTTCAAATGATTTGAAGTCCTCCTTATTTATATCCTTCATGAGAGGTTGAATAGGCTTCCTTTAGGACGACTTGTCCTTGTTAGAGCCGACTTGATCTTGGAGAACAAATTTTCTTCACTGACTCAAAAACAATTATTTTCTTTTGTTACAATGAGTCCAAATGGGGGTATAATACATGAAAAAAATTCTTCATTGACCTAGAAAGCCCTAAAAGCATGAAGAACATGCTTTGACCTAGATTAGAGCATGAAATCCATGCTTTGAAAATAAAATTTATTTCTCTTTTTATATACAAAATATACAATTTCATGTTTACAAAGGTCATTATAAAGATCGAATCTAGTTACATTCTCCAACACTACCCATGATAGTGTTGATCATTTTGTTAATTTTCCATTGTTCTATGTTGTTACAATTACTTTAGCCGAATTCTTAATTTCAATTAGCCCATCAATTTAATCTTCTAGTAATCAATAGCAATTGTAGATAGAATAGTAAATGCTATATACAATAAGAGACAATCAAAAGCAATGACAAGAGACACCAAGATTGGTCAAAGACTAGGGAAAATCCCCACAAGGGGGAAAACCCTTTCAAATTTGTTTTCTTATTAGATTGTCATAAAATGTTCAATAGAGAGTACAATAATCCAATTCAACAACGAGTCAAAGTCAACCTTTGATATTATCCAAATAAACAAACCAATATCCAACCAATGATGAGCCTCAAAAGTCAATTCTAGTCAACTGTCAAATTCTACAATTCTGTCCAAGTCAACAGTCAAAGTGTGCCCTAACCAGTCAAAGTCAATGGTCAAAGAAATCCTCCAAAAGCTCGATCAACAGTCCATAAACTAGTCAAACTGAGGTCAAAACAATCCCAATCGAATCAGTGAAACCTCTGCAATGGAGAGAGTCTTTGCAGTTAAAATTTGTAGTCAAGTCTGCAGTCAACACAGGTCAAAGTGACCAAATCTCCTCGGTTCTTGTGCCAAACAATGCGGCCTAGCAAGACAAAAATCCTCCCAAAAGATCAAAGTCAAAATATGCCCAAACAATCAAGGTCAATGATGCTCAAAAATTTAGAGATGTACGTAGAAAGTTAACGTAGAAATTTTAGAGCTACCTCAAAGACCCTTACACCTGTGAAGTCCACCTGCAATTCTTTAGAGATGTACGAACCAATGAGAAGAGGAGAGAGAAAAATGATGTGTTGTTGTAATGCCAAATGAGGTGTGCCTTAACTTGTATTTATATACGTTGGAGAGGTGCCAATTTTGCTTATAGACCGACTTGGACATTTGTGCCATTGTGGGGTTTTTCATCAAAAATATAATTTTGCTTAACCAAATTGAGTGCTTCCAAAATGATGCTCAAAATCTCCCAAATAGAAAGTCAACGTAGAAATTTTAGACCTACCTCAAAGACCGTTACACGTGTGAAGTCAACCTGCAATTCTTTAGAGATATATGAACCAATGAGGAGGAGAGAGAAAAATGATGTGTTGTTGTAATGCCAAATGAGGTGTGCCTTAACTTGTATTTATATACATTGGAGGGGTGCCAATTTCGCTTCTAGGCCGACTTGGACATTTGTGCCATTGTGGGGATTTTCATCAAAAATATATTTTTCCTTAACCAAATTGAGTGCTTCCAGGGGAATGGTCCCCTTGTCTTCTTTCCATTGGCACATCTTGGACATACTCCATCATGTCTAGATGGAACATCAGAAATCCCACAGACTAACTTCTTCAATATTAGTATAACTCCATAATGTAGATGTGCCAATCTTTAGTGTCATATCTCGCGTTGATGATTGGTGTCGTGGATGGCATTGTCGGCAGAGGTCTTCCAGTGGACCCTATAGAGTCTTTCAACTCCAGATCCCAAAGTAAATGCATCCCTTATTTGAGATTCCATCGACCAAGGGAGGAATTTTCCCTTATGAAGGCTACTCTCATCCCTCTGTCTTCCAAGGAAGAAATAGATACCAAGTTCTTCTTTAGTTCCAGAACATACATTACTTCATGAAGAAGAACAGATTCCCCAAAGTCCAAATCAAATTTGATAGATCCAAAGCCCTTCACTAGATATGAAGTATTGTCTTCAAGAATGATCTTTAAACTTGTATCCCTCCCAACCAAATTTAAGAGAACTTCCTTATACTCGGAGAAGTGTCTAGAAGCCCCGCTATCTACTAGCCAACTATCATACGAATCTGGAGGGGAAAAACTAGAAAGGGCAAAAATGAGAATATATTCATATTGACTAGCAGTTGCATTACTTTCATACCTAGAGTTCCTTGACTTATTTTGAGAATGATTGCCTTCTTCACGATCATCCAGAGCATCTCTACTTCTTCTATCATCTCTTCCTCTTTGATCATATCTTCTTCTATTATTGAAGCCATAATTGTTGTTGTACCTTGACCTTGGAGCACCCCTTCTTTCTCGGAAATCTCGTGCATAGTGGCCAAACCTGTGACAATTATAACACTCAATCTTTGACATATCCTTGTCTCTTCTTGATTTTCTTCTATTGGAGTTCCTGGGTGCTAGAGCAGTCTTCCTTGAATTAGATGGACCTCCTCTACCTTTCCTCTTTTTGTCTTAAGAAACAAAGGCAGATGGCTCTCCTTCATTCTTTTGAATTCTTGAAATATGATTGCTCGTCTCTTGTCTCTTTGGGCTTTATTATTCATCTTAGCTTTAATACCATGTTAATTTTTCATCGTTCTATGTTGTTACAATTACTTCAGCCCAATTCTTAACTTCAATTAGCAATCAATTTAATCTTCCAATAGTCAATAGCAATTGTAGATAGAATAATAAATGCAATATACAATAAGAGACATTCAAAAGCAATGACAAGAGACTCCGAGATTGGTCGAAGACAAAGGAGGAGGAGGAAAATGCAGCCCTTGCATCCAAGGGACAGTAGGAGCAGCGAAGACGAAAGAAAGACTTCTTGAAGATTAAATGCTTCAGGTGTGGTGAACTTGGTCACTACACAATGCAGTGTCCTTTGAAGGAAAAGGACAAGGACGAGAAGAATGATCTGAAGGCTGCGTCCGCGAAGATTGAAGAAGATGAGTATGCCATGAGCGCCCATGCATCTCCAGGAGGGAAATGGGGCAATATTGAACTATAAGTTCGCAAGAAATATAGTTGGGCAGGATCGTTAAGGAATCCACCTCTTGGATCATAACCTTGCTACGGGAGCCCAAAATCAGTAATAGCGGGCTAGAGGAGTTTCAGTTGGTGCAAAGGAGTGTTGGAGCAACAAATGCAGTAGTTAGCAATGCCAAAATCTGAGCAGTGCAGTGAGAGTTGCAGTAGTGTAGAGAGGCACAGTGCAGAGCAGCAGCAGCGCAGTGGTTCAGGGGGACAATGTGGGACTAGCAGCAGTCAGAGTTTCAGCATTGAGACGCATCTTGAATACTTGTTCAGATTTTTGAATGTTTTTCAGTTGCTTCTCTCGGCAACTGAGTTGCAGTGCAGAGTTAGCAGTGGCAATGCTAGCACCAGATGCAACATTTGAGAGGGAGTTGCAGTACGGATGCATTGTTGATTGTGGCAAGGTCAGCAGTAGTGCAGTAGTTGGTGGACAGCATGTCAAACATCAGCAATGCAAAGGGAGATGCTTCAGAGTCAAAGCAGTGTGCAGCAGGGCAAATTTGCTAGAGCACATTCCTCACTAAGAGGGAGTGTTGATTTGGGGTAGCATTGGATGTGCTCTAAGTCTCAAACTTTGTGGAGAGGCTTAGACACATGTATTCCATATAACCCATAAATTGTTTGGGGAAATTCCACCTAGATTGTATTTTATTAAGAAAATTAATTATTTTAAAGTGACCCTAAGTCTAAACTTAGGAAAATAAAATAATTAAAGTGAATTAATAGTATATGGGTGTGAATGTTCTAAAAAAAGAAGATCAAGTCAAAATGTAATCTTAGACGTTGATTGGAGATCTAATCTCGATCGTTGAAGTCTCAACAAGAAGACTATAAATAAGGCTTAAGGGTCATTTGGAAAAACATACCAACAGATCAAGAGATCGAATTTTCTGAAGTGTGCAGTGCTCAAAGGAAAACTTTGATCGAGAGATTCTCACGTAATTGAGGGGTAGGAGACAGTTTTGGTCGGAGGATCTTGTTCGGGGCCAAGAATACTCAGCAGAGAGGCTGAGAAAGACGTAGAGGAGGCAACGTAGTGCCCAGAGAGGGTAACGCAACACCCACAGAGGGTGACGCAGGGCCATGAAGACCACGCGCAGAGGCAGCGCCGTCTTCTTGAGCAGTAATCTGAGATTTTGATGGGAGATCGAGATTCTGAGTAGGGAGGGTTGGAATTGAGTTCCCTGAGAATAGATTGATCCAGCGGAGGAGGTGACGCAGTCCTTCAGAGTTACCCACGCAGGCCCACGTAATTACTGCTCAGAGGTGGCATAGAGGGTGTTGGGGGTTCTTCGTTTCAGCTACCGAATCAGCCGAGACTTGCAGTGTAGAGTGAGGTAATCTCACTAATTTCTTCTGTCGAGTGATATTCTCTGTACTGGATTGCCAGCAAGGCATCCATGAGATTGTATCCAGAAATAACTGTTGCTTAATAATAAAAACCCTCAGATTTGTTGCATTGGTTTTCCGCATTGGGTTTTTCTAGGGATGTTTGTCCAAAAACAACAGTGTCATGTGTGTTGTTTTTCTTTCGGCTTAGTTTCTTGTTTCGTGATATTTAATTAATTAAGTGAAGGTTGCAATTGTAATTTTCTTTAATATTTCCAATAGAACACTGTAAATAACTTGTTCATTAAATAACAAGTAGGTGAAGTATTTTCAGTTAGTTGCAGAAGGATTTGGGACTAGGGATTTTCACACTTACACATTGCCCTCCACCAACCAAAAAGTGCCCAATACAATCTGTCCACACTTGGACCTATCCTCCTAGGAACAAAACCAACTTGAGATCATCAACCAACCATACCTTGACTGCTCCTGGACTAGTGTATATTGTTGTTGATGAGGGTGCTTGGTTATGGCTTCCAACAGCCACCTGTCAGCCCTCTCTACCTATCAAAGAGTCCCTCCAACAGTTGTGGCATAGTTCCTTCTCCTTGTTGTTGTACCTCGCTGAGTTGTAGGGCTCAATTCATACCATTGTTCTCACCCAACAACCCTATTTCCACTAAGCAACAAACCTCAGCTCCCTGTGCAGTCTCTTGTACCCAACCGCAACCCTAAACAGAGATGTCATATGCCATAAACACACCTTCACACAGCCTAGATTTGTCCCTTGAGGTCTCGAACAACCTCTATTCTTACTTAGCCCCTAGAAAAGCACAAAATCAGACCCAAACAACTCTCCTTCTCCAACTTCAGCCTCCTTTTGGAACTGCGGCCACCTCAGATGATAATCTCCTATGATTTGTTGCACTTCGATGCGTGAGGGATAACCTCCAACATCACTCCTATATATACAAACTCATGTGGTGTTAAAACATGACTTGTCACACTCCAAAATGTCAAGACGACCTCCATTAGGTGCCACATTAACCCACAGCTCCATTAAAAAATTCATATATCATCGTAAACAAATTGGAATTCGATGATTTTCATTGCGTTGGATTCCTCTATGTTGAGAATTCAGTAGGGCAGTGATTTATTCAATTCTCTTTCTTGATAATTGTTTGTGTTATTCTTTTACTTCTTATCTTTGTTCCTTATTATTACAGTGTGCAAAACATCAAATAGCTATCAAAACAACAAGAACAGTGACACAGTATATAGGCTGCAAGCCAGGGCCAAAACCCCTCCTCTTGAGGGGAAAACCCGTAAATCTCTTCTTTTCTTATAGATTCTTCAATTGACAAATACCATGACCTAGTGACATAGACAAATACCCTCCAAGGTCAAGATCAACATGACCTCCAGTTGCAACTTCTTCGACCTCTCCCAGAAATTTTGAAATTTATGATTCGCTACAATTGTTGCAGCTGCTGCAACTGTTGTGTACCTTCACAAGGAGACTTCAATCTCCTTGTAGAGCTTCCTCCTTCCCTTCACTTGCCTTTCCTTGAGATGTAGGACTATTGAGAAGCCCTAGAAGTCCTTCACTTGCCTTCTTTTCTACCTCTCCACCAAGATCGAACTCAAGAGTGCCCTGGCGCAGAAACCTTAGCGACAGTATGTGCATAGGAGAGAGAGAGAGAGAGACCCAAATCAAACAACTCTGCTTCCTTTAGCTTCTTCTTCACCCTCTTCTTCGACCTTCTTCTTGTCCTCTTCTTCGCATATGAGTGAGTGAGAGTGAATGCCTTATAAAGGTTGAATTCTCCTCCTTATATAGGCTTCTTCCAAGGGAAATGTGGCTCTTCATGTAGGCCAACTTGGCAGCTCTCTAGGCCGACTTGATCTTGGAGGTATTTTAACACTCTAGAGACGAAATAAATTTCTCTTTACAAATTACAATGTGCCCATAGGGTCTTCAACATATGACAATGACTCGTAAAACCTAGAAGCACTTCAATTAGTGCTTGACCTATAAACTAAAGAACTTGAGCATGAAACCCATGCTTCAATAATAATTTTCTTTTCATTTTATATTTTACAATTTACAAGAATACATTTCATACTTATGAAGACCGAACCTAGTTACACATTTTTCAACACTCCCTCTTAACTAGGGAGGTATTCATGAGAGGTACATGGTCATTTTCAATCTAAAGAGATCTCATAAGAAGAGTTGGATTTGTAACCTATCTGTTTATAGCATCATATCAATCTAGCATTGTCACGTAGCAAGGCCTTGACTAATAGCTCCATCTCTCCACAAGATCCTGAGCTTCAATGCTGGTGAGAATTATGATCTCTTGCCCCGTGGAGGTTTCCTTAACACACTATCAGGGCTTTACCATGTAAATTCTTTGTGTTTCTTGTTGTGTGATTCAGTTTCTATTTCTTGTGCATTTCTTTCATTTTTAAGTGTTAACGGGGTCAAAATACCAAGATTCCTAAAGCTCTAGATATCACCATTAAACACATAACTTTATCAAAGGGTTTTCCACCTTTCTTCTGTTTCTTATATCATTTCAACCAGCAACAGAACACAATTTCTGTTGGTGAGTTCTTCCTCTGTTTCATTCAGATTTTCCCATGCAATCCCCACAATGGTCTGCAAGTGTTCCCAATATGCGTAGTTGCATCTATCTTGTACCTGCATCTTTTTCAGTTCATATATGTACTTGCAGTAGTAGTGTGCCAGTCTGTATCTGGGTTCCATGTGCTCTCGCAAAACATGGAATAGTCATGCCAAGAATGTTAATCCAGAATTTCAATATGCACCGTGTAGCTAGAGATGAGTGCGCTCTTCTAAATCACGAGTCGAACTGGGAAACATACGCAACCTTCTAGCATGCAGTTTGAAGGCCCGGACAATGAATTATAATGTTCTCAAAATGATCTTAAATGGTTTATCTTTCCATGTAAGGTATAAAACTTTAGAACAAGAAACATGGATCTTCCAAATGAAGATGAGCATGAACTTACTGATCAAGGAAGAATTGGGCACAAAATGGCAAATATATCCCAGTTTCTGGAAGGCTAAGTCAGCTTAGTACCTGCTGAAGGTGATTATTGAGTTCTTCAACATCATGAAAGCATCAGTTGGGATAAAGGAAAGACATTTAGAATCCTGGAAGTCTCCCATTTCTGAGACCATCCATGGTCAATGTCAAGTACATGATAAATTATGTCAGAGGTTACCACTTTCAGATCCAAGGATTCTGCCTCCATTGTGCTTGACTATTGAGATGGATCTCTTACTTTATTTCGTTGTACATTAAAAAGGAAGAAAAAAACGAAAAATGAATTGCCACATTTTCAATCATTGCTTTATTCTTTCACCTAACCTCTCATTTTGCACCAGTGCGTGCACAGAGTTGCAAAAGAGAATAAAGGCTGTTTCTTTTGTTATTCATATGACAAGGATGTCATCACAAATTCACCACCTAAATGTAGCTTCTAAGTTTTTGCTCCTCTATTCTGGATGGCGGTATTCCTTTTAAGATTCCAGTAATATGTCTCAAACTCCGTAAAAAATAAGTGAAATCATCCTATAAACCCTTAGGTTCTATAGATCTCTAAACGTCAATAAAACCTTGTACATTAAGACTCAGCAATGTTAGGAAATTCAAGTAAGCAACGGCAGCAACAAAAACCGCAGGATAAAAGGGGAACGGAGATATATAATTGACATCTTGGTACTCTACAATGTACATTATTACTTTTCTCTTTTCCAAAGTAGCAGAAGAGTGATTTGTAAATGTGGGCAATCTGATGCCTTCGTCTCTCCCTTCCTCTCTTTCACACACATAAACGAATGCAAAAAAGATCCCTTGATGTATTAGTGAACACTGAAGACCCCAAGCTCAAGCCTACGCAAGAATGTTGATGCTTTCAAAGGACTAAATAGGTTAATGATCTAAACTTTACCCGCCCATTTCTTAAATGCCAAGACATGTTGTATTCTCTTTATTTGTGCCTCGGTTTGTTCTTCGGGTGCTTTCGTATGTCTGTAAAGATCGTTGTGCAACTTTAAATATAGTTGCCTATACTTCCATTTGTCAATAAACATATTTTGTTGTTCCATACGAGTGATCACCTCCAAGGATCTTTCAAAATAGCCACCTCTGAGAAAACTGCACAGAAGAGTGTCATGCAGCTCTCTGTCCAACCCTATGACCTCACTTCCACTCTCCGCAGAGGCAGATACCATCCTTTTAATGTCTCCCCACAATATAGTAATTTCCCTATAGTTTCCTTGTGCAGAGTATCCATCTATTAAAGATTCAAATGTTTGTGAATTTGGTTGAGGACCCAGCTTTTTCATCTTTTTGAAAGCTTTCTCTGCGTCATCCATCAGGTGTCCCTTACAAAAGAACTGAATAGCAGAATTCATTGCATAAATACCTGGAACAATGTGTTGGTCCTCCTTGACCTCCTCTAGGAAAAGGGTTTTCAAATTCATGAATGTAGTGTTCTTTGTTTTTCCCACCTCTCTGAAGAGATCTTTAGCATTACGCAGATCTTTTTTCGCCATTCCTGCCTCAATCATTTCCTTATAACAACTTTTATCTAGTTGAAGCCCTGCCTTTCTTGTTTCCCTAAGAATAGCAGCAATTTCCCCTGGACATCTTGCTTTGCAATAAGCTTTCAGCAGTGATGAGTATAAACCAACCCAAACAGGTACGGCAGCTGAATTCATTTCGTCAAGCATGTCATGTGCATAGTCTAACCAACCCAGCTCACTACAAGCATCAATGATCTGAGAACATGCAGATTCTTCTGCTAATACGGAGCCTCTTTCTCGGTCTATCCTGATAAGAAACCGTGCTAATTCCTCAGACCTATTAGATTGCAAATAACACTTCGCAAGCTTAGCACAAATCTTCTCATTTGGAATCAGCATTCCATCCCTGTAATTAACAAGGCATTCATTGTTCATAACTTCGACAGCAAAATTATTTTGTAATTTTTCAGGCTCAATCTGAACTTTAGGATACAAATGCAGCTTCGATGAATTTCCAAATCCACCCTGATCTGCAGATCGCTTACATAAGTTATCACCATCAGTTTCAAATCTATCCTGCATCTCTTCTGCATTTTTCTTGGGGTCCTTATTTAGAGCCCTTGATGTAGGTCTCTCTGTATCGAAATTGTTCTTTGCAATGTCATTTACAGTCTCCGATACAGGTTTCCCTGCATCAACATGGTTATGTTTCAGTCTAGCAAACCGGAGCATGTCCAGCATAAGCTCTGAGCCAGCATCCACATCACCAAATTTGAGATGGCATGCCATAAGGCTGCTATAGAATTGTTGATACTGATCCTCGAGCATGCGGGGATCTTTACCAATGTTCCTCTTCAGTTCCTTCAGTTCGTCTCTGCACCCATTTTTCTCATAAACTTGAACCATCAACATAAAGCAGATAGCATCAGGCTTCACTCCTGCTCCTGGCATGAATTCCAAAATCTTTTTTGCCTTCCTAATGTTCCCAAATTCCAGACAGGCCTTCAAAACAATATTAAATGCCGTAGCATCAGGCCTCATCGCAAGCACTCGCCTGTTGCCGGGCTTAGCCTCTGTAATCAAACTACAAAATTCAATCAATAACTCAGGTGCTAGAAATGTACCAGTCTCAGACTTGACCATGTGTGCAATCACTGACTTCCAAATACCCACAGGAGGAAACTCATGTTTCTCCACCATTATTCTCAAAATCGTGGAAGCATCAACAGGCATTTGGGCTCTTGCGAGGCCTAAGCATAGAAGGGTCAAAGCATCCCGACCCAACAGCTCCCATTTCCTCTCCTTGAGGACTGTAAAAACCAATGTGTATGCTTTCTTTAACCATTTTGAGTTCTCAGAGTATGATGAAACAATAATCAACCTGTTGAGGATCAACCTTGTTGGGAAACCTACCAGCTTCTTCAACTGTACATATATTGGCCAAGCATCCTCGACTCTACGAGACTCAATGGCCTTTTGTAATCTATCGGCCAATGCAGCTGCATCACGATCACGAACCAAGATTCTGGCAGATGCAGTAGAAGAAAATTGCCTGCAAAAAGGACAGGAAATGGGTTTAGGGTTTAGGGGTCCGGGAATTGTCAGAAGCGAATTGGATCTAACCAAAGGACCTGGAGACTGAAAATTTAAATGACAAGTAGCTTCAGCAGTTTGAGTGTGAACTAAAGCAGATAACGAAGGAAACAAGGAAACCCCGTACTTTAAATAACTTTTGGGGAAATGAGGAAGCACCCCGGCATTCCTTCGGATTAACAAAAATGACATTGAATTTCACAAAATAAAACCCATTAATACTTGGGGTCAGATGATCTCGGAGAGAAAATGAATGGACCGTGAAATTGAGCGTAACAAGAAAATAACAGTTGCAGAGGAAGACGAATGACAGATGAAGAAGCACAAAAGATTGACCGATTCAGGGTCATCGAGACATAGGGCCTAGAAAAGGGTAAGAATGTAGGCTATTCCAAACTGTTAAGGAAATACTGCAAACTACAACCGAGTCCAGGCGAATAGGCAACATGATGGCTTCAATACACTTGGATGGGTTGAAGTCGTTGCTCGACATGATATCTCGGGATAGGACGATCATTGCGTACAGTTAAGAGCTCGAAGGAAATGTACTCCACACACACATATATATAATCTCCTCCCTTTAATTCTCATATACTGACCTGGAAGGCCCTTTTAACAGTTTGTTTGGTTCCAAATATTAAAAGTGTATATGTAAATATACAAATTTATTCTTCTAAGGCAAATATCTATGTATAGATATAAGTATTTTTATTTTATTATTAACCAGTGGTATTATAAAATATTTTTCTTATGCATAAATTGTTTAAGTAGAAAAGTTAATTGCTTACAATTTTCTATTAAGGAATATGGACTTGCATGAATTTTTAGTGGGCAGTAACCACTATTAAGTTGGCACATTTACATTTTTACATGTTGAAGCATTAAAAGAAACATAGATAATGATAGGTAGTAACTTCATGTAAGTATATTTATTTCCATCTTTCTTTTTCTTTTTTTAATGGAAATACTTGCCTAAATTATGGTGGTCCGTAAATGATGGTAAATAGGTTATTTAGGTGAGTATGAGCTATTTTCAAGGATTTTAATTATGAAGCTTAACAACTAAAAAGTGTTTGCACAAATATTTGAAAATCATGGCATAAATATTGCAACTACATCCAAAAATTATGGCAAAAACATTTAAAGCAATTATCCACATGGCAAAAAGGTTGTACCGTCAAAATTATAGTCCAATCAAATGTTTGAAAAACATTTTTTTCAAAAATATTGAAAAATAAATATTTGTTTTTCAAAGTTAAACATTATAACTTGGATTGGTCAATGCTAAATTAATAGTGGTCAAATGCAAATTTATTGCTATAGTTTTGCTAGGGAATACTAAGAGCTATGTGGTGACATGTCATTGCTTATTTGTATACATGAATTATGAATTGTGTAAATATAATTTTTAGTTTATTTGGTTGAAACTATATTATTTGTAATATATTTATTTGATTAACTAATGATTAATAGAACGGACTGCGCGCTGCCTGCAACCCTGAGCGATTATGCACTCCTGATCTAGGGCTTCCTCCGCAGCCATGGAGGTTTTGGGCTCGCCCCAGGATCCTCCTCCCCCTCCTCAATCCAATGCAGATGCTTTTAACATGTTGTTGGCCACGATGCCGAAGAAGAAAAAATCCGAAGCAACAAAGTTTGTGAAAAAACTGAATGATATTCCAGAAATCTCTCTCCCTCCTAAGGGTCCAATATAGGTAGCTTTGTCTCTGGCAGATCGTGCTCTCGTGGGTCAATTCACAGGTCTCTGGCCCTCCCCAAAAACCACGGAGAACTGGGTCGTCAAGAACTGGATGTCGTTGATCAAGAAAAATGTAACCTCGTACTTCTTGGGGAGAGGTTATTTTCTGTTCGAATTTACCTCCAAAGAAGATAAAGATTTGATCTTTCAGAATGGACCCTACTTCATGGGTCCTCAGGGCCTGTATCTCAATAAGTGGACGCCAGAATTTGATCTGGCAGTTGTCGTTCCAACAACGGTTCCGGTGTGGGTTAGACCGTTGAATCTCCCAGTGCATTGCTAGAACTGGGATTCGTTGAAGCACATAGGCAATGCCTTGGGAAAATTTATCGACCGGGCAAACAACAAGTACCAATATGACTGTGCCAGAATATGCGTTGAGGTAGATCTAGAGGTGGGCCTTCTAGAGGCAATAAAAATCAAAGTCGGCAGTTGGACCCATGTACAAATGCTAGATTATGAGCAACGTCCCTTCAAATGCCGGAAATGCCATGTCTATGGCCACTTTGCAAGAGGTTGTCCAAGTAATGTTGAAGCGAAGAAAGGGAAGGAGGAGGGTTGGAACCAGGTCAAGCGAACCAAGACCGCCCACAAACCCTTCAAATCTGGAACCCCAAATGGTAAAGGCCCCTAGCCGACTTCTATTCTTCAAATCCCTCCCTTGAATGGTCAAGAAAACGAATTTGGGCCTCTAGGCTTAGCAATAGAGGACACCCAAGAGGTTGAGATGCACAAGGAAGGATCCCCACTCAAAGAGACCCCCTCGGGTTCGAAGCAAGGAGAAAGTGTCGCAAGTAGATCTAAAGAAAAAAAACCCAGTAGCTGAGGAGGAAAAACAGCCTCAGAGGACTTAGAGAAGGAAGGAGAAATAGGGGACTCACAAACTTCGATTAGAAGATCCACAAGAGGCTGCAAATCTGCCCGTGAAAAGAGAGATCAGGAAACCTACAAAGATAAGCTCCAGGGCAGCCAACCAACCCTTGAGAAAATCTTGGCAAAAATGTCGAAGATGACTAGAAATCAGACTCAGAGCTCCAAGGGAGCTCAACACACCCAAAAAAGTAAGTGATGAAGGTTGTCTCCTGGAAGTGCAGGGGTATGGGGAGCAGAGTTAAAGAAGAAGCCATAAGAAGTCTACTAAGGATAGAAACCCCAAACATACTTCTCATCCAGGAGACTAAAATGGAGGACAAAGACTTCCTTCACATATAAGAAAGAAACTTTGGAATAAAGGTGGAGGACAGGCAGTCTCAGCTCGAGGAGCCTCGGGTGGGCTGGGAACTCTCTGGAATATCAACAAAATTTCAAAGGTCACTGAGATCCTAAATACTCACTGGTTGCTGTTGAAACTTCAGCATCTTGACACAAAAGAGACCATCTGTATTATTAATGTATACATCACAGTAAATGCAGGGGAGAAAAAGGCATGTTGGGACTCTATCAGAAACCTGGTAGGGACAATGAACTTGGAAAATATCGTCATTATTGGCGATCTTAATCTCACCTTGTTATCATCAGAGAAGCGAGGAGGCAACATAGTAAGGGATCCGGCGAGGGAATGGATGGAGGAACTCATGCAAGACTGGGATATGCTCTACATCAAGCCCTCTTCTAGTAAGTACACTTGGTCAAACAAAAGAGTTGGTCCGGGGCATATTCCTGCAAGGTTAGATAGATTTCTCGTTCAAAGCTCTTTTCTCCTTCTAGGATTAGAGGCTAGAATGTACATTCTCTCGTGCAGCATTTCTGATCATAAGCCTATCAAACTTGAGTTGCTGGCCCATCTTTATCAAGGCCCCATCCCTTTTAGATTCAGTCCTTTATGGGTCAAGGAACCAGACTTCATGGATTTGGTTAAGGAAAGTTGGAGACAGCCAGTTAGGGGCTCCCCCTTCTACGTTTGGGAGGAAAATCTCAGAAGAGTGAAAGCTGCTTTGAAAAATTGGGCAAAATCCCTTCCCAACCCTGCCTCGAAAAGAAAAATAATTCAAGGCAACCTTGAGCTTCACCACTTCCACTCGGAAAATGTGGAGATTACAAAAGAAGTTCTAGATAGGGAGGCAGAATTACAACAGCAGTTTCACAAGGGTTGCTTGGCAGAGGAAGAATATTGGAGACAAAAATCTCGACGTCTTTGGCTAAAAGCGGGAGATAGGAACTCCACCTTCTTCCACAAGCAAGCCCAAGCACAGAAAGGCTTCAACTCCATCTCTGAAATCAAGGAAGAGAACACCACCCATAATGATATCAACATCATTAAAAAAGCAGTCTTCTCACATTTTAAATCTTTGTATAGTGAAGAAGAGGTGTTGGGCCATAATTCTAAGTTTCTATATGAGGTTCCTCCTTTGATCACACCAAGGATGAATGAGCTATTGGAAGCAAAGGTATCAATAAAAGAAATAAAGGCTGCTCTCTTCGCCATGGACCTCGACAAATCCCTTGGCCCGAACGGATTCACAGCCAGATTTCTTCAATCCTGTTGGTAGATTGTGGAAAAATATTTGTGTAAAATGGTTTTGAAACCCCAAGCATGCCAGGAAATTGGGGGCAGCACTAACTCAACCTTTCTTGCGCTCATTCCCAAGGAGAAAGGTGCCAATTCCTTTAATAGGTTTTGCCCTATCTCTCTATGCAACAGAGGCTACAAACTGATAACCAAAGTGATAACCAACAGATTGAAAAGCATCCTTCCAAGCATCATCCCGGAGAATCAAGGTGGCTTCGTCTAAGGAAGGCAGATTGTGGATAATTTTGTCTTAGTTTAAGAGGCGATTCACTCTAGCCTGCATCGAAAAGAGAAATGTATGGTTGTCAAGCTTGATCTAGCAAACGCCTTTTATTGTGTTAGACACATATTTCTTTTGGATCTTATGCATAAGTTTGGGTTTGGGATCAATTTCGTTAATTGGATCTGGGGTTGTATTTCTGAACCCTGGATCGCCCCCCTGGTGAATGGGAGGGCTGCTGATTTTTTCAAAGCCACGAGAGGACTTAGGCAAGGGTGTCCTCTTTCACCCCTCCTATTTGTCCTCCAAGCTTTTGTTCTCAGCTTCTACTTAAATAAGAAGCGTCAAGACCAAGAGATAATGGGGCTCAATATAGCAAGAGGAGTAAAAAATATAAATCATGCACTTTTTGCTAACGATACCCTGTTGCTGGGAGTAGCCACAGTGCTTTCGACATCAAGATTTAAAGGTGTGTTGGATGACTTCTGTGACGAAACGGGCAGTAAGCTTAAAAATGGGAAATGTCATATTTTCTGTTGGAACACTCCTGCCTCCACTCTCAATGCCATATCCAGATGCTTTAGCTTTGCTGCCTCCTCATCCTGGTCTTCATTCAAGTACCTCGGGCTTCCTATCTTCCTCAAGGGTGCCTTCAGCAGATATTGGCTCCCCCAGCTAGAGAAATTCAAGACTAAGGTTCAGGCTTGGGGTTTCTCCTAACCTTGTAGGTAAGTCGGTGCTCATCAAGGCCATGCTAAACAGTCTCCCAATTTATCAATTTTTTGTTCTTTTGGCTCCTAATTGTATTCTCAGGAAAATGGAGGACTACATCCGGAAATTTTTTTGGAAAGGAGGCAAACTAAATGAGAAAGAAATCCCTTTAATCAGTTGGGACAAAGTCTCCAAGCCACTGATGGAAGGTGGTTTGAATTTCAAGGACCTCTGTACACAAAACCTGGCAATGGGAGAAAAATTGCTTCGGAGGATCTTCGGAGGATCATTGCTCCCAACCCTAGCTGGGCGCAAGCTGCATTATGGAAAAAATACTTCACAGTTCAAAGGTCTCGTTGTCTTGATAGACCTCTCCCCAAAACAGGTTCGCTCTTCCTCAAGATCTGTGCTAAAACCATCTCACTAATCAACTTACATGCATTTTGGATTCTTGGGAATGGCAAACGCATCGAAATCTGGGAAGACCGAATTATGAATAACGCTCCTCTCGCTGAAGACTGTTCTCTGCACACATTACGCTTGTGGATGTCTAGCGCTGGCTTCTCCACGCTATGGGACATCTCAAGTTGGGATGGCAGCGTTTGGCTGGGCTGGAAGCACCTTCAGGTGCCATCGGAATTGCGGAAAGATTGTGCAGCCCTCTTTGCACTTTTGAAGGGCATGGCCCCAATTCACAAGAGGAAACATGATATTTGTGGCTGGGGTTCAGCTTCTGGCTATTACTCTGTGGCACAGGGCTACAAAAAATTGTTGGAGCAGCCCCACGTCCCTATAAACCCAGCACCCTGGAAGGGGATATGGAACCATGCATCCATTCCCAAAATTGATTTTTTTCGCTGGCTTCTGTGTCACAATAAAATTCTGGAAGAAGACAGATTGCAGAAAAGGGGTTATTATGGGCCTTCCAGATTTATTTTGTGCGGGGAAAAGGAAGAGAGCGCCACCCACATTGTGCTGGAATGTAAATTCGCATCAGAGATTTGGCATGAGCTCATTGGATCTTGGAGAACCAGCTTCACTCTCCGCAGATCCATCACTGAATTGTTTGCAAACTGGTTGTTCAGGGATCCAGGAGTCATTCCTAAAAACAAATACATCAGGGTTGCCTGGCTCTCTCTTCCTAAAATCATTTGTTGGCAAACTTGGTTTGAGAGGAATAAGAGGATTTTCAGAGATAAAGCGCAGGATGTTAAGTTCGTTATGATCAAGATAAAATTCCAGTTGAAAGAAAGCTTGGGAGATTAGTTGGACGATACAAATTTAACTTCGCAGGATATTGAATGGGGCGCCATATTTGATCTTCAGTTTCAGGAAATAGTAAGGCCAACTATCCCTTCCAAAGCATGGAAAATTAGATTCAATGAGAAAGACTTCTTAGATTTTATTATCAAGTGGGCTAGATACTCTCTCTTCTTTGATGGGGCTACCAAAGGAAATCCTGGTAAAGCTAGATCAGGTGGAGTCATAAAAAAATCCGAAGGTAGAATTGAGCACAGTTTTGCCTAGGGCTTAGGCCACAACACCAGCATTCAAGCTGAAGCACTGACTCTCTTCCAAGGCCTCAAGCAACTCAAAGGCTTTGGCATTAAAGAGATAAATGTTTTTGGCGACTCTCAGTCCATAATTAACTATTGTGGACAAATTCTACCCCTACTGATTTCAAGTTCGCAAGGCTGATGTCTAGAATCAAAACTTTGGCAAAAACTTTTCTGAGCTTGAATTTCTTCCATGTGCTGAGAGAGAACAACAAGGATGCAGACTCTGAAGCCAACAAAGCAGCTCTCCTCACTGTTGGCGCTCTTCTAAGAGATAGAGACGAAGAATGGGACCCTATGCCTTAATACATCAGCTAATATGTTTTATTGCATTTTACTGAAGCAGTTTGTTTGTATCCATAAGTTTGGGAAAATCACGGATATGGATTCTATAGTTGCATGTAAGATTCATTGGTTTATAAGTGTTTGTGCGATGTTGATCCTGGCAGGAGAGGAATCTTGGGCGTTGCCCTCACATCATGTAACCGGATTAGAAGCATTCATGCCAGAATTTTAATATATTCCAATATTCGTTCCTGTAATTAAAAATAAATAAATAAAAATAAAATCTTCATCTCTAGTGAGAAAATAAAATAATAGTCATATATACAAGTAGTATAATCTTCATCTCGTGAGAAAAATAAAGTAATAGTCATATATACAAGTATTAATAAAGTAATAGTCATATATACAAGTATTGTTGTTGTATATTTTACTAATAATTTATTTGCCTCATATTTGTTGCTAATTTGGTAGTTGTTAGTGGTTATATTTGTGTTTTTAGAAGTTGTATTTGTATTATATTTATTATGAAGTAATCGTTTCATATCTTAAAATCGAACTCTAATCTTTTATTAGAAAAATAAGTTGATTTTTTAATAAAATAAATAAATAATAAATTAAATATCATATTAAATAAGCATAAAGTGAATAACCTCTCTCAAAATTTAATCGCAACTAACTTTCTCTACTTCCATAAAGTTTTATATCAAAGTCTCATATAAAAAAGAAAATAGAATAAGCAACCCTTTGTATAATAAACAAAGTAAGATAAGATTGGTAAAATGTGTTAAAGTCTTTATATCACAATATAAATAATTAGAATAGATGATTAAAAGGGGAAAAGGTAATATATAAATAAGAAGAAAGAGAATATGTTGCATTTCTTTACAATAGATCGTAGAAAAATTTGGAGACGAAATTTAAGTTGTAAAACTAAATAAATCACTATGATTTCTTTGATTTCTTTAAGGGAGAGGAATTTTTACTTTTAAAATATTTGATCTCATAGGCAAAATTCAAATGCTTTTTATAGAGGAACCAGGTTTAGAAACATTATTTGCGATTAAGTAACATACAAAAGGAAAATATTATCAAAGGCTACTAGAAAAAAGCTTAAAATCTAAGAGACCTATTCTCATCCCTCACATCTAGAAGCTCTTGTATTTATTGGCTAAGAATGGCTTCCGTAAATACTGGACTCAAAACTCCAAGCCAAATTTAAGATCTAGCATTCAATTATGTACCACCTTATTATGCTTAGTATCAATGTGGAAGAGTATTGCATTAAAAAAACAATAGTTTGTTTTATCTTGTTGACTATATAAAATATTTTGATATAGGTCTAATGTTTGGAATAGATTATTAAATCTTTTTTTGAGTTGAGAGTTGTTTGGAATAGATTATTAAATCTTTTTTTGAGTTGAGAGTTGTTGGTGTTGGGGTAAGGTTGTATGAGAATGATATTTCCAATTTTAGGAATATTGAAGGTTGGTCAAAGGAATTTAGTTGAAATATAGAATATAAGCAAAAATATCCCAATGCCTTAGTCTTCTTTTTCATATGCATCAAAATCCTAGAGGGTTGTTTGGAAGAAACAAGTTGTGTTATCCTTACTCTAGCTAATATATTCATTATCATTCTTCTTTGTGTTGATGATATTATTCTTATAGTAAGGAGTCTGTATGATCTCAACAAGCAACTAAAACTTCTCAAAGATTTATTCTCTAGAGAGGTATGATTGCTAACAATGACAAAATGAAGGCTATTGTAATTGAATCCAATAAGATGACTTAGGCTAATTTTGTGTGTGATAACAACTACTTAGAGGAAATGACTTCATAGGAATCAATCTTCACCACAAGCTTCACTAGAATTATGTCATTCATAGAAGGATAAATGGAGGATAATAAGTAACTCCTCTTTGAGATTATAATCTCTCTTGTTATCTTATATAGCTTTGAAGTTTGGGGTTGCAACATCTAAAGAGAATTCTGCTAAAAGATGGAGTAAACATAAAAATATTTAATAACTTACAATATCAAAATTAAAAATAATATAGCTTATCATATGTTCCTCATAAAATCAAGTCTTTCCTCCATTGAAAGCACAATTATGATTGTGTAATTAATGTATAAGAACAATATAAACAACATGGAAAACAAAAATTTTCCTATGATTACTTCAAACTAACCATTTTCAAATCGAGTCATCTTAGCATAAGATGTTAATTTTTGGCTAAATTATTATGGAATCATGCAAGAGGTCATTATACAAAATTATGAAAATATTAAACATATTATTAGATCTAAAGTTAAGGAGAAATTGAAATTAAGACATTATAAGGAGGTGATTGACCCTAATGTAAAATACGTATCTCTCTATTTTGACTAGTATATAGAAAATATTCAACATTGCTAAAATAAAAGTAATTTCTTACAAGCTTCATAGTGAAGCAACATATCGTCAATTCCTAAAATATCTTAGGTTGAGAAGAATTTGTCATCATTGTGATGCTAAAAGGGCTAAAGATGAAAAATGGTTTCGCTTAAACTTTTGTAAATACACACACATTAAATTAGAATTTCAAATATTTGTTACAATATATACCTTCCTAATCTTTTAAGTCATAAAACTATGGTGATTAAAATGTTGTACATACACCCCAATTAAATCACAATTTCAAAAGATTTGTTACAAAATATACCTTCCTAACCTTTTAACTAATAAAACTATAGTGATTTAGGAATGCTTATCTAGCCAAGCAAGTAATTTTTTATTTTTCTCAAAGTCAAAATGAGCAAATAGATATTATCTATCATCGTCATTTTTTCCTCATTATTATTCAATATAAATTTCTATGATGGGAATAATTTAGAATTCCATAAATTTATATCATTATGTTACTACACAATATTAATGTCAATCTAACATCAATGAAACAATGATATAAAATTATATACTTAAACAATAAATTTAAAAGTCATTCCTCGATAGGGGTGTCAGAATTGGGTAATTCGACAGTGCGGGGCATTAACTGCCCTCCCACACGGCATCAATGAAGATCGAACATGGCGGGTACATAGGGCGGGGTGCCCTGCGGTGGAAGTTTCACGAAACACTCCAGTGCACATTATAGTTGAGTTGATGGCCATTGTGTGTAGTTGTTGCACCTGGGAGATGAGAATTGGGATTCTGGATGGAAATTCTTGCTTGGATCATTCGAAGGGCCTCTCTAGAGAGCCAAGTTGGGATATTGTTTGATGGGAAGTGTTTGCAATGGTAGTCGCACGGGATGATTGGAATAAGCTTGCAACAATAGCCCAATTTGCAATCTAGGACCCTAGACTGGTTCAAATAGTGAATTTGATTCAGTGGGATATTCTGGCTCGGGACTCCAATGAATCAAGTAAGTGGCTTACGTCAAGGTTCAGATCTTGTGTCATCGTGACTAGTGGAATTGGGGAGAATATAGGTCTGTTATTACACATAACATCAAGTACAAACATATATACTTTTAAACAAAACACACACACACACACACACATTAAGTACTATAATATAGAGTTTCTGAGCAATCCACCAATTTAAATACATGTTAATAGTAACCCTTCCACCAAATCAAATTTTTGATATACTAATACATAATAAAAATTGTCTCCATACACTCAAAAACATTGAACTCTATAATTTCAAGTGTCCATGAAATTCATTTACATCTATTTATGCATATAACTTAGAAGCTATTCAATAAAACTTAACTCTCTCTTTTATAACTTAGAAGCTATTCAATAAAACTTAACTCTCTCTTTCAAACATTTACATTAATCTAGTTTTTATTTAAATGGAGAAGAAATTTTACTTGCAATTTTAATAATATTCAATATTTTCACTTTTATCACATTTTTAAAATTTCAGTTTTTTTTCGATAAAATTATTCATGCAATAATTATTTCTAACCATATATCATATTATATTGTTTTAGACTATATGAATTTGTTTTTCCAACCAATTTTAATTTTAATTTAATAAAACTTTAAAAAAAATTAAAAATTATATATATATAATTACAAATAATGTTTTCTTAATTTAATGTAAATACATCATTTAAAAATTTTGAAGAAAAAAAAGCTAATAAAAACTAATTTTAAATACAAATATAGAATGCTTACATAGAATTAAGAGAAATATTAATAGCAATTCAAAATTATCATATACATCATAAATATACTATTGTAAATAAAAATACCAAACTTATTGATAAAGTGTTTTTTTTTTCCTGTAAATAAGACTATTTCTATGATATGGTACATAAAATACAATTTGAAACTTTCTCGCCGGAGTTGCTATGCTAGCTAATTCCGGCAGGTGTGAAGTTCAAAAGCACAAAAAAAGGACTACCTCAGTTGGGGAAACCAATCCATAGATTGCTGCCTCGAGTGGGGAAACCAGCATGTTCAGGAATTATCCAAAAATTTAAAGTACTAAGCAGGAACAAGAAAAACATGAAAACCGAGAAATGAAACCTAGTTGAGGGAGGAAACCTCTCGAAATGGATTCTGAAGTGGCGAGTCATGCTACTAGTCGTGAGGAGGAGGCTCTTCTACAATGAAGCAACTATAGTCGTTAGCGGAGTCCTCTTCTTTCTTTGACGGTTGCACCATTGGCTCAGGCTTTGTAGTTGAACGCACTCCAACATCCTACTCCTTGCCATCTGCTTCCGAGCTATCACTCCCTTCACTGCGGGAGAAATGCATGCCCAGTTTGGTAGGCAGGGCCTCTGATTTCCAGGATTGTTGAAGGTGAGAAGATGAAATGGCGGATTTTCTGAGACGTTTCCGAGGGCCAAAGCCAGCAGAGCTAGATGGGGCATCCTAAAAATGCACAGAAAGAGTCGCAACGATGAGCAGATGGCCTAGAGAGCCAGAGGAATCGAAATTGAGCTGGGAGGTTACTGAATTGTCCTCATGGAGGGGGTGATGGCTGTCATCTCGTATGGAAATGGGAGGGTGAGAGGACTGGTCTTTGCCTCGGCCTCTTCTACAACGCATTTTTTGCCTCCAAGGCATGGCGATGCAGGAGAGCGAAGGAATAGCGAGGGGAGAAGCGGATAGGAGGCAGAAAGCCTCAATCGACTGATGAAGCAGAGAATGGAGGTTGAGGAGCTCCAGACCAAGACAGGCGGAATGAACTGAGAATTCCAAACTGCAAGAGAAGATTGCAGAAGTTATGGTGTTAGGCGCCATGAAAAAGCGGGAGGAGCAGCAGGTCGGACAACAGTGATGGCTCGAAGCAGGTGGATTAATACCCACGGCAGGAGAGATGCTGCAGAATTTATGAGCTATCAAACGCGCAGCCATGTGGCTGAGCCATGTGCCTTGAGGAAGAGTCGCCACGTCCCTCATTCTAACGAGCACCTGCATCCGGGAAACTCATTAATAAAGTTATTCAATAATATTTTAATATTTAATATTCTAACATGTAATTTTTAAATTTTAATATTAATAGAAAGAATAAATATCCATTTCTTCAACATAAAAATGAATGTCCATTTCTTCAATATAATTGAAGACCCTTTGAGTTTTTTTCATGATTTGGTGTGAAGAAGAAAGCAATCCTATAAAATAAATTAGATATTAATTTAGTTAAAATTTATCATTTAATTTTTAAAAATAAAAATAAAAATATTTTTTATTATAAATAATTACTTTTTAATTAAATAAAAATATTTTAATATATTATTTAATTAATTTTTCAAATAAAAATAAAAATATTTTAATATATTATTTAATTAATTTTTCAAGCAAAAACTAAACATTTTTTTTTTTAAATATTACATTTTTAATTTACATTTTTATTATTATTAAAAACTATCAATTTCTCAATGGCACTTACCATTGATATTATTCATAAATTTCTCTTTATAATTTAATTGGCAAGTACCATTGATATCATTCATTCATTTCTCTTTATATGTAAAAGTATTACCATTCACGATTGAAATACAAGATAACATACTCGTACATTTTTTCAAATAAAGATATAAACCCCTACATAAGAGAATAAATTAATATTTTTTACAATAATTTAAAAACATTGTATACATCATTAATATAGTTAAATAAAAGTATCTAAGTCATTTACAAGGTTTTCAATAATCCTAATGGTGAATCACACTGGTTGGTTCGAAACGCGTCGACAATTTTCGATTATATGTGATTATTACCGAAAGAGATTTTACAATATTATAACATATAAATTTTAATATTAATAAAGAAAAAATTAAGAACACATCCATACATGATACCTGATATACTAAAAAAAACATAAACCTTTGACATGAATAAATTAATATTTTTTTACAATAATTTAAAATGATCATACACATCATTAATAAATAATGATATCAAACTCACTTACAGGGTTTTTTATAATATTATAACATATAAAATTTAATATCGTCCATTTCTTCGTTATGATTGAAGGCTTGAGCTTTTTCATTATGTGGTGCGGAGGAAGAAAGCAATCATATAAAATAAATAAGGCCACATAGTTAGGGTTTCTTATTTCTTAGTTTAATTATTGAACATTGAAAGGTATAAACTATTTTTAACATTTGAACGTGAGTTTAATGTTTTGATTTAGGATTCATTTCAATTAGAAAAAAATATGTGTTTGAATCTCCAAGGAATGTATCCAATGTGTATCATGACAACAATGTATTGTCCTACAAAGCTAATGGAAATTCTTTTTTCTTTTTCTTTTTTTAATGTCATTATAGTGGAAGATGGCAGTGTGGAACAAGGCAGCAGGGAATGGCAAAGGACATGGGGGTATCATAATATTAGTGAGAGAAAAAGAAGGTTGTTTCATTCAGTGAGAAAAGGAGGACTCAAATAAACAATTCATTGGCTTAAAATATTAGAAAATGCAAATCACACCAAAATTGAAGCATGTTATTTTGCGCCACAAGTTTCAAAAATCTACAAAAATAGAGGGCTTGACCACAAAGATCCCTTTGCATCCTTAAAGGCAGATATTGCAACATATTCTTAGCTAGGTGAAGTCATTATAGTGGGTGATTTCAATGCTAGGACTCCAAGTGAGCAAGCTAGCATTCTTTGTTGTAAAGAAGACTGCAACCTTATCTGGTTTATAGAATAGAGTAATCATCAGTGGGAAAGAATTTCAGAGGACAAGTGTTGCAATCTCTTTGGTAAACAATTGGTTACTCTATGTGGGGCTTTTGATTTATTCATTTGTAATGATTTGACTAGATGGGAAAAGTCTAGTAATTTCACTTGCAATACTTACAATGGAGCAAGTGTAGTAGACTACATAATTTGCTCACATAGTTTGTGTGAGAAAATGGAGGAAGTTTTGATTGGAGATCAACTTTGGGACTAAAAATCAGATCACAAGCCAATTTATTTAAGCTTCTCTTGGACTGGAAAGAAGCAGTTAGGGTCAAAAACAAATTGTGTTCAACAAAATCTTCCAAAGGGCAGGATTCTTTTGACTCTAGAAAATTGTAATACATTCAAATTAGCGCTAGAGAGACTCTTCAAGAAGGATAAAATCTCATTTCACGATCTGCATAGTCATGAATCAACACATTTAATTCAAAGCGCACTTGCAGAGTGCAAAAGAGAAAAAATTAAGAAGTCTAAAATAAGAATAATAATAATAATAATAAAAATAACAATAATAATAATAAAATTGCTTTCTGGTCAATGCTTAGTTTCACGAGGAATGTAAAAAGGCAAGGAGAATGTGGAAAGAGTGAAACAAGGATAACATAAAGCTCAAAGCTTACAAGCAGATATTAAGAAAGAAAAAGGTTGATTTCATGGTTTCAGGGAGAGAAGAACTAATCTTCCTTGGGAAAAATAACCCCAAATTATTTTGGAAGGATCTCCAAACGAGAAAGATACAAACTGAAAACAATATTACAAATTCTAAATGGTTTTAATATGGAAGACAACTTTATGAGAAGGATCCCAAGGTTGACCCTCATCCCTTGGTCAACACCGATACAAAACTCTTCACGGTGCAAGAGGTAGAGATGGGTATCAAGAAGTTGGGTGTTGGAAAAGAAAAAGACTTAGGTGAACTCCAAGTAGAGTATCTAAAGTGGGGCTTAAAAATTCTTGTACCTCATATTACAAAAGAAATTCAACATCATCATACAACAGGAGGTTCCCCATTGATTGGAAAACTAGTTTGGAAATACCTATTTTCAAGAGTGGTGACGTCAATAATTCATCCAACTATAGGATCATAATGATAAACCCCTTGTTTGCAAAGTTATTTGGAAGCATGTTAGAAAATAAAACTAGCAAGTGGGCAGAAGAAAGAGAAACGTTCTAAAGGACAAGCAAATTTTAGACCTAAACATTCCATAGTTGATCATGGTATAACTTTAAGGCACATAATTGAGAAAGTTTGGGAGAAAAAGGAAGAAGTCTTTTGTTGCTTTGTTGATTTCAAAAAAGCCTTTGACATGGTTCCTGGGGATAAGTTTTGGCACAAAATGGAGGACCTTAGGGTTCCCACGCATTTGAGAGCAGTTGTGCATAGGTTGTATGAAGAGGTGAAAGTCAAAATTAGAACTTCAGCGGGAATTTCTGAAAGTTTTAGAAGCGATATCGGGGTCAAACAAGGTTTCCCATTGTCTCCTACCCTTTGCTCTAAATGAGAACCAAATAAACCAACCAGGATCTTTCTCATCCACATAGCCTCACATGCAGCTTGAATTGCTGCCATGTGATACTAACCCGTGGCGCTAAGCGCACGGATATTTGTTGCACTATTTTGTGCAAGCTTGATTGTAGATATGATGCTAAAGACCCCTCCACGATGTGCTCTTTCGCTAGTTGAGGTGCCTTTGTCTGTCCGTGATGCCATGCGGCTTCACCCTCATCACATACATCTGTACCGTCGACCATACTCGGATATTGCCCACAAGATATCTTAGGACATGCTTGCTACTTATTCCAAAGAACTTGGTAGGCTTAACTATCGCAGTAAGGCGGTTCATAGCATATACATGTCTCTGCGACTTGTATTAACTAATGTCGCAGAAGCGAACCCACCACTCATCGATGGCGATACTTTGTCAACTACCTCTCTAGATGCCAGCGTCCTCTTTCCTCCGATTTCACAGAAGGAGTATCCATAGGTTGCGACCCTCCATGTGAAACTTACCCAGTATCTCCCTTGCATACTTGCCTTGAGACACAAAAATTTCACCATCTCGCTGCCATATTTCCAATCCAAGGAAATAATGAAGGAGGCCCATATCCTTCATCTCGAACTCCTTTACAAGGTCCTCCTTGCATGAGTGTATCAACTGCTCATCACCAGTTAGTATTAAATCATCAACATAAAGAACAATGATTAAAAGCTTACCCTCTACCACAATTTAGGATAGGTTTTCATCCGCCTCACTCTTGGTGAAGCCAAGTCTGGTGAAATAGGCACAGCGATCAAGGTGTACGAAGCACGGGGTGCCCGCCGACCCATACAACACCCTTTTGAGTCTGCACACATGAAGGACTCGACTGACGAAGATCTCAAATCCTTGGGAGCTTCTTAATGCCACACTTCTTCTTCGGCCAGCCCATTAAAGAACACGGTCTTCACACATCGATGAATGTGCCAACCCATCTACGCTGAGAGAGCAAGGATGGTCCTTATGGAAGAATACCGTGCAATAGGTGCAAAGGTTTCTTCATAATCAATCCCCTCGATCCGTGAGAAGCCCCGAGCCACAAAGCTTGCCTTATACTTCTCAACACTCCCATCAGCAGCTTGCTTTACCTTGTAGATCCATCTTGAACCTACCACTGATTTATCAACCGCCCTTGGAACAATTTCCCAAGCATTATTTCTGAAAATGGAGTTATACTCCTCCACAATTGCATCTACTCATGTGGGCTCTTGCACTGCTTCCTGAAAGGAAGATGGCTCAGTAACAGTACATTTGCTCATGAGAGCCATGTATCCAGTGAATCGGTCAGGAGACTCTCTATGTTTGCACTTGAAGTAGGGACTCCTACATTCTATGCCGCATCAAGCTTCAGCCTCTGAGCTTTTGTGGTACGCCTTCTGCCAGTTCTGATGTTTGGCTCTGCGTGAGTGGACTCCACTCCATGAACCTCCTCCTGCGATTGATCCACATCTAGAGACTCATCTTTGGGAATAAGTAGTTCCTCCTCTGCATGCAAGTCTGGCTCCCTCTCAAGCGATAACTTCATGGCTTTCTCCTCATTGAATTGTATATCCCGTCGCATCACAGTCATTCAACTGTTTGGAAAATACACACGATAGTTGTGGGCTGTTTCTGTGTACCTCACAAATATCCCAACTTCAACAGTCGGCTCCAGCTTCTTCCTGGCGTTCTTGGTCACATGCACATAAACAAATGAGCCAAAAATATTTAAATGAGACACATTTGGTTTCTTACCATTAAAATCTTCTTTAGATGTACTCATGCCAAGTACCCTATGAGGACAACAGTTTTGAACATAAACTGTAGTGTTGCATGCTTCCACCCACAAATGAATTGGTAGGCCCTGATTATGCATCATCGCTCGTGCAACACCCATGATCGTTCTATTCTTCCTCTCCGCGATGCCATTTTGATGTGGGTTATGAGGCGATATGAGTTCTATTCGAATACCTTCTTTGCTACAGAAGTCTTTGAATTCATTCGAGATATATTCTCCACCATTATCGCTCTGCAGAGCCTTCACTTGCTTCCTCGACTCTTTCTCCACCAATGCTTTAAACTCATAGAACTTTGAGAATGTTTGGTCCTTCTTTTGCAAGAAGTAGATCCAGCATTTACGAGAAAAGTCATCAAACAAAATAACATAATACCTGTGTTTTGTTGTTGAATCAACCGAGAATGGTCCACACATGTCTGTGTGAACTCTCTCCAGGATCACCGAAGCACGGTTCTCCTTTTTATGAAAGGTGAATTTTGAATACTTCCCCATGGTGCAACCCTTGCACTCATCTAACTGAGCAAATGTTCCCATTGGAAGTCCATTAGATATTTGTTGCATGAATTTCAAAGCTCCATGATGAAGATGGCCCAATTGCCTATGCCATAACTCGCCTTCATCCCGGCTCACCACTTTTTCTACCTTGCCCATCATTGCAGCGTAGCCTTCTTCCTCCAGCTTGTAGAGATTCTTGACTCGAATCCCTATCCTCTTAGCTTGACCTGTTGTTTTATGTCACAAGAAAGCTTTTCCATCACTGAAAACAACGTCATAACCTCTGTCCTCCAGCATCGCGACTGAGACCAAGTTTTTCTTCAGACCTGGAACATGCATAACATCTTTCAAAAGAAATAGTTTACCTGACTCCCTCTCAAAGGTAATGGTACCAATTTTTGTCGCACTGTATCGTCCATCGTCGCCCATCTCTATATGCATTTGGAGATCTTTCTCCTCCAAGTCACTGAAAATCTCCTTATCTCTCGTCATGTGGAAGGAAGCACCACTATCAAGATACCACACTGATCCCATTGCGCTTGAAACCAAGCATGCGATCAAAGAGAAATCAAGTTCAAATTGCAAGACAAGGGCCTCACCAGCTGCATCTCCAGTTGCCTTCTTGTTCTTCTTTTTCTGTGGGCAGTAGTGGCGAGATGCCCATGTTCGTGACAGTGAAAACACGTCACCTTGGACAAATCCAACTTCTTGCCTTTAGCCTTGGATTTTGAGTGGAATTTCTTCCCCTTCCCTTTCCTTGCCTTGGCAGCCAAAGCACAATCCTCTTCATCATCATGCTTTGATGAAGAGCCATCTCTGGTGTTCTACCTAAACTCCTCCTGCACTAGATCCGACCACAGTCGTTCCTAATCTGGCAGTTTTTCTCGTCTGTTGACAAAGTCTTGATAACTATGCCAACTCTTAGGAAGTCCCAAGAGATCTAAGCTCACCAAATCATCATCAGCAACCGTGATTCCCACACTCCCCAGCTCATCCCGACATTGGACAAACTTTGTGAGATACTTAGGAATATTGTCGCCCTTCTCCATTTTGATCTTTCTTAGTTTATCCTTCAGCGCCAATTTCCTATGGTCGTTGTTGCTTTGGAAAAGATCTGTCAAAGCCTTCCACATAGCGAATGGAGTGGCTTTCCCATGAAGGCTTGAGACAATATGGTGTCTCACACCTTCCAACAGAATTATTCTTGTCTTCGCTACTTTCTTTTGCCATGCGTCAAGTAATGCAGCATCCGACGAAGTGGGCTTAGGAACATCGTTATCGATGAACTCCTTCAAGCCATTATCTTCAAGCACCGCCTCCATCCTGTCCTTCCATGCAATGTAGTTCGAGCTCCCCTCGAGTGCATACGCTAGCCGCAAACCATTGAAATCCATTTCGATGTTTACTCAACTATCGCACCAAGAAATTCTTGCAGCAAATTCGAATTCTTTCCACCAACAAACTCAACTACTGCTTCAATTTTGCAATCTTCTTTTCTCCGATACGATGTAGAAAAGATTAACACAGCTTCGATACCATGTAGAAATTTATTAACATTGTGATGTATTGCCAGATTCTCTTGATCTAACAATTACATCCACTGTTAAATACACAATCCTTCTACTTCAATCTTTGCGGAAATTTAATTGCCAATTGCAAACACATGAAGAAAAATCAATCACACATAACACATATGTTTTTACCAGGAAAGCATAAAGTTAAAAACCCCACTATCATATATTATGTGTATATCATGGATCATGAAAAAATCTCATACAAAACTCTAATCCAAGAGCTCTCAATACAATATACAATCGTCTCACACTGTCATGCAAAAATTGGCATAAACATGCACCAATTTACTACCTCCTGACAGCCTGCCTCCACTACACAATCCCTGCTGATAAAGATTCCTAAATGAATTCAATATTGCCTTGCCTTGATTGTTCAATCCTCATTGGCATCTCCAATGTGTGTGTGGTTGCAATTGAGCACCCACTAATGTCACAACTGATAGTCAAATTGTCCCTTTCACCTACCTCTCAAGTGGGTCTCCACTGAATCTGACATGCATGTAGTTAATAGTAGTATTTCTTTAGTTGCATGTGAGACCACTGCTTGTGAATTAATTAACTAATTAATTTAGTGATCTCTCACTAGTGTGTCTTTAGTTACAACTAGCACAACTGAGCTTAACTCACTTAACTGAGTTAAACTAATTTACAACTCACATAACTACACATCCAACTCTGTTACAACTTTGAATCACTCAGTTATAACTCAGTCCACTTGCATGTCCCACCAACCAACCTTAGAACTCGAAATTCCTTCAGTCAACTGGTTTGCGACATCAGTTAACTGAAATCAAGTGCTTTAAGAGAATAGATTATTATTTACTGTCTAATTATTATTAAGGGCTAATAATAATCGACATGCATTCTATTTTTAGACATGTGATATATAAATAGACTTGCACATGCATCTAAAAATATAATCTCATCTATAAATAGAATTTGCTCAACATTCTAAAAATAGACATACACCTAAAAATAGTCTGCAGGCCCCACCTAGTATAGGTGCTTAATTTTCACTAGGATCATCATCTTGTTGAATCTCAACAATCACAACAACGTCCTAATTTATGACATTGCATAAATGTTCCACACTAAAATTATAACAACATTATACTAATATATTATGTTTTTTCAATAATTGATCCTGGTGGATATTGGTGGTCACCCACCTAGACCTCCAGTCAGTTCCATTAGTTTCTTTTTTTATAGCAGCATTTACTATTTTTAGCAGTTTTTCGGGTCCTCAACTTCTAGAGCAGCTTTGACCCCATAAACGACATTTTTTTTAAGGTCTGCAGCAAGCTTGTGGCCATAGGCGGGGGCTTGCGGCAAAACCTGTAGTACTTGGATAGATATTTCTGATGATATATCGTGCGCGCCAAATGAAGATAATATGACCAAGTTATGACCCTAGGAAGTTGGTTGCCCAACTAACCCCAACGGGGCCCACAAACTCTTGGTGATTCATCTTCTAGGGTTAGGGTTTTCCTATGTTGTGCAATAATAAAAAGGCCCTTTGGCCTCATTGTAACACATTTAAGAGGCATGTAGTTGCCACATCTCTTCTCAGAGATAAACTACTAGCACCTTAGCTCATTTATTTCCATTCTGTCTATAAGCATATTTTAGTTATTTGATATTAATGAAGTCTTATTTATGTTGCATCTCCGCATTTATGTGTATTTCTGCATTTTATTATGTTCCTGCATAAGTCTAGATCAGTGGTATCAAAGCAGTCTGCTCTTTCTCGATCCTTCTTTGCATGTCCCCGACGAGGTCAGGGTATAAGGAGTTAGGGCTCGATTTGGTGGAACCTTTGTAAGATCAGCGTCGCAAACCTCGACGACCGCCCAGGGGGGAAGAAAAGAAAGACGAAGGAAAAGGAGATCCTATCAAAATATTGATCGAGGAGTCCGTCAAGAAACAAAGGAACGCGATGATGTATAAATTTTCTCAAATCCTTCAACGGTTGCCCACCGGCGGCGCATCTGCATCTAGCAGCCACTCTGGAGGCGCCACTCCTTTTAAGGTACAAGTAAACTTTGGCATTCTCATATTTGAGGGCCAAATAGATGCAGATGTCGTAGATAGATGGTTGAATATATTAGAAGGATATTTTCCGGTTCATGACTTTTCCAATCGGGAAAAGATTACTTTTGCACTCCTTAAAGTCGCCCCCCATGTCAAGGACTGGTGGGAAACCTATTGTGAGCAAAAGGACGAGAGGGAACCCTCTATATTCTCAGCCACACCCACTTGGGATTATTTCCGAGACGCCATCAAGGAACAATATTATCTCGTGGAGAGCTATGAGGACAAGTACATACAATGGAATACACTGTGGCAGCGAAGGGATCAAGATGTGCATGAGCTAACGAATATGTACCATACCCTGCACACAAAGTTGGGTATCAACTATTCGAAGAAACATTTGGTGCTAAAGTACCGATGTTGTTTTCACATATACATTCACGAGGAAATTGAGATCCTCACATCTCCTCGCTTAGTGTAGCATACCAGTATGCTGCCATGATTGAGTAGAAATTATAACATAAAAGTGAGACTTTTGATCTGTGAATCAGAAGCAAGGAAAAGGTGTCCCCAAACCGCAAAACAAAGGACAAATCCAAGGCGGGGCGGCCCAGGACAACCTGTCAAAGCCACAAGCAAAGAACAACACCGCGAAGCCAAAGAAGGACACATGAATGTGGTGTGAGTTCTATAAGAGCTCCACTCACGACACAAGTGAGTGTCGGGCCAAGCAGTCACTGATGGTCGAGTTGAAGGCTTCTGAATCGGATGCATGATACGACTCTTAATCCGAACCCGACAAGGGGAATGACAATTGGAAGCAGATTATCGATGTAGAGCCCAATGCCACCATTTCCACCGCGAAGGTACAGAAGGAGGAACCAGAAGATCCAGAGGAGGGGAGCGCCTTTTCCATTCCCATATGTGGGTAAAGGGATCCCTGCTGCAGTTCATTATCGATAGCAGGAGCCAAAAGAACCTCATTTCAACAGAGGTTATGAAGCAGTTGGGCTTGTCGACCATAGCACACCCACATCCATACACCATCGGGTGGCTTCACCAAGGACGGGATCTTCGCGTCAGCCTGCAGTGCTGCCTTCCCTACAACATCAAGCCCTTCACGGATGAGGTATTATGGACATTTCTCCTCTTGATGTTTGTGATGTATTATTATGCCAACCATACTTGTGAAAGCGACATGTTGTGTATGAGTCCAGGCCTCGTGTTGTTATTGTTACTTTGGGAAATAAGTTGTACAGGATACCAGATGTAGCACCGCCTACCACTATCTCTTTGGTTACTGCAAAACAATGCAGTAAGCTCATTTCAAAAGCCAGGAAATATGTTTCCCTGATGATCCGCCCTCATTGCAAGAAGAAGATTGTGGCCACGACCTCCATACAGTGCTCTTCTGGATGACAACAACAGAATGGACAGAGTGATGAGTGTATACAAAGGCATCTTCACACTCGCACAACGGTGTCGCTAAGCCAATCGAGTTAAACGCTACGTTAATCTGACCGCGTTAGAAATTTTATCGAAATCCCAAAATGGGCATGCAAAAGCTCTGATCAGGAAATTCTTTTGTAGGGAAATTCCCCACATTTTAGGATGACATCCCTAGCAATAGTTGAGTATTCTTGAGATTAAATATCTTCTTTTATCGCATTCTCGGTAATTGGATGGCTTCATAGTTAACATGATGAAATCATATAATCAACATAAATACAAAGTAAAGTACTCATAATAAATGTCATTTCACATTTTTTGAATAAAAATATATTATTGTCATTTCATATTTCTTGAAAGAAACAATGCATATCCCTATACATTTATTATATTATATTATATTATTTTATTTTATTTATTTTTATATAGTATATTCATTACATGTTATTATACAATTTAAATAATATAATTTTAATTAATAGCATATAATATAATTAATAATTTATAAATTTATATTTATATTTTATTTTAAGTTATTTAAGTACAAAGGACAAATGCATTAGTTGTTCAATGATAATGACTTTTTCTTGAAAAACTCATTCTTATTTATAGTCACATCAATACAATTTTTTTATTAATTTTATTTTGGTACAACTTTTGAATTGAAGTTAACTATGGTTACATGGATTGTGGTGAAAAAAGTGAATTGAAAATTCATAAATATTATTTTATTAGTTTAGCTATTATTTTATTATTTCCTTAAGAGGCCCATTTTAGACCTCAAAATTCTCCTAATGAGGTGCGTCGTTGCCAAATGGACCAATCTATCGACACTCTGTTTTGGAGAACGATGAAATCAAGAGGCAGAATCAGGAGCTGTTGGAGAAAGGTCACATCTGACCGAGTTCATTGCCCTGTGGGAGCCTGATCATGTTGGTGCAAAAGAAGGATGGGACTTGGAGACTCTGCGTTGACTATCAGGCATTGAACAAGATCATTGTCTCGAATAGGTACCCGATCACATGGATTGATGACCTTCTAGACCAACTCGAGAGGGGGGAATATTTCAGCAAGATCGACTTGAAGTCTGGGTACCACCGAGTACCAATCAAACCCTCTGATTTGTGGAATACTTCCTTCAAAGCCAAGGGGGGCCTTTTCGAATGGCTAGTCATGCCTTTCGGATTAATGAATGCTCCTGCAACATTCATGAGGTTGATGGACGACACCTTGTGGCCATTCACCAACTCATTTGTGGTGGTGTACTTGGATGACATCCTGATCTTCAGCCAGACTTGGGAAGAGCACCAACACCACATCCAACAGGTCCTCCAAACACTGCAGCAACATAAGTTGTGTGCCAGTTTGGAAAAGTGCACTTTTGGCATGACCCAAGTTCAATATCTGGGATACATTATTGATGAGAGGAGGGTGCATGTGGATCCAGCCAAGATCCAAGTCATTCGAGATTGGCCAGCCCCAACCACTCTAACAGAGCTCCACAACTTTTTGGGTCTTGCCAATTTCTACCATGGGATTGTATTAGGATTCTCTCATATCACTTGAACCTTGTGCCAAGTCACCAAGGGAGGACTGAAAGCAAAATTATTTTGGTTTGAATCTCAATAGAAGGCATTTGTAGAGTTAAAACATCACATCTTTTATGCACTAATGCTCACATTACCAGACTTGCAACAACCTTTTGGGTTCGAGACATATGCCTTTGACTATGCTATTAGAGCAGTTCTTACTCAACAAGGGCATCCTGTGGCATATCACAGTGAGACACTTTCTGACATAGTACGAAACTATCCCACATATGAAAAAGAGACTTATTCCATTATGCAGGCTTGTCGACAATGGAAGTGTTACATTTTGGGGAAGGAACCAGTCATCCACACAGACCATTGACCCCTGCAGTTTATATAAACAGAAGGGAAGTTGCATAACAATCGCCATCATAAGTGGTCCACATACCTGCAACAGTTTCATTTGAACATCAAATATAAGAAGGGCGGCACCAATAATGTTGCAGATTGCCTTAGCCGACCATCGATCATGGTGCTAGCCACTGTGCTCAACTCGTGGGAACGAAACTTCCAATTGGCCGCTTCTCTATAGAAGCAATCCAAAATTCGGCCACAAATACAAAACGCTCTTGGAAGGTAAGCAATTTCCAAATTTTCACCTCCAAGATGCACTGCTATGTCACCTGGGACACCTTTTTATTCCTTCAAGCAAGCATGCCAATATGGTTTGGGAAGCGCACTATAGTCGAGTTGCTCGGATTTTCGAGGTCGAGAAAACAATGGCAGTACTGTAAAAATATTTCTATTGGCCGAACCTTCGACAGGATGTCAGGAAGCACATTAGATCCTGCACTTCATGTGCCATTGCCAAACTGACCATCAAGAAGCAAGACCTATATACTCCACTGCCTACCCCTAGTCGACCTTGGGAATCTATCTCCATGGATTACATGTTGGGCCTTCCTTCTACTAAGCATTGCAACGACTGTGTTTTTGTGGTCGTCGACAGATTCTCGATGATGGACATTATGGCAGCGTGGAAGAAGAATATCACGGCAGAAGCCACTGCTAAACTCTTCTTTGAACGCGTGTGGGTACATTTTGGGATCCCACAGTCTATCATCTCATATCGAGGTAGTAGGTTCCTCAGTACATTTTGGTGCAGCCTCTGGCAATGTTGGACACTGATCTCACCAAGTCCACAACTTTCCATCCCCAAATCGATGGATAGATAGAGGTCGTCAACAGGATGATCGTACACATTATTCGCATGTACAACTCAAAGCATCCATGTGCATGGGATGAGAGCCTCCCCTATGTAAATCACAGATATAACCGAGCTCTCCACGGCTCAACCGGCCACAACCCCTTTCAGGTCAGCTTGGGATTCCAGCCACTATGTCCCATTGACGTATCCATGCCATTTACGACTACTCAGGAAAATTTGACTCATGTCCAGTCTAAAGAGGACAAGGCGAACAACTTCATTAATCGCATTCAGCACATTTTCCAACAGGCTCATGACATATTGGACAGAGCCAATGCTAAGTACAAGTAGCGACATGATCATCATTGAGTGCCACATAACTTCTAGGTGGGCAAAAAAGTGTGGCTACATTTGCAGAAGGAGTGCCTCACTGGACCTCACCGCAAGCTTCATCCGCTCTGCTATAGATCATACACGATCACCAAGGTTGTAGGGGACAATGACTTTGAACTCAGTGTTCCACCATTCCTTGGTTTTCTCCCCGTGTTAAATGTGGATCTCCTTCGGCCCTACATTCCACCTCTATTGGACACATCCTACATGGAAGAACAACTCACACCATCAAAGTTAAACCTAAACTACATGGAACAAGACACAGCTGATCAGATCATGGATACACAGATCAAGAACACCCACCAACAGAGGATTTGACTATATCGAGTTTTCAAAGCAGGCCAACTCCTTCACCAGGGCAAGTGGTTCACTAGGGACCAAGTTCAACAAAAATTTCCTCACCTCATGGAGGTTTTGCACGCAATGGGGACCATTGCTTCTTAAGGGGGGAGGAATGATCCATGTGGATATTGGTGGCCACTCACCTATTCCACCTAAACCTCTAGTCAGTTTCATTAGTTTCCTTTTTTATAGCAGCATTTACTATTTTTAGCAGTTTTTCGGGTCCTGAACTTCCGGAGTAGTTTTGACCCCCTAAACAGCATTTTTTTTAGATCTGCAGCAAGCTCATGGCCATAGGCACGGGCGTGCTGCAAAACTTGTATTACTCAGAGAGATATTTCCAATGATATATTGTATGGACCAAATAGAGATAATATGACCAAGTTACAACCCTGGGAAGTTGGCTGCCCAACTAATCCCAATGAGGCCCACAAACGCTTGGTGTTTCATCTCCTAGGGTTAGGGTTTTGGTTGTTTAGGGTTTTCCTATGTTGTTCAATAATAAAAAAGTCCTTGAGCCTCATTGTAACATAGTTCAGAGGCATGTAGCCACCACATTTCTTCTCAGAGATAAGCTACCAACGCCCTAGCTAGTGTATTTCCATTCTGTCTATAAGCATATTTAAGTTATTTGATATTAATGAAATGAAGTCTTATTTTTGTTGCATCTTCGCGTTTATGTGTATTTTTGTATTTTATTGCATTCCTGCATATGTCCGGATCAATAATGATTCAACCATAATAATTAAAAAATAGTCAAATTGGATTATTTTTTCCATGTTTAAGTGTCTTTAGATACCATGTGGCCACTCCATTGAGGGTTTTCTTTGTTATCAAGCCTAAAAACAGGTTGGAAACTTCAAAAAATCAATTTTGGAAAACTACTCTCCAACACCAACTGAATGGTTTTGGTTGATGATGGAACGTCTTTTTCCACTAAATTCAGTGTATTGAATCACCTATATATGATCTTGTCGGTACCCTAATCACTTGACATACTGCATGTACTTCACCGTTCATAAATAAGTTTTAAATTCAAGTGTTTACTTCACCATCCAAGTTTTAAATTCAAGTGAGTATAAAGTGAATCTTGTAACCTGGCTTCTGGCTCCAGGAGATATATATTTATTGGGGAGATAGGGGAGGGATACCATTTGTTGAATGGCCCCCCACTAGGACCCTCCAAATTCCACATATGCAACTTGGTTGGCAGTACAACACCTCACCATCACATGCAGCCACGTGTTCGGAAGCGATGTTGACTAGTTCAGGCAGTTTTGGGCGGGTTACAGTTATGTTCACCATTTTGTTTGGAGGTTTCTCAATTACACAATGTTATTCTGCTCAAGGTTGGTTGTTGAATGTTTCATCCCTCTAGTGCTTGCGCGACCCTGCTGCAATGTTGGTCGCAACCATCACCATTCTTAATGCTATGGATAGTGAGTTATGGGGCGTGACGGCTGCTGGTTTGTGTCGGTGTTGAGTTGTTATCTATCATTTTGTTTGGTTTAATGGGTTGGTTTTTCTTCCCCTTCGCACACGAGCAACTAGGGTATTCGTCTGCATTCGACCTTGCGGGGGATTTAGTTCGACTTAGTGTTGGATATGGTAGTTTCGTGATCTAGAGGGTCTTTTTGTAGGTAAATCAACAATGCACTATGAAATTTGGAACATTTCGTTTGTTGTATGTTGGTTTTCACAAGTTTAACCCCACGACAATTCACTTGTTTGTCTTACAGGTCATTGTGTACGATTTGGAGTTGCATCTAAGGGTATTGGAGCATATAGGGTTACTGTAGCATGCTGGCATGGAGGAAGTGAAGTAAACTACTTGAAGGTAGGATTTTAATCCTACCAGCTTCTATGCATGTGTTTTTAAACACATTCAGCCAAATGGATTCGTGTGCCTCTGTTCAGCTTCTTTTTCCTATGTTTTTAAACACATTTGAATTGATGTGTCGAATTCCATAAAGGAGTTATTTTTTCCAGTTCGAATTCAAGAGAGTGTTAAAATCTTTGCCTGTTTCGACTTTTTCTTGGTTTAGGGTTTCACATTTGTGGCTTAGGGTTTCCTAGCTGCCATTCTTTCCTGAAATTGTTTGTGCAATGTCATTGTTAGTTTCTGAGAATGTCAGTTGAATGTATTTATATTCTTGATTGTTTGAATTTATGCATCGAATTCAAGACAAAGTTCGATTTTTTTCCAGTTCGGATTCAGAACAAAGTTCAATTTTTTATCGGTTGCAATTTGTTTTGGTTTAGGGTTTCAAATTTTTTGGTTTAGGGTTTCCTAGCTGCCATTCTTTCCTGAAAATGTCTATGACTTCACTGAGCTTTCCTTTTTGGAAAGTACCAGAAGATAATCTCTGATGTTAACCAGCATAATGAAAGTGTTAATAATAATTAATTTTTCCTGTGTGAGCAAGTTAATGTTTTGGTTTGATGTTTGATGTTTTTAATACCAACACAAACTAGCAACCACTTTGTTCTTCTCGTGTTTATTATGTTCAGATTCTTCCTCCGCATCTTTGCATTTTTCTAATGTTTTCTCTTTCAACAAACTCGTTGATTGCAGATCCAAGATTACTCTAACATGGGTTTCCACGCTCATAATCCTTTCACCAAGAAAATTTCAGTGATTTTGATATCTTGAATCAAATTATACTTATGGCACACTGGGAATGTGAATATTAAGGATCAAAATAACTAGGGGATTAAATTTTCAAAAATTTAAAATAGAAATGCCACCCATACTCAAAATATCTATACTATGATAGAGTACACCATTTAGAGTTGCTAAGTGAAAAGTAAAATTTATTAAAAGTTGCTAAGAAAAGCACGAATATGGCTCACCTTCATTATATTTGATGATGAAGGGAAGTGTATTTTCTGGCTCAGTGAGAATGAATTTCTTAGCAACATTATTGGTCTTGCATATCATAGCCTCATGGTTGTAAGAAGCAAGTCCTCTATTACTAGAGGAAATTGTCGGTTTAGTTTCTTTTGGAGGCTATTTGATCTAAAAACTTTCTTGGAAGATCCGCAACCCATTCTGAAATTATCAACACGTCTTCTCGCCATTCTGAAAGAAGTAACTTTGTTACAGTGACGCCGAAAGAAGTAACTCTGTAATAGTTTTTTATACCTCTTATTGATTGTTGAGTTGGATTAAGTTGAATTTGTTAACTTAGGATTCTTTGATTGATTTTTTTTTATGTTTCTCATAAAGGCAATGGTCATTGTACAAGATAGTTTCTTTACCAAGGGTATATTGTTTCCATTTCCCATGGTGTTTAGACCAGTGCATGAACATCTTTGTCATAGTTGTTGTAGTTGTATCTTGACATGGGAATAAGGCCTCTAATTGATATCTCATCATGTGTCTTCTATGCTTAAGAACAACATATATGTTATATAAATTGGTCTTTGGTAGTGTAGCTTCTACTTTGAAACCAATCTGAAAGGTGTGCTCCATGGACATAATAGAAGAAAGGCCAATTCCTTCCTTAAATGCAACAATAGCCTAAAAATTAACTTAATTTTATCATTCTTAGGTACATGTTTGATGTTTTTAATTTTTTAACTTAGGATCCTTTGATTGATTATTTTGTATGTTTCTCATAAAGGCAATGGTCATTGTGTAAGATAGTTTCTTTACCAATGGTATATTGTTTCCATTGCTCAAGTATTTAGACGAGTACATGAATATCCTTGTTATAGTTGTTGTAGTTGGATCTTGACATGGAAATAAGGCCTCTAACTTAATTGATATGTAATCATGTGTATTATATGCTTAAGAACAACATTTATGTCATATAAATTGGTCTTTGGTAGTGTAGCTTCTACTTTGAAACCAATATGAAAGGTGTGCTCCATGCACATAATAGAGAAAATGTCCAATTCCTTCCTTAAATGCAACAATAGCCTAAAAATTAACCTACTACAGAAAGTTTCTTCAGAATTTCTTACCTAGTCCATGAACCATGAACTATTATATTAACCATGCAAAATATTGCATCCTTACAAAATCCACATTGCGATGTGGTTACAAAAATTAAGTCATGCCACCCTTATGCTTGATGGCCTCCATTTCCTGCATTTCCGAAACTTGTTGAGTTGCATGCCTGACCCAAGTATGGTGGCCTAGCCAAGATTGGTTGATTAGGATTGGCCTAAATGTTTCCCTAAATGTTTCCATATGCTTGATTCTAATTTTCTCCTTGTAGCCATGGAGGAACTAAGTATCCCAAGTGTCCACTTGTGTCACTAACCCTAGCATTGAGTGTAGGTGTCCTACAAACACACATAGGATTTAAACTTGCACTTATAGGAGTATAAGAGGTGGACATAACCCCTGGCTAATAGCGGGGGACTTGGATGTTAATCATGTCTTGGCATGATGGTGTATGCTCTACAACGTGGTCTAGAGTGTTGGACATCATTGTTTGCCTCAAACTAGATTGGACCATAGTCTTCCCTGTCTTTCACCTCTCCTTTTCCTAGCACTTGTTGAACCTTTCTTGTCTCCCTCTCTTGCCTTGCCAATTTTTTTTTTTTATGTTCCCTATATTCCCTTGCCTTTTGTCTTTCTAGCCTTTCCTTTGCTTGAAATTTTGCCAATGTAATCCTTGTAGCTCTCTTTTCCTTGGACAACTCCTTTTTTCTCTTTTTTAGATTCTTGAATTTCAATTTTTTCACGTTCAGACTCAAACAATAAATTAATATAGTCTTAAGAGGTGAGAAACTGTAAACTCCTCCCCAAACGAAGATAATATGGTGTTTAGTGCCTTGATATGGCCTTCACTCTCTCTACGGGTAGCTTTAGGGAATGCAGCAAATATTATCTGCTTTGTTGTCACATGTTCCTTAAGGCCTAACACTTTCCTTTCAACCTATGAGACAATTGATTTCCCTCCATTGTTTCTTCCTATGGTACTTCATGCTGAACAGACAGGTTCTTCTTCTAGTGATCCATTGTCCACAAAATAATGAACAAGTTTAGTGTTCAACTTTGATGTTTGTGAAGGCATGTCCATGCTTTCCTCATTGGTGGAAGACACATTATGTTTGTTGATATTCATCATGGCCTCTGCCAACCATAATGGTGGGCTTACTTGGGTTGGAATTCTCAATTGCTCATTGTTTAATCTTGTTTATCATTTGAAATCAAGTTTGCATTTTCATTTGCATGATCAACTGCCTCATACGGAATATCACATGCAGAATTGGCAGGTGGTTCGGTGGGTGTGACAACCTCCATGCTATTGAAAATTGGTTCATGACTAAATTGTGTCTCACTCACATGTTCATCATCATCACCATATAAGTGCCCTTCAAAAAGTGACATTATACCTTCAACGACAACAACATATTCTTTCCCATCCATATCTTCTTGGGAATCAACATGGTTTTGTAAGTTCTCTACTTCTTAACCTTCGACATCAAATGTATGGATACAACTAGTATCATGCATAATATCATCAACATTTAGTGGCCATATACCAATCCTCCTAAATCCAGTCTTGATATTAGAAGGTGTGAGAGTCATTTTAAATGCTTTACTTGCAATCTCACCTAGCTCAGACCTTTTTACCTCTACCCCTCAATTATTCACCATCCATGAAGCTTGCTCAACCCTGAAATAGTTCTTGAAAGGCCCAAACACACTGACATCAAGGGGCTGAAATTTGTGAGTGGTATGAACCGAAAATGTTAAGATGTTAATGCCCAAATTGTTGGCCTCCTCAACTGTTTACATAAACATGTGGCTTCCATGGCCATCTAAGACTAGTTGATGCTTGTTTTCAGGTAAGACACCACCTAGTATAGATGAAGCAAAGTGACAGAGCCAATTCAAGAATAGTTCCTTTGTCATCCATGCATGGGGATATGCAGTCATGCATGCACCTGGTTCACAATTTTGTATATAGGTTTTTAGTTGCATTTTACCTTTGAATAGGTAAAATCTTGGAATTGAAAACCAATTGCATTGATACAAAAAAGAATAGTGATCCACTCCCTGATCTTAGGCAAAATATTAGGAACATTTTTTGTCCCTCTCTTAGCAATTACCCACATACCATAATTCCTTCCTACCTATAAGCTTGTTTTGTCACAGCTCCATATATGGTCTGGGGCATATGAGTGTTGCTCATATGCGATAGAAAGAGTGTCATAGAACTTGGACACAGTTGTAGGGTGTAAATTTAAATCCATGTCTCTATTAGGGCCCTTAGTTGTACATAAAACAAGGTTTATGTCTTTTTTTAGACCCACTCCACCATGATTTACCAGGAAACCCATCTTTGAAGGGGTTTGGCATCCCCTGGAAGATTTGATCTACTATAGGTTTAAGTTGTATCAACTCTAACCCATGTCCCAATTGGGCCATATCTTTACACCACTCAACCACCTCATTCGCCTCCATTTCAGTTATAACTATAATAGGCCCTCTACGATTTGTATGATTCAACCCATTTATCCAATAATGTATGGTAGAGGAAGCAATCCCATGTTTTTTTGCAGAGGCATGAATTAAATATCCCCTAAAATCTATGTCATCAATTGCAGCTAGCATGTCTTGCTTTGTCCATCCTCTTATGGCACTAATATTATTTGTTGAGCTTGCACCTTGCACTGTGGTTGAAGGTGACTCTTTGGTTGATGGTGGGATAACATGATCTTCCACCACACTGTCATTATCAACGACATTGTTGGGGGCATTGGGAGCATTCACATCATCCCCCCAGTCCTTATTTTATGAACTAGATTGCATCTGGGCCCCCCTAGTTCCTCGCCTCCTCCGTTTCCTTGTACGAGCTACAATAGAAACTTTTGGCATGGCTACAAAAACCTGCAAATTTACCACGAAATTCTGATTTTCAAAAAATGTTGATTTTTCTCAGTAGATTACCAATCATTCATGCAGTAGCAATTTATCAGTGAAAATGAAGCTTATTAAATGGAATTTGATGTATATGTTCAAGGCATACAAGTATGAAATGCCTGATCCAAAAACAAAATCGTTGATCTCGACATTAACCCAACTAGACATGATAATCTAACTAAACAACAATCCCTATTCACTACCCATTATTGTTGGCATTATGGCTAATGTGTTGTCATTGATGGAAGCCTACTTGATAAAGATGTCAACATTGTGATAATAGGATGCTACAGCCAGTATGAACAAACAAATGGTAGTTCAGTGACAGATGGATGGTAAAGAAAAAGTTTGAGAAAGTATATGTGGGTCCTATGAAGCAAGATCACATCCATACACCGCATACATAATCCACACCATGGTATTTTGAATACCATGGGTCTTTACCATGGTACTGGACCATAGTAATGGGTGCGATAATGTTTATTTGATCCCCTCAAAGAATACCAACGACATTACTAAGGGATTGGCCTGAGGTTTTGCCTAAGGAAAATGTTGATTTTGCTAAGTAGATCACCAATCATTCATGCATTAGCAATTTATCGGTGAAAATAAGGCTTATTGCATGGAATTTGATGTATATTTTCAAGGCATACAAGTATGAAATGCGTGGTCCAAAAACAAAATCGTTGATCTCGACATTAACCAAACTAGACCTGCTAATCTAACCAAACAACAATCCTTGTTCACTACTCATTATTGTTGGCATTATGGCTAATTTTTTGTCCTTGATGGAAACCTACTTGATAAAGATGTCAACATTGTGACAATAGGATGCTAAAGCTAGTATGAACAGAGAAATTGCAGTTCAGTGACAGATGGATGGTAAAGAAAAATTTTGAGAAAGTATATGCGGGTCCTATGAAGAAAGATCACATACAGACACCATGTACATAATCCGCACCATGGTATTTTGAATACCATGGACCTTTACCATGGTATTGGACCATAGTAATGGGTGCGATAATGGTTATTTGATCCCCTCAAAGAATACCAATGACATTACTAAGGGATTGACCTAAGGTTTTTCCTGAGGAAAATGTTGATTTTTCTCAATAGATCGCCAATCATTCTTGTACTAGCAATTTATCAGTGAAAATAAGGCTTATTGCATGGAATTTGATGTATATTTTAAGGGCATACAAGTATGAAATGCCTGATCCAAAAACAAAATCGTTGATCTCGACATTAACCCAACTAGACCTGCTAATCTAACCAAACAACAATCCCTATTCATTACTCATTATTGTTGGCATTATGGCTAATGTGTTGTCCTTGATGGAAACCTACTTGATAAAGATGTCAACGTTGTGATAATAGGATGCTACAGCTGATGTGAACAGTGAAATGGCAGTTCAGTGACAGATGGATGGTAAAGAAAAAGTTTGAGAAAGTATATGTGGGTCTTATGAAGCAAGATCACATACATACACCGCGTACATAATCTGTACCATAGTATTTTGAATACAATGGGTCTTTACCATGGTATTGGACCATAGTAATGGGTGTGATAATGGTTATTTGATCCCCTCAAAGAATACCAACGACATTACTAAGGGATTGGCCTAATGTTTTGCCTAAAGTTAAAACTATATAAGAAGATGGAGATCAAAGGGTCAGGGGTGCAAGTATTGTGTTGTCTATGAATGATTTGATCTGAAACAGGTGTGCACCAAGGAGCAAGGAGAAGACTTAGATCTGAAAGATCTGAAATATGTTGACATGTATGCTTAATTGACTTGCTGCAAATGTCTAATATTGATGAAAATGTGATGTTATGATCAAAACAATTTGTTCAAAAGTCTGTAGTATTGATAGTTAAGGTTGCGAAAAGTGAAATTGTGTTTGCAGCAAAAATTTTTCAGATCTATATGCAGGTATGTTTTGGCATAGTCACGTACATACGTATATCCACCTCTCAAGGGTCGTGTATATTTTCTGTGAAATAATTTGCAGTTTGTACAGATTTGTACGCATGTGTTGTGCATGGTAAGCGTGTGCATACATTGATATTCCTTATTAAAGTCACGTACATAAACCAAGGTTTGATCTGTTGATTTATGCTTATAGATCTGATGATTGATTTTCACAATTGACGTTATTTGGTTACTTCTTGTTGTTTGTCAATGATTTATTTATCATGATTGAGGTGACTTGGTTAAATTTAATGGGACAAAAGTTCGACTGAGTATATGATTTGTAATTGGTTCAGAAATCTGTGATTGATTCTATGATATGTAGCTGATGAAATTGTCTATGAATGGTTCAATGGCTAATGATTTAAGCATTCAATATTTTGAGATCTGTATGCAGGTATGATACAAAAGAAGCATTTACACATGTAGGTGTGCTTCAAAGAAGTAGCGTATACATTCTAGAATGTATATCTGATCATGGTTTGTAGTGACAACACTTTGTTTCTAAGATGATGAACAATGTATGGTCTGGTATAATGGTTGTGCATTGGTACGATATGATGGTTTATATTTGTTATGGATTTGTTTGATCATGTTGCAATGGTTGATTGTGATTCATTTATTGGTTTGTGGTAATACAATGATTCAGTTGGTTAAGTGTTTGGTTTCAAAATTCTTATTTGGTATTTGCTTAATGTTGGAAGTGGGTCCATTCTGAAAATATGATGAAAAGTGGCCTACAAGTTTGATGTTTTGAGTCAAGTGGATCCAATATGATATATTATGAAACGTGGTCCACATAGGTTTTAAGGGAGGGAGCCTTCGGTGAGGGATTCGAAGCTTACTTCTAGTTGCAACTAGTAAATCTGTTTAGGGGATAGGATCTCCCTTTCGGTGGGTGTTAGTAAACATGATAAGGGAGTTGGATCTCCCTTCCAATGGGAGTTGGAGAACAAGAGAAGATTGTAGCCTTCTCTAGGTGGGTGCCTGCGTACTGGTAAGAGTCTGCACCAGTACAATATTGTAAGAATATTTTCTTTATTTAATAAGAAAGAAGACAAAGATGACGACAGCGGTGGTTTTCTCCCACATTGGGTTTCCACCTAAAAAAATCTTGGTGTTCTTATGTGTGGCTGTGTTGATTATTGTGATGATTTATTTTAATCTTTATTACATACCTATGTTTGATGAAATTAATAATTTGTTGGTTAAAGATAAATATCTATTGGAACTTATGAATAATTGATTAACTGGATATACGTGATTGTATTTCACGGAAGTCGCGTACATAGGCAGGTTGTTTAAATAACAGTAGCGTACGCAATTTAGAATAAGAAATTGAAAAGTTGAAGGAAGTTTAGAATAATACCCTGTCAATGTAGTATTAGAAAACAACATAATTTATTAGGCTTTGTAATCAATAGGCAACAACAATCAATGCTTTAGCTATATACTATAACGTCAATCTAACATTTCCTTTTATTGAGTTCCATGACTATGTGTGTGGTAAGTCGTGTCCCTAAACAATTCTAGGTTGTGAATAATTGATTTTTTTTTTTTATCTCTATGGTTAGATGATCAGATGATCATATGAAAAAAAATCCTTGTTTGCAGCTTGATCGCAGTTACTTATTTTATAGGTTAAATTATATGAGGTGTATGAACAACAACATATTTTGTACTAGAGAACATATCACTAGAAGAAAAAAAAGCATGTTGATTTTTCTCAGTCTTCTTTTTGTATCAGTGCATATTGTCTGCAATGGTAATTCATGGACAATTTATGTGGACTGGGCATGTAATTACACAATTATTGTTTTCTTCCTACAATTAGGGTGTAGTCTTAATCCCTCTTCTACATGAAAATAGGGAGCCCATAAATATTAGAATAAGGATAAGAAGCATGGTAGAGTAATAAGGGTTCTTGGGTTCCCTGGTTGCCTGGTTATGCGTTTTAGCTATTCATTTTTTGGGTGATTTTGTTGATCAAATATTATCTCTACGATGTTTGAACTCTGTCTTTCAAAGAATGGATGATGTTAGAATATGTATATCAAGGAATGTATTGTGTAAACATTATGGGAATGCTCATGTTTTTGTTTTCTTGTTTTTTCTTCCTATAGGTGATATAGTATTGTGTAATCATCTGAGGTTAATCCATAAAATAGACCAGAAGAGGGGATAATATAAGACTAGATATAATGTCTTATTGTGTTGTCTATTCCTATAGGTGGGTTTCCTGGGACTTCAACGACAACTTTTGGACCTGGAACTGCATATTGTTTGCAATGGTATTGGTGAATAGTCTATGTGGATCTTGTGCATCTCTAGTCTCTGCTCTATTATTTGATGTAGTTTATGCTCTAGTCTTTGCTTCAATGGATTAATCATATAAACAATAACAACAACAAAATTAAACAAAAATAACATCAACAAAATCAACATGATAACATTATTCAACAAAATTAAACCTAATAACATTGTGCACACACTCTGATTGTATGTCTCCGACAGCTGATGAATAGAATGAATGTAACACTATGCACACACTCTGATTATATGTCTCCAACAACGGATGAGGAGAATGCATGTTTCAAATGCAATTCAGTAAGGGTTGAGGTTGTTTTATAGTTTTTTGATGTAGAATTTGATTGGCATGGATTTCCTTCTCCCAAATTCAAATGTGTGTTCTATATTGATTTGTACATGATTTAATGGCTGGTAAATTTTGATGCTTGATCCTTGTGTTTAATTCCTGAATTGAAATGGTAGGTGTCATTTATTGCATCCTATGAATTAATTCCTGAATTGAATAGTGTCATTTATTGCCTTCATTAGGTTGAATGGTTAAACACACATGTAGATATGGTTGACACACATTTCACCTATTCTTGTGCAGGTATTACCCAACCATAGGATATGTTACTATAATGGAAATCAGTGGGTGCTTGTTTGATGGGATAGGTGTACTCTTAGATAGAATTTAATGGAATGTTTTGTAGTGCATTTTGACTTAATTGGTAATTCAAAGTTGGAGGTAGTTGGGACATGATGTCTTATCAACTTGTTATGCTAAAGGCTTAGTGTTTGACAGTTGTTGGTTGTTAAATTTGGACAACTAGGTCCAAACTCCATCTTGTGATGCTCAGATGAAGATTCCAATATTTGTATTGGATTCTGTTGGTGTCCCGTGTTTTGATAGTTTGGAAAATCAAAAGACAAGGCAACATCAGAACCAATCTTTAGAGTTCCAGGATCTAGTCCTCTTGTTCTCAGAGAGGGATCTCTCAAATTATTTGTTTTCAGCAAAGATTTATCTTGTGTGTTTTTGATATTGGTTTTTAGACTAGTTATTAAGTGCAGGTGTTTGTTTGTTTGTTTGGTTGAATTGATACAACAGAATATGAAAGGTCTAGGAAAGGTAAGTAGAAAGAGGAAGTATTAGCTTCATTGGGCAATGGAGTCAAAAAGAGGTCATGACAAACATTATCAATGGATATGGGATATCAAAGGGCAAATCTAACTTGGCCGCAGGATCCTTTGGTTTTGGAATGAGATGGACATCAATGATTTGGAAAGAGAAGTTTAATTCTCAACAAAGGGAACTTGAAAACATAATTTGAACAATAAAGAGTTATTTGATAGACAAGGCTAACCATGAATTCTACAAATCACACTTTTAAGGGCTAACCATGAGTTCAAAAAAGGAATTTTAAAATTTGTAAAGAGGATTTTATGGAGGGAAAATGAAACAAAGGGAAAATAGAGGAAGTTTATGGGAATGAAAGAGGCAAAAATGGAGGTTAGTAGCAGTATTTTCTTCTTATAGGATCAACAGAATCTATGATTTTAAAAAGGGAAATAGAAATGAAGATTGGAACAAAGGTATGATGTCTTCAAGAGGCTTCAAGAGATAACAATTTTGCAATAAAACTGTTTCTTGAAGGCTCCAAAATGTTTTGGCCGCCTTTTGATATAACAAATTTTATAGGTGGCCAACAGTGGCTCCACTTGGGGATGGTGCCTTTTTGAAGGCATCAAGAACTTCAGACTTGCATTTTCTGGGGGCTGATCAGTGCCTTATCCATTGGTCTATTTTCTTCATTTTAAATAGTCTTCTTTTACTCTGAAAGTATTAGCAGCCATGAAAAATAAATGGACTTTCATCAATACCAGCTTCTACCTACCCAATCCTACTAATCTAACATTTTTTCTTCTTTAGAGTGCACTTGGATTGGCAAACTCTCTTACAACATTTTATTCTTTTGAAAGCAAGAAACTAATCTATTTCTATCCTTATTTCTCCATGAACTCAGATTAAACAATTGAGTTCGTATACTTTTTTACGTAATCTACCAATCTGTTAGGATTAAACAGTCTAAAAGATTTTTTATTCTCTAAATTCTACGACAGAAATTTAAAAAACATACAAGTTAGGATTAAACAATCCAACTTGTAGTTGATCTATGGCATAAAAAACAAGTTGCACATAGATGTTATTTTGCAGAACATTAAATCAAAATGGAAGGCTTAAGATATGAAAGTTTAAAGTACTTCCCTTATCTTTTTTCAGCTCTGTTTTTACTTTTGTTTGAGCTGTTCTTTGCTTGTCCTCTGGTTCCGATTTTGAGTTGATTAGAACCAGTTTTACCTCTGTTTGACTCAGAAATTAACAGATTTGAGTCATCTCTCTTTGGAAGCTTAAGTTCAGATTTTAAGCATGCTTGAACCTTTAATTTCTAGCCTATTCTACCTACTGATAAGCCAAGATTAAATAGTTTGGAAAATCGAATTCACTAATCCTACCAGCAGTAAACTTAAAACTTAATTAGTCAAGATTAGGCTGTATGGCTAACTAGAAGTGTGTTTTAGTAGTGGCATTTGAGCTTGCACACTTTCAGATTTTGCTTCTCTTTTTGGTATGGGGTTGTACCTTTATTTTTTTTACAATCTGCCCTCTTTTCTTTCTTTTACTGTTTTTGTATTTTTATTTTATAATTTTGAATGCAACGTTCAGACTATGATATTTACAATGAAAATAAAATGCTTTGAAACTCAGGATTCTTGGCAGAAGTAATGCTTTAGCATCATGCCATTGACAGGACCTCCATACAGATCCTCTCCATTAAGTTCTTTCAAGAAAAATGCATTGTGACCCCTCTTAGCATGAACAATATAGGGACCTTTCCATAAGTTCTCAAACTTGCCATGTTTTCCTTTCTCTTCTCTCCTTGAATCCCATTTAAGAACAACATTTCCAACCTGGAAATTGTTTGCCTTAGTCCTCTTATCAAATAGTTTCTTTACATTTTCTTGGACTAACTGTGTTCTTTCATAGACTTCTCCTCTGGTCTGTTGTAAATGGATGGTTTGGTTGATTCTCCTTTGCATATCATTTTCTTCGACCCGCACTTCTTGAAGGAGTTTCATGACTGGAACTCCTAATGAGGTGGGAAAAACTGCATCCATGCCATAGACCAGCTAATAGGGGGACATATTTATTTACTTCTTTGTAGTTAACCTATCAGCCCATAAGGCATGAACCATCTTACTGTGCCATGATTTCTGATTCTGTTCCAACAGTATTTTGATGATATTGATGAGGCTTTTGTTGGAGGATTCAACTAATCCATTTCCTTGGGGATAGTAAGCAGTGGAATGTCCCAAGGTTATGTGGTATTTGTAACAGAAATCAACCATCTTCTTGGATTTAAAAGCAGCAGCATTATCTGTTATGATTTTTCTGGGACAACCAAATCTGGATAGGATATTTGTTTCAAGGAACTTGATAATGACAGAGTCATTAGAATTCTTGGAGGGTATAGCCTCTATCCACTTGGTAAAGAAGTCAGTGGCCGTGAGGATCCACTTATGTTGAGCTGAGGAAGATGGGTGAATTTCCCCAATGAAGTTTAAACCCCATTGTTGAAAAGGTGCCTCAACTCTGAGAGGATGTAAGGGCAAGGGAAGAATTTTTCTTTTGCCATCAAAAATTTGACACTTATGGCAAGACATGACCAACTTCTAAGTGTCTGGGAAAAGGGTAGGCCAATAGTAACCAAATCTAAGAATTTTGTTCGTTGTGGCCTTCCAGTAGAGGTGTCTTCTACATTCTCCATCATGCAACTCATGCATGATTTTTCCTGCATCATCTTCAAGTAAACATTTAAGCAAAATTCCAATAGCATTTTTTCAATATAATACCCCATCCAAGATGCAATAACTCAAAGCTTTTTTTTTCAAAAATCTAGCTTTAGTTTTAGACAAAGGAGGAGGGGAATTTAAATATAAAAGCACATAAGTAATGTCAGCATACCAAGGAAAATTCAGAAATGTCTCCTTAATGAAAGGAGCAGTAGATTCTTCTATTTCTTCCAACACATCTACCATATTCATGTCTAGTGCTTGGAAGTTAGATTCAGCCATAAGTTTTGCTAATCCTTTCCCCTTAACTAGTTTGGTGGGCCTGATTTCTAAGTCATACTCAAGAATAGTTGCAATCCATTTTCCCCTTTTACCATTAGAGTCTTGACTTAGAATGTCCTTGACAACAGTATGTGGAACAAAAGAAATTATGTGAGAGTGTAAAATATAGACCCTAAAGTCCTTTAAAGCTTTCACTAATGCTAAGGCTTGCTTCTCCATGATGTTATATTTGAGAGGAGCATCTCTTAAGGCCCTACTAAAGAAGGATATTGGTTGTTCTTGTCCTAAATCATTCTTTTGAAGTAAAACTGCAGCTATTGTATGTTCAGATGCAAAAGAAAAGATATAAAAGTCTTTGGTAAAGTCTGGACTAATCAGGACCGGTGTTTGAGTAAGAGTTGTTTGACCAGTTCAAATGATTGTTTAGTTGGTAAAGTCCATTTTACACCTACATCTTTCTTAAGCATGTTTGTAATGTTTTTTAAAAGCTCAACAAGGTTGGGAATGAACTTCCTCAGAAAATTAATCTTTCCAATGAAAGATTATAATTCTTTGAGGCTTCTTGGATGGCTGATCTGCAATATGCCTTCTATCCTTGTGGGCTTTATTTTGATTCCCTCTTCTGAAATTATATGGCCAAGAAGTTTACCTTCTTGGAGACCAAAGAGTGTCTTCTTGGAATTCAATGACAAGCCAAAATTCCTGCACTTCTCAAAAACTTTTCTCAAGTGAATCAAATGTTCTTCATCAATTTTCGAGAAAACGGTTATGTCATCAAGGTAGATGATTATGAAATAGCCAATATCTTCAAAGAAAGCTATGTCCATGGCCCTTTGGAATGTGGCCCCTGCATTCATTAATCCGAAAGGCATTTTGACATACATAAAGGTGCCCCAAGGTGTGGTAAAAGCAGTTTTGATTTGATCACTTGGGAGCACTAGCACCTGGTTGTAACCCGAGAACCCATCTAAGAGGGATATCCTTTTTGACCCAACTACTCGTTTAACTATATGGTCCATCTTGGGTAAGGGGTAGTTGTCTTTTAAAGAGGCTCTGTTTAAATTTCTGAAGTCAATACAGAGCCTGATTTCCCATGTTTTCTTTCTAATAGAAACTAAATTTGATACCCATTCTGAATATCTAATTGGCACAATGATGCCAGCATCATGCATCTTTTCAATTTCTGCCTTAACTAAAGGTAATAAAACAGGGTTTATTCTCCTTAGTTTTTGTTTAAAAGGCTTTTGATTTTCCTTCAAAGGGATTTTATGCTGGATGATGCTGGTATCATACGATTTTAGGTCTTTGTATCCTCAAGCAAAAACATCTTTAAACTCTTTGAACAGCTCTATGTATTGCAATTGTATGTGAGCCGGGAGAGTGCTGGATAATTTAATCATCTTGGGTTCTGCTAGACTACCTATGTTATGCTCTTCTACATTTGTTTCTACAGGGTCCATTCTCGGTTCTTTGGCTACATCGTTAAAATCAGAAAGGTGTTCTAAAGGTGTGAGACCTCTTGGAATTTTATCATTTTTGCATTGTAAAACTTCCAAGTCTTCTTGGTCTGCATTGTCAATTATCTCTACTTCAAAAAGATTCTCATAATGATTTATATTCGCAGTATATGCCATTTCAACTTCTGGGATTTGTTCAATATACAAACAGTTTTCTTTATGGCTGGTTTCTGATATTGGTATGTCGAAATCGTTTTCTGATTTTAAGAAATCATCTGTGTTTGTCAGAGTCAAATACTTGCTAGTGATCTTCGTTATCAGGGACAACAGGCCTGTGTTTTACCTTTACGCTGAGTTGTTCATTTATCTCAGGTATTTGGTAATTGCTGGCACTGAAAGCGAGTTCATTTGCTAGATGATTTAGTGCTCTTGGAATGAAAATAAGTTCATTCTTTTCAAAGGTTTTCAATAGATCAAGGGCAGCGTTCCGATATTCCTTAAGCCTTGGATTTCTAGCTGAGTATTCTCCTTTGATTTGTCTTATGATAAGATCAGAATCTCCTAAGATCGATATCCTTTGGGCTTCTAACTGTTTAAGCAATTGTAAGCCTAGGAGAAGGGCTTCATACTCAGCGATATTGTTAGAGCATGGGAAATCTAATTTATATGAAAAACTTTGATTCATATTTTGAATCCAAACACCTGTCCCTGCACTTGTTTTATTACAGGATCCATCGAAATTTATTGTCCAAAGTACATTTGCTTCATTTCCATTTTCTTGTTGTTGTTGATTATCAATGTTTTGAATTTGATTCGAGGGAAGATTTGATTGTTCTGGTGAACTGATTGGGTCTATGTTTTCCTTATCTTGTTGAGTGATTTCATCTTCGTTACATAAGATAAAGGAATCTAAACTTGATTGAATAGAATAGATTGGAGAGTTGTTTGGTTTGTCTACGTTGCTCACCATGTACTTCATGTGAGATTCCCTGTATAGTATTCTGTTTTGGTTAAAAACGAGAATGGTGGCATAATACATGTCCATTTGAAGGCTTCCATGAAGTTTGGCTCCCCATGATCTTGATAAGAGCATGCCATACTTAGGGGGAATGTCAGCTACAACTATGTCCATCACTAGACTCTTAGCAGGAATTTGAGCTAAATTAACACATAAATCTTTGATTAAACCCAAACATTTGACTCTGCTTGAGTCAAAGGAATACAAATCTTTGTATGGTTTAGTAATTTCTAAGCCTAAGCTTTCCATCACTACCTTGGGCATTAGATTGTGTGAAGCTTCAGAATCTAACATGGCATTATGTAATATTTTCTCATGTATGTTCAAACTAACATAGAAGGAAGGGACAACCCCTTCTTGGTATTTTCCTTTGACCTGTGGACCAAACAACAGCTCAGGTTTGTCATCTGTCAAGTTTAAGGTGTCAGTATCATTTCCTAAATTCAAAGCTTTTAAAACTTGATTTTTGTACACTTCTTGGGTTACTAGTTCAGCTAGGGGAATGGTAATTTTTTATCTTGGCAATCTCTCCCTCAAGGCTGAAAGAAACAATTGACTTGTTCATATTTACATCTGTCTTTTCAATTGAATTCTTTTCAACAATTTTGATTTGCTGAACCTTGTTTGGATTGGTAATTGGGACATTTTTATTAGGACTACTAGCTGAAGTGCTAGGGGTACTCTGTTCAACATTTGGCTGGACACTTTTGTCCTTGTTTATGTCTGATTTTTTGGCCAAAATGTTGGTTTTCTCTGCTGTCTTTTTGGGCTGAGTTTCTATGTTTTTCTTGATAGCAGTATTGGTGTTCTTATCCTTTTAATTATCTATGTTCCCCTTGCTCCTAAGATCGTATTGTTTGTGCACCTCCATGATTGCATTTTCAAACTCCAATTTATAGTCATCAGAATCTTCATAGGTGTTTGTATTTTGATCATAAGAGAAAAAACCTTGTTCTTCTTCAGTGAGGAAAACATCATCCCCATTGTCTGATCCAATCAAGTTTACATGAGATTCTCCCAACCTTTCCAACTCCCTATCTTCCTCATATTGATCCGCATAGTTTTGCTGGAAGGGAGGTCTAACCTGTTGGTCACTTTCCTTTTGCTTATCTTGATTGTTTTCTCTTCTATAATTCTGATTTCTATTTCTGTTTTGGTTATTTTGAGGTTCTCTTGGTGGCACTCTATCATTCAGATTTATCTTTTCAAGCATCCTCTCCATCACCTTCACTAGGTTGTCAATTTTTGTGTCATAAGTTGAGGTTGAGGGTAGTAGGTCATCTTTATAAGTTACCCTCTTCTCTAATCTCAACCTATTTCTTTTCTCAATTATGTTTGCTTCTACGCTCACAGCTCCTTTCTGCATGTCTTCTAAGGTTAAGTAATCCCTCTCCCTTAACTGATAAGTCATTTTAGCATCAAGGCCTTCGGGATACCTTAATAAGGCCATGCCTTAAGGAGGTTTCATGTGAGGTGGAAGAGCATTGTAAACGCTATTGAACCTAGTGGAGTAATCATGAACACTCTCCCCTTGATTTCTTTTGAGGCTGCTATACTTTGCTAATAGTTGGAGAGGGTTCTTTTTGAGTTCCCATTTGTTTATGAATGTTTGATGCAAGGCAAGGAGATCATTTATGCTGTTAGGAGGTAGGTTTTTAAACCATTTTTTTACATCTCCTCCTAAACTTTGGGCGAAGATCCTCATCTTCACAGTTTCTTCTTCTATCTCCATGTAATCGAAAGCATCTTCCATCCTATCTACATGATGTTGAGCTGTTGTAGACTCTTTTCCAATGTAATGAGGGATTTTGGATTGGTAATCATTTGGCAAGGGAAGCATAGGTTGTGGTAACACTAATGGGGCATACCATGTTTCCATGGCTGGAAAGAAAGGTAGATTTACAAGGGTTGAGTTTGCGAAAGGAAAGTGGGTTGTAATGAAGTGGCTTGGACAGTGGATGTTGGATGGACAGATGTGGATGTACCGGGGGTAGATTGTTGAGCTGATCTTGGATGAGAGATACCTAAATTGAGAAGGAAATGTAAATTAGGTGTCGTGGTTTCTCTACTACCAGGATGTTCACTTTGTTCTAGGATGAAAGTGAGGACTCAGAGTCTATCTGAATTATATCATCAAGCGACCTAGTTCTAAAAGGAATTCTTAAGTCGACTTGTGATTGGTGTAGAGCTGCAAGATTTTCAGGAACTGAATTAGCTCTCAAGGGTGATCTGAAAACAGCTGAAAATTTAATCTTAGGAGACTCCCTAAGTATACATTCAGGGTTGTCAACTATTTCTGATGGGTTTGGGTCAGGGAATGCTCTAGTATGAATCTTTCTAGGAGCCACTATGCTGTGTTTTTCAAACCCAGCTAAAAGAAAAGTTTTAACCAAATATGATAATCTTTAAGAGGCTAACTGATCTTTTAAAAGAAGATAACTTTAATCCTAAAGCCTTCTAACTGAGCTTGTATGATGTTACAAAGATTATGGATCTTCCCAGTGGAGTCTTTAAGGTCTGTTTAGGATAGTGGAGTCACCAGGTGGAAATTTTTAGCTCTTTTGGAGGTAAAAGGTTTTATGGTCCACCACCAAGTTCATTATGAAGCCAAACTGAAATGTTTTTGGGTTTTTCTAAGTTTATCGGTTTTATAGGTTATGAGAGTGTCCTAAATATGACTTAACACTTAGCTAAGGTGTCAAAACATACAGAGTTCACTCTTATGGCTTGGTAACTGATTCCTTCAAGGTTTGATAAGATTCTATGAGAATCCTAAGGGTTACTTAGTTTGTCACTGATTCAAAAAAGTCCTATCATGATTACCGTTATGCTTGGTAGTGCTTGAAGAAGGTTACTTATGTTATACTAGACAAGGAGTATTTAATTTTAAATATTTTACTTAGTGTCCCACCGTGATCGCCATTATGTTGGTGTCCCATGTTTTGATAGTTTGGCAAATCAAAAGACAAGGCAACATCAGAACCAATCTTTAGAGTTCCAGGATCTAGTCCTCCTGTTCTCAGAGAGGGATCTCTCAAATTATTTGTTTTTAGCAAAGATTTATCTTATGTGTTTTGGATATTGGTTTTTAGACTAGTTATTAAGTGCAGGTGTTTGTTTGTTTGTTTGGTTGAATTGATACAGCAGAATATGAAAGGTCTAGGAAAGGTAGGTAGAAAGAGGAAGTATTAGCTTCATTGGGCAATGGTGTCAAAAAGAGGTCATGACAAACATTATCAATGGATATGGGATATCAAAGGGCAAATCTAACTTGGCCGCAGGATCCTTTGGTTTTGGAATGAGATGGACATCAATGATTTGGAAAGAGAAGTTTAATTCTCAACAAAGGGAATTGAAAACATAATTTGAACAATAAAGAGTTATTTGATAGACAAGGCTAACCATGAATTCTACAAATCACACTTTTAAGCAAATGATAACTTCAAAACAACTTTTAAAATGAAATCTAAGATTTGGGGAACACCCTATTTCCTCATAGATTTTATTTCAAATGACTTTAGAAAACATAAAAGATTCACTGATAATTATAGTCATAGAAGAGGGAACACCTAAATACGTCTATGATCGCAACTATAAAGACCTTTAAGCCAACTGTTCAAGCGAGGACAAGGGGCAAGATCATAACAGACCTCCTTGGCTCACTGTAAACAAGGAAACTTCAAAGGGAGACTTCAATAACAGCCTTTAAGTGGCAGCAGACAAGTAGGGAAAACCATAAATCATGCTGAAACCAATTACTCGAACTATTAAGGAAATAAACAAGCTTGAAGACTAAAGAGAGAGATTAAAGACTCTAAAATACTTCAGCAGAAGAAAACATAAAAGAGTGAAGGATGAACAGGTCTAAGGTGCTTCCAGGAGTCATTTCTTAGCCTAAAACTTTCATCCTACTGTAGTAATAAATTATGGAACAAAATGAAAACAGGAGAAAACATTAAACAGTTCAGAATACTTCACCAACAACCAAGCTCATGGATCCAATGATAGAGCCTTCTAAAAAACAAGCATGCAACAACATCATCAGGGCTTCAAAGACTTCAATTTCTTCTTCAACTTCAACAGACTATGTATTATTTCAGAGAGTTTCAGTATTACAACTAGTGATCAACCAACCAACAATTTCTCATCTTTTATAGAAGTATTTATAGAAGAACGAGGAGGTGGGATCTGATAAAAGATCTCCTGGGTCAATAAATACAGACTAATGACTTCTCGGCCTTTGAGGGGCTCAATGGAGAAGCGTACAGATATTCTCACTGTATTAATTGATTTACATTTAAGATTAAGCTCGGTGGGAGCTTTTGTTGACTTTTAAGGCTCTGTGTCATGTTGTAGTAACTCTGCTGATATTTTTTGCATTAAATTTCTTTATCAGAATTAACTATTCGGCTGCGCTGAGGCTAATATCTTATTTCTAATCAATAACTTCGGCCTCTGTTGAATGCTTGGGGCTACATGTGGCATTGTGGTAGCTAAGAGGAATCAATTTGCCTCTGATGTGGCGGTGGAGGCCTTTTGTCTGATAAACACCTTTTGATTTACCTTTAACTGTGTTTTAATTTGGAGGATTAGGCTTTTGATAATCATTCTTAGCCGTAATCCCCACAAATTCATCTTCAATCTTCTATTCTGGTGTATTTTGTCTCCAACACTGATACTCTTTGATTTGTGATTTCACTCCCTATGTCTTGTTGATGTGTAGCGTTGCGCAGGGCTCACAAGGCATCAATGCCCATGAAGCAGCGACGAGACGTGGATTTTGAACCCTGTGAATGGTTTCCTTTTATGAATCAAAGGCACGGGAAGCGTCATTCCCGGTCTTCGGCCTTTCTTTAACACAATGGATAAACCATTTAAACACCTGCAAAAAACAATAAATATTAATAAAATCCTGCGTTTTGGGTTGAATTGCTTCAGAGGTTATGGGGAGGAGCGTGGCCGTTGGATGGCATCATCCAATGGTGTCGATTTGTTTGCGGAGGTTAAAAGAAGAGTAGAGGAAGAAATAAGTCAAAACCGTTGATCGCGCAGAGATCAACGGTGCGTTAAAATCCTGTTGGTGGAAGGCGGAGGGCGATGAAACCATGAGGGAAAAAACTTGGACCGTCCGATCTAGACACGTGGACGGTCCAGATCCAATTGGAGGACTCATGATCGGAGGAGGAAAGAGGTAGGGTGTAACGAAAATCTCCGACGCGATTAGATGCGGACCATTGATCTGAGGGCCAGATCAATGGTGGGGAGTGAATCGGGAATCGGCGATCGGAGGTGGGCTGATGTGATGGTGCAATCGGGGAAGGCCGATGCAATTGCGCGATCGGGGAAAGCCAGTGCGATTGCGTGATCGGGCCATCGCAATCAGAGGTGGGGAAAAAACATTAAAAATGCACCCAAATGAAAAACTCCGATGCGATGGGCGCCTCGGGACTTAAATTCTTGGTCCCTGGCGTAGGCTATATGGAATGGAAAAGTGGAGGGGGCGAGATTTATACAAGAGGCCAATCAGCATCGGAGGTTTCAATGTTTTCACACAAAAATACTTGCGTTTGTTCGGAAGTTCCGATGCGATAAGCGCTTGATGGGTCTTAGCGCCTGGCTCTTAGGGCGTGGGCACATGTGGGGTAGTAGTTTAGGAATTAGCCCAAGGGGCTTAAAGGGCATTTTTAATGAAAATTTTCAAGTTTTTCAATGGCTTTGGGGGTTTTGGCAGAGTTAAAAAAAGGAATTTTAAACTCTGTAAAGAGGATTTTATGGAGGGAAAATGAAACAAAGGGAAAATAGAGGAAGTTTATGGGAACGAAAGGGGCAAAAATGGAGGTTAGTAGCAGTATTTTCTTCTTATAGGATCAATAGAATTTCTGAGTTTAAAAAGGGAAACAACAATGAAGATTGGAACAAAGGTATGATGTCTTCAAGAGGCTTCAAGAGATAACAATTTTGCAATAAAACTGTTTCTTGAAGGCTCCAAAATGTTTTGGCTGCCTTTTGATATAACAAATTTTATAGGTGGCCAATAGATTCCTCTTTCGGAGAGGTGTAAAATCGATATAAAATTGATTTTAATCTGATGAGCAGAACATTTATTTTGAATTTATTATTTATAATAAATTTAAGTGCAGGTCGGCCTTAAGGTTTTACACCCCCAGCAGATGTGTCACACACCTCTATGATGGATATAAATACAGTCAACGTTGGAGAGCATTTCACTCACTGAACATCACACATCTTCTCCTCTGATTATATACGAGCATCTGAGAAGCAGTTTCATCTCCCACATGAGAAGAAGGACGAAATCTACTGCAGCAAAAAGGACGAAATTTACTGCAGCAAATTTTCTGCAGTTAGGGTTTCTGGGCAAGTTTGACCAGCGTTGACTTTGGTCAACGCATGGTCCGAATTGGCTGAAATTTGGTGGAGAGTTCGATTTTTGAAGGCCGTACTCATTGGCACAAAAATCGAGGTCAAAAGGTTGACCGAAGTTGGAGATGCGTTGACTTTATTGTTGCTGCCCTGCGTTGACTTTTTCTGGACTACGTTGACTTTTCTAGGGTTGACTTTGAGTTGACTGGGTGACTGAATTGAGGACTGTTGTGACACATTCTGGATTGGCCGACCAAGAAGACTTTGTTGGTTGAAGCATCCTGCTGACCGCCGTAACGCACCAACACATTCTCCTGTTTCTGGTTTGTCTTCTATAGATCCACTGGTATGTTCTATCAGCATTTTTACTTAACTGTTTATGTGATTGTTGTTATAAAAGTAAAGTTGCATCAAGCATAGAACATCTACAAAAATTTACATTGGTCCAATCAATATATGGGCCCATTTTGGACATAATTTAATAACTTATATAACTTAATTTTTAACTATTTATGTGTGATTTTTAACTATTTATAGTCGCATCGCACTATTGGAGAAGGGCCTCCGCCCTCATGGCCTCCCCGAAGCCAGATCCAAGATCGCCTCCCTCCAACACAAGCACCTCACCATCAAATAATGCGCAACCTGATGTAGTAGTGGCTGCTTTCGCATCTCTGATTGACTCTTTGGGTCCTCAACGGGCCAGACCGGCAATTTCTAAGTTTGTAAAAAAACTGGACTCAATCCTTGAGATCTCCTTGCCGCCTACTCTGCCCAGGAAAGTTTCGATCTCTCTTGCCGAGAAAGGTCTAGTTGGCCAGTTCACAGGCTTGTGGCCTTCCCCCAAAACCATTCAGAAATGGGTAGAAAGAAACTGGGCTTAGTTCACCCAAGTGAAAATCTCCATCTACTTTTGTGGAAGAGCCTACTATACCTTTCACTTTGAATCCAAGAGCGATCAGGATCTTATTTTTCGCAATGGACCATACTTCATTGATACCAGAGGACTATATTTAAACCTCTGGACTCCCGACTTTGATCCGGAATTGGACGTCCCAAATGCTGTTCCAATTTGGGTAAGACTGCCACACCTCCCTCTGCACTGCTGGGGAGATGAATCGTTGCGTGCAATAGGAAACGCAGTTGGAAAATATATAGACAGAAGCGAACCAAAAGACAACATGCAGGCTTGTGCAAGGATCTGCGTCGAGGCGGATCTTGGAAGGGGTCTCCCAGAAGCCATCAAGCTCACGGTCGATAACTGGACACACTTCCAACAACTGGATTACAAGAAAATCCCTTTCAAATGCAAGGTATGTCACGAGTATGGCCATTTTGCAAATAGATGTAGTAAGAAAGAAAAAATCGAAAAATCTGTAGAAGAAAACCTGGACCCAAATTGAGAACAAGTAAAAAAAAAAAAAAGACGGCCACAAAATATCAACCTCGCTTGCCCCACCCGCTCGGTCCCCCCTCCCCGACATCAAAACCATCTTCTCAACCCTCCTCCTCAATCCTAGAATCCTTCTTGAGAACCAATCCTTTTGATATCTTATCCAATTCTCTCATCCCTTCTGAGCCACCTATTTCCACTATCTCCCCTAATCCCATCCCTCTGACCTCTCACCCCCCCCCCCTGCCACACAAGGTGTCCTCTCCCAACAGGAGGATCCTCTCTCTCTCTCCAATCCCCTCCCCCACATCTTGGTTCTAGTTCTCACTCGGAACCAATCAAAAGAAAATCCTCTTATTAATGAAAACATAAAGAAATTTGGAAGGAAATTAAACCAGGAAATAAGGGATGAGGCAACAGTCAAAGATTTGTCCTTGGGAACGTAACAGGCTCTAGAAAGCTTCCTTGAAAAAGGTTCAAATAATAAAGAGAAAGTACAACAGAATCACAAGGGGAAGGGTCCCTCAGCCACCACCAACAGTAAATAATGATAGTTCTCTCTAGGAATTGTAGAGGGTTGGGTCATCCCTCCAAAGTAAACTTCCTAAGAGACCTCATAAAAACTGAAAAACCAGACATCCTCTTAATCCAAGAGACAAAAATCAACAATAAAGAAGTGGACACAATAATAGAAAAATCAAAAAACTATGAAGGGCAAGCAATTTCAGCAAATGGAGCCTCGAGAGGAATTTGTACTATGTGGAAAAAAAGGAAAATGGCACATGCAGCACACTACAAAAAAAGAGTATTGGATAAACACAATTTTGGAAAATGTAGAAAATAGAAAGAAAAATAGCATTTACAATATTTATTCTCCTAATCATTTCAGGGAAAAATAGGCATGTTGGCAGACCCTAAGAGAAAACACAATGGAGGATTTCAAAGAAAATCTCATTGTAGGAGGAGATCTCAACCTTATTCTCAAGGCAGAGGAAAAGAGAGGGGGCACCTTTCTACCTGTCCCAAACAGAGAGACTTTAGAAGAAATTATGGAACAATGCAACCTTCTGGATATCCCTCCAAAAAACGGAAAATACACATGGGACAATAGAAGAATAAGGAAGGAAAACATCAAAGAAAGGCTGGACAAGATTCTCATCCGGGACAAAATTGTGGCCAGCTACAACAGAATATCTTCAAGAATCATTCCTTCAGGAGCTTCAGACCAGAAACCTGTTCTAATTGAACTTGGAATGGCTGAAAATTATGGTCCCCTCCCTTTCAGATATAACTAGTTTTGGGGCAGCCATGAAGAAGCCAAACAAGAGGTGGAAAAAGTTTGGGGAAAAAATATCAGCTGTTCACCAACATACATATGGGAATCAAAGCTAAAAGCCACCAAAGCCAAATTGAAAGATTAGGCTAAGATCAACTACAAGGAGCCACATAGATAGAAAGAGACCTTAAAGCATGAACTAAAAAAAATTCAAGAGGAACTGGAAAATACTGACAGCACAGTTGAGAAGCAGGCAAAGGAAAAATAAATTCAATGGAAAATCTATAGGAACAACAGACAAGAAGAAGAAACATGGAGGCTAAAATCCAGGTAGCTTTGGATACAAGCTGGAGATAAGAACACTACCTTTTTCCATAACTCAGCTAAAACAAGAATGATAAAGAAGAACATAGAAAAAATAGTTGGAGAAGGAGGACAAGAAATAAAGGGTCAAGAAGAAATAAAAAATGAGGTCTTTAGGCACTTCAAAGCCCTCTTGACAGCAGTGGATAGCCAAGAAAACTTAGAGGAATTTTTAAAGCATATTCCAAAGGCAATTGATGTAGAAACAAACAACTCCCTTTCTAAAGAAGTCACAGAAGAAGAAGTCAAGGCAGTTGTTTGGGATTTGCAGGCGGACAAGGCATCAGGTCCAGATGGATTTCCCATTGCTTTCTATCGCACCTTCTGGAATCTCATCAAAAAGGATTTAATAAAGATGATAAAATATGTTATCAGGAAGAAAAATATTGGGGGATTGACCAACTCCACATTTCTAGCCCTCATCCCAAAATATCCCCGCCCCTCCACCCTTAACCAATTTCGACCAATTTCTCTCTGCAATGCCTCTTATAAGATCGTCTCCAAAATTCTTTTTGGTAGGTTCAAACCCCTTCTTCACTCCCTTATCTCAGAAAACCAAGGCAGTTTTGTCCCCAACCGACAAATAGTTGACAACATTATCCTGGTGCAAGAAGCTCTCCACACAAGCCTCTCTAGAAATGAAAAAGGGTTCATCCTCAAAATGGATATGGCTAATGCTTTTGACGGAGTAAACCTCACTTTCCTTGCAGATGTTTTAAATAGATATGGTTTTTTTAATGATTTCGTCAATTTAACCAAGGCCTACACAACAGGCCCTTGGATAGCCCCCCTCGTAAATGGCAGACCCTGTGAATTTTTTCAAAGCTCAATGGGTCTTAGGCAGGGTTGTCCCTTATCCCCTTTTCTTTACATCCTTATGGCTGACGCCCTTAGTAGAAAACCGGAGCACAACAAAAGACATGCCACCTTAACAGGCCTCTTTATCAACAGTGGAACCAAAAGAATAAATCACTCCTTGTTTGATGATGACACTCTCCTTTTGGGCAGAGCATCCTGCATAGTTGCCAGAAGATTCAAAACCGTCCTTGATCACTTCATGGATGTCTCAGGCGGACTAGCTAGTAATGGCAAAATTTGCATTTATAGCTAGAATTCTCCCATTAGAATTATTCAGCAGATGTCCCAAATTCTGGAAATTCCTTATCAGAACAACTGGGACCACTTTCAATACCTTGGGTTGCCCATCACCAAGAAAAAAATGAAGACTGAAATCTGGAGTAAATATGTTGAGAAGATGAAAACAAAAATTCAAGCATGGGGCATGCTTTGGCTAAACCAAGCGGGGCGAATCATCCTCATAAAATCCATTCTAGCAGCCTTGCCTTTATACTGATTTTCTCTCATCGCAGCTCCTGCAAGCATCCACAAGCAAATTGAAATTATAATCAAGAGCTTCTTATGGCAAGGCAGGAAAAGAGAAAAAAAAAATTCAGCCTAGTAAACTGGAAACAAGTTACAGCTCCTTACAAAAATGGAGGACTCTCCATAAAAATCCCTAGAATAATGAATCTGGCCTTGGGAAATAAGATTGCATGGAGGTTCCTAACAGGAGAAAAACTCTGGTGGAAAGCAGCATTAGAGGCAAAATACCTTAATGCATCAAGAATATCTATTCTGAAAAAAATTCCTCCAACAAGACCCTACACTCAAATATGGAAAGTAATCCCTGGAGCAAATCATTTAATTAAGGACCACATCTCAATAAGACCAGGAAATGGGGAAGAGATAAATTTATGGAAGGACTGCATAATGGGACATCCTCCCTTAGACAACAACTTGGACATCAAGGATATAAAGAGATGGATGATAAGGGAAGGATACAAAAAATTGGAAGATATTTCCAATTGGGAGTTATATGGTGTTTGGAAATAATGGGCCAAACCCAATCTGCCCAATGAACTAATAAATCAATGGAATCTCATGACTTCCCTTCTTACTGGTGCAACACCAATCAACAAAAACATCAAAGATGCCTACTACTAGAAACCAACAGGAGGAGAGTATTCATTCAAGACTGGATATAAAAAAAATCCAAGAGCATCAGAGGCAACAAGAATGGAAATATTGGAGGCAGACATGGAAGGTGGAAACCCTCCCTAAGATAAAAATATTTTTATGGACACTGCTACAAAGCAAATCATTAACACAGAAAACCTAAAGAAAACAGGAATATGTGGACCATCGCAATGTCCTCTCTGTATGAAGGCAAAGGAAACAATCCAACACCTTTTTCTAGAGTGTCCCTTTTCTAGAAATTGTTGGGAGGCGATGGTGGCACCTATTGAAGAAAATTTGAACTATAGCCTTCCTCTAAGTTAGTTCATTAGCAAATGGAAAGGCAGTTTTCCACATTCATTCAAAAATAAATCAACAATTCAGAGATTTTAGAGCAGCCTCCCATCATTTCTTTGTTGGAAAATATGGTTAGCTAGAAATGGAAAAAATTTCAAAAATAAAATCCCCACTGTAAATAAAATACTTAAAAAGCATGGGTATTGATGATTTAGTTTCTCTCAGCCAAAGGGCTCTATGGAATAGACATGGCTCAGCTTCAGAATGACGAAAGAAGCTGGATTGGTTTTGCCTTCAATAAGATCAACTTCAGTCTCTATCAAAAGATTACAAGGGTTCAACAAATCTGGAAGATTAGAAAGACAGATACAGAGTTTCAGAGTTGGATTCACTCTCTCAACAGAGTCTGTCTTTTCTTTGATAGAGTGTCACAGAAAAATCCGGGCAAAGCAGGATCAGGAGGCCTCATCATCCTTCAAGACAAAACAAAATAAATATCTTACAACTGGGGATTAGGACAAATGTCAAACAATAAAGCAGAGGCTTATGGTTTACTTTTAGGCCTCAAAATCCTAAGGGACAGGGAAATCAATAATGCAATTATTTTTGGAGATTCTTCACTCATCATTCAAGTAATGGTGAGAAAGACCCCTCCAAAAAACGCAACCCTCAATCAAATTCTGCATAGATCCAAAACTTCAACAAAACATATAGGAAAGGTTGATTATTATCACATTCTTAGAGCAAACAACAAGCAAGAAAACCTTCAAGCTAATGAGGGAGTACAGAGAAATATTGGACAAGTCACAATTGATGGTATCACATCTCATATCCCTATTCCATGATGTTTTCTCCTACTTCATTGACTTTAAAGCACCTCCATCCTTTCACAGTTTAGAAGAACAACAGACATATCATGGTTATATTCTTTGAAATATTTCAGCTCAATCCCAAAAAATCTATCAAGCTCGAACTCCTAGAGATCTATCATATCTCAGCAATCTGTACTCTCATCTTACACCCCATGCTAACTCTTGTGACTCCCCTCTGTAGAGATACCTCACTATTGAGCTATAAAATACGTGCTTCTATATGGTCTATCACAACGTCCGATTTCGCATCGCCCTCTCCTCTCCCTTCCCAATCTCATCACACCCCTTCCTCCCTCCCTATACCTCCTCCCAATCATGTGGAGCATTGGCCATCTCTGCGCTCCCACAACGCCTCCCATTCCCACCCCTTCCCCCCAACTTCATCCTCTTAATCCTCACTCACTCCCATCATCCGGAGCCCCACATCACCTTTCATTCAGCCTTTGATTTTACGCTCTTTTCATATTGCAATATCCAGGCTTTTCTCAACGAATAAGGCAGAAGAGAAGCAATGAAAAAACAGAGGAGCATCTACTCAGAAGGTGAAAAATTGCGCAACAGCAACAGAAACAACAAATAGAGAAGATTTCAACGAAAGTGTATACACTCTCCTTCAATAAATGGATCCATTAGAAGATTGGCAACATCCTTATGCATTCTGCAAATCCCACAAAGTGGTGATAGAAAGCTTGAGAAGCCAAATTCAGCAAGGCAAGGCTCGAACTAAAGTAAAGATGGTTGTCCTTCACTCTCAATGGGATACCTTGATCCGGTGGATATTTGTGGCCACCCACCTATTCCACTTGGGGCCCCACCATTGTCTCTTTCAGTTTTTCAGTTTCGGCACAACTTACTATTTTTGATAGTTTTTCGGGTCTTGAACTTCCGAAGAAATTTTGAGACACTAAACGATGTTTTTTGGGAAAATCGAGAGCGACCATGTCCCATTGACGTAGCCATGCCATTTGCGTCTACTCAAGTCGATTCAGCTCATGTCTAGTCTGAAGCTGACAAAGCGAACAGCATCATCGAGCGCATTCAGCACATCTGCCAACAAGTTCATGACATATTGGACAGAGCCAATGCTAAGTACAAGAAACAACATGATCAACATCGGGTACCACACAACTTCTAGGTGGGCGAAAAAGTGTGGCTACCTTTGCAGAAGGAGTGCCTTCGTCCCTACTTCCCACCTCTACTGGACACCTCTGACATTGCAGAACAACTCACAACAACAATGTTAAACCCAGACTGCATGGAGCAGGCCACCACAGGTTGTATCATGGACATGAAAATCAAGAACACTTGCCAACAGAAGATCCAACTGTATCGGGTTGTCAAAGCTGGCCAACTCCTACACCAAGGCAAGTGGTTCCCCAGGGACCAAGTTCAGTAGAAGTTTCCTCATCTCATGGAGGAACTCAACGCAATGAGGACCATTGCTTCCTAAAGGGGGAGGAATGATCCAGGTGGATATTGGTGGCCACCCACCTATTCCACTTGGGGCCCCATCATTGTCTCTTTCAATTTTTTAGTTTTGGCACAACTTACTATTTTTTATAGTTTTTCGGGTCTTGAACTTCCAGAGCAGTTTTGAGGCCCTAAACGACGTTTTTTGGGAAAACCAAGAATGATTTGTAGTCCTCGGATAGATCTTTCTAATGAGGTTCGTGCACGTAAAACGGAGATCGTATTCCAAAGTTACGTTCCCGAGAAGTTGAAACACCAATTTACCCAAACGGGGCCCATAGTTTTGGTGCTTCATCTCCTAGGGTTAGGGTTTTGGATGTTTAGGGTTTTCCATTGTTTCTAAATAATAAATAGGCCCTCGAGCCTCATTGTAACTTAGTTCACAGGCCTGTAGCCGCCACATCTCTTCTCAGAGATAAGCTACGAACGTCCTAGCTAGTTTATTCCTATTCTATCTGTAAGCAAATTTCAGTTCTTTGATATTAATGAGATGAAGTGTTATTTCCACTGCATATTTGTATTTATGGTTACATATGTATTCTATTGCGTTCCTGCATAAATCTGGATCATACCTACACTAAAGATGTAATGATAGTCAATAACCGATGCAATCATCTAGAAGAGTCTCTCAAATTCATAAGGGAAGCTCTCAACAAAAAATCAGAGCAAGGTTCCACCTCCCAGGACCAAGGAAGCAGATACAGAGGCAGTGAGCACACTGTGAACAAATGATCATGCTCACATCCGATTTTTTATGTTTTTGTCTAGAATTATAGCAGTAAATCTAATTTAAAAATGAAAGTTAAATGTATTTTGCTTTTAGAACAGTTTGTCCTGCAATATAGCACAAATGTAATAGCCTCTACTTCAAAAAGGAGGGAAAAAAAATAATAGTTATAGCAGCTCTCATGAAGTAATGCTTCCCCAGCAGACAAAATCACTTTGTATCAAGATTGGGAAAATTTTGTAATGAGGAATTTCTTCTCCTCCTTTTCAGATAATACAATACAACCGAATTTGTGCGAAAAAAAATAAAAGGTACAATAAAGTAATGACATCCTACTCCATAAATTTACAGAAAGGAAGAGAAATTTCTAATTAGTTGTAATTGTAAGGTGAGTTTAAAAATGTGTATGCATAGCAATTGACAAAAAGACATTGCACCCAAAGTTCAGGCAGATTAATAATCTATTAGGCAACTACACGAGAATGAAGTCCACATTCAACATACTTGTTTATCATTGTATGGACTCTACATTGAGTTTTCGACTTATTGTGTGCTAAGGCAAGGATCTAGACAAACAATTTAAAACCATATGAGATTGTTATAGATGGAGTATAAAATCATCTAACCAATTGTCAGTAGACCTTTTATTTCATGAGAGGGAAAGACACAACAATCAAAGGTAAAAAACTCAACTTGTTTAGGTGCACCTTTGCTAACTCTGTGCATTATGCCTTCCTATCAATATAGGTGAGTGCAATTAATTTGTTAGTTGGTTTGAAAAGAAGAAAGTGAACCTCTTGAATACATGGTTGTGCCTTCATAATCATGAAACAAAACCCAAAGACAAATGACAATCGGTCTGACAAATAGGAGCTCACTAATCAATAGACCTGTCAATACCTGCTAAATCTATTTACCTCTTTAGGATCAACAATAACCCCAACAACTTATGCATCAATCACATCTTGGTTCTCTATTTTGGATGCTCTTGCAGCCATCAAGAGAAGCACATCCTTATTAATTCCTTTTGCAAATACTTGCAAACAAAACAAGCAATTAAACTACAAGTCTAGATACCAGCAAACTTCAAGGATCAAAAAAATATCCATCTCTAACCTCAACTGTGTTTCTGTCAATTGTAAGCTTGTCCAATGTTAACATTCTTGTCTTATCACTACACAACATCCATCCCGACCATTTCCTCAATAGAAGCCATCATTTTAGTAATAGCACCCTACCAAAGCAAAATAAAGTACAATTATTTCACTCTATTTATAAAGCTTCAAAACTAGTAATTCTAGTTTGATGAAGGAATCCAATTCAAAAAGCTAAGTAATCTTTAGATATAAGATGATTGCAATATGTAAAAAAGCAGAAAATAAAATAGAAGAAAATGAATGAACCTGTAGAGAAAGGCGATGTGAACCAATGGCCATAGTCATAGAAAGAAAATTAGGCATTGTTATTGGAATCACGCCCATAGGAAGCACGAATAGATTATCAATTATAGGCAGATGTGGTTGGCCTTGGATTGGATATTGCACAATAATTTCCACTGCCATGCCAATAGCAATGGAAAAAATACAAAAATTTCCAATTATTATCAAAACCTGTAAAATTTGTATAAGATAGCAAAATATCAGCAAAAGAATATATATACTAGTAGTTACACACATCAAAATAAAGATTCAACTGATTCAAAATCCACACAATACATTCACCAAGAATAGGTTATCAACCTTTTGGAAATTACCAACATTATTTGTAGAGTCTACTAGATGGGTTGCTTTCCCAAAAAATGTATGCACTCTTGTGGCAATGGCCACAACTTCTAGTTCACCTTATTTACATGTGGAGCCTAAATAAATTCCATCACGAGGATTCCTGGTTATTGACAACAATTCTCCAGTAAGTGCAGATTGTGACGAATGGATATGAAGTGCCACCTAAAAATCATTAACATTGAAATATGTATTTTTAAATTGATAAAGGCAAATAATTCTAACTCCCATTATGAATCTGATGGCCTATTACATCATGCTTGTGATAAGATTTATTTTGCATTTGTAATTTTTAACTACTACTTGGCTCACATATTTTTTATCAAAAATTTTGGGTAGAAGCCTAAGCATCTAACTGGGTAGAAGCCTAAGCATTTAACTAATGACACAGTAAGACTTGGATGTGAATATAGATATGGAGTGGAGTAGGTGAATCTTTGGCGGTGAGAAAATTTCAGGGTTTATCTAAATAATTTGATGTGGATTGAATTAGATTGGATCGTTATATTTTTTTTCATCCATCTTGATGCTTTCAAAGTGGAAAAATTAGAGGAATGAGTTCACAAGACCATTTTTACCAGTGGGACCTCGTTTCGAAAAACATGGCTTGAAACCTTCGAGGAGCGTTTTGATGCATCAAACGATGTTTTTTTAGGGTAAAATTATGTCGCTTTAGCGCTGCACTTTTTTTCTTATTCTACACATATAGACCTTTACATTTGCGCAATAATCGTATCAATCAAAGTCTATAAATGAAACTTATTCCACTCAGAAAAATTGGCCTTCCTATTTTCATCAATGTAATTCGAGAGGATGCCGCATTAGCCCCCATTATTCATGGAAAATGGGCTAGCCATGTGATTATGATGTAAAAGACTCTAGAATAGTTTATATTGTAACTTTGGTTAAGAGTTGAGGTAGTCAAAGAACTAGTAGGCTATTGGATTGTGTTATAAATGAGCCACTAGGAGGAAAAGGGATTTCATTCTTTCAAGTGCATTTGTTCCATAGTTGAGCAAAAAATAGCCAAGAGGGATAAGGCGTAGAGCACATGAAGAAGATTTGTGCATTGTAGCAGCTTATGGGCCACACGCCATATTTCTTTGTACTCGCAGACATATTTCCATTCAGAGAGAGAGTAGAATGACCTCTTTCCCATAGCATATCTTGCGTCAAATTTGTGTGTGAGTTTTTTATTTTGTCGTTCTCTACTTTCTACATAATTTTAATTAGCATGCATACATAATTAACTGTAAATCTTTAGATCCAAAAATCTAATAAAATTGTAATAGTGTAGAACTTCATATTTTAAATATAATTTTATCAGATCTGTTGTGACGAATTTTCCAGTAAAATATCCACGACAGTTTATGGATCATTGACAAATTTTAGCATAACGTATAGCTTCATCCACCCATTCAAGATCACCTTAGAACGACAAAGAGATAAATACATCCTTGGAACAATACAGTAACATGTTGAACAATTCTTGGAATAATTAATCAACAAAATTTCATCCATGAGAGTGGTTGAACATCACAATTAGAATCTTCATTACCTAATATATAATGGTAATATGGTATTGGTAGTCTATATCCAAATCTCATGAAGTGAAAAATCATTTATACATGAAAGGAAGTCAAACAAACTGTGGTTTAATTTGAGTGGACTCGCATGGCGAATATAATAGCTTGTTCCATCATGCATGCGATAGCATTTATTTTCAAGACGGGACAGACTAAGGTCAACTCCTTTTTATGCTTCTTTACCAGGCTCGCTTCGCAGGCAGCCTGATGGGATATATAAGTGAGTCAAGTCACGGTGCGTCACTTTTTTGACACAATCTTGAGTGAACAATTTTTTTGTCGGTAACTATATATTATTATTTTCTTGACTGATTGCTATAATTACACCGAAGGTGTTTTCTTTGGCAGATTGGGTTGGGCAAACACTGTTCAGCCCAGCCAATCCCAATGTTCCATTGTCGTCGTCCTCGCGAGTAAAAAATTTCCACAGGGAATTATCATGATCGGTGGAATTATCATTTTCGTTGTTCTCACCACGCGATCGATGTTCCCGTCTTCTTCATCCTCTCCTATAATTTCATGTTACCACTAGATTTTTCCTCTAATTTCGTTTGCGTTAGGTCGATATTTGCCTCAAAATTAGTCTTGCTTGACAACAACGACATTGTTCACAGAGGGAAGAGGAATGCCATTGTTCACAGGGATTCGCGAATGGTTCTAACAATGAACAACGTTCCCAATTTTTAGGGGCTTCGAGCTTCCCGAGAGTTTTGAGGTAGCAATAAAAGAGTTCCCAAAAGTAACTATATTAATTTCACTGCGTCTCTACGCTACGCGCCTGCCTTCATTCGTTAAAATGGAGGTAAGGAATTATTTACTGAAAACGCCGCTCCCAGACACACATTTGATAAATAAAATTTGTGTGTGGATGGGTTCGCAAGGTATGCTTCTATCTGGATTGAGAACTCAATTTTGGCTTTATCCAATTTGATTCATTCATGCATTTCACTTCGTCCCTCAAGCAAGAAATAAGACCAACCACTATAATAAGGAGGAGCCATCGCCGAAAATAAGATTGAGGGAGAGGTAGAGCCAAAGGCAGTGCACTTTCTTTACCGCGAGGAAGTAGGAAAAGCATAGGAAGTAGCATCATAGGCCAAGGCGGAAGAGAAAGAGGCAATGGTAGCCAAGAAATAGACAGAGGCAATAAAGATAACAGGGGCAAAGGCAGCTTTGGCACCCGCAGCTAAGGCATAGGTGTGAGCGGGAGTAGCAGTAGACACAGATCGACATGCATTTGACCGCTTTCCATGGATGCAATAAAGGAGTTCCCAAAGCTTCTCTAGAAACCCCGTTTGATAACATAGAATTATATGAAATTGGGTCCAACAAGGAAACTGCTTTATTTATATTTCATAAATTGATACTTTTGTATTCAATTGGCCTAATTGCAAGAATTTTCAAGGCCTGATCTAAGAACATTCAGTATATTTTCGGGGTTTTTCATTTTCTGCTGCATTGTTTCTGTAGGAGCCGAGCTGGAGAATGTGGGTGAATTCCTTAATTGGAGGATGAAGCAGAGGGAGAAGGAGAAAACATGAAGAGGGTGAAGACTGCAGCACCCAATCTGCCTACATAAAGAAGGCATGCAAATGCTTGGGTTCAACTCTATCTCTGTGGTCACATCTGTTTATGTTTTATTTTAGAATTTCTAGAGGCCATGGACCAACTTCTTTTGAAGACTATCCTTTTTTGTCTATGAAAGAACGTAATGGCCACAGGCCAAGATATGCCATGATTTAGTTTTATGTTTAGCTATAGAGACCACAGGCCAGATCATATTCTAAAGAATTTTATATTTTGTTTTTGAAAATGCTCAAAACCAAGAGTTTGACATGCCACAACAATGGTTTTAGGTTGAAACGAATTTCCTGAATCTCTCTGCCATGTGTCTAATCATTTTTTTTCTACCTGTAGTGTAAGAGTGTTGATCTACTTGTGAAAAGAACAGTTCCATATTGCTTAAAATATGTTTATATCCCATTAGTAACAGAACCAAGTATGTATTAAAAAAATCCTACAATTTCCATTATCCATATAGAGAGATCCGTTGTCCAAATCAAATTTAGAACTTAACTACTATATGATGGAAATCCCAACAATTACCCATGGGCAATAACCATCAGCAAGTTTTCATTGCTCTTTCCAACAGTTGAACCACCAAGTGTGCCACTTGACCTAACTTTTCTCCATTATTATAACGTACTAGCAAAAGTTGTGATAAAAACCTTAATTTTGTCAAGCTCACCTCTCTAGTGTGCAATTGTCAATCTTCAAAAAATAAAAGGAAGTTGAAGAAAACTGTAAAACACGAAGCACAAATTCCTTTTCACAAATTTCATTTTTTTACTCATGTTTCGTTCATTTTCCCTCTGAAACAAATTCCTTTTATAGACACAAATTTGCATTGGTCCAGATATATTGAAACTGTTGCGCTTCCTCTTTGGTTGCATTGGTCCATATATATTGAAATTGTTGCCCTTCCTCTTTGGTTGCATGGTCGAGTTTAATGTAAATGTTTTGCAACTAATCAGAGAAGCATCTTTGGTGAAAATCTAGTTATAACTTGATGCATCAAAATACCAGATACCTACTATTTATACAAGTTTAGTGCACAAAGGCATGTAGCACCAAATTTAGCCAAAATGTATAAATGAAACACAAGACAACAGAAATATCACATTTTAGAAACTTTTCTCATTCCAGAGACAAGTCACTCTAGATAGATTGACAGGCACCATTTATGTGTCTCTATTAGAATCAAAGCATGTATAGTATGTCAACTAGATCAACCAAATTTCTTTTATGGAAGTTAATGTATATCACCAAAGAATTTTCAGGATTTTCATATCCACTTTAGAAAGCCAATGAAATCATATGTTGCAACACTCTGTGTATTATGTTAAATCTCGGGAAAGTATCTTAGTAAATAGGGCATTATCGAACCAAGGATTCTTTGCAAACTGGAAACCAATTGCCCCAAATAATTGTCCATTAAGAGCACATGTAAAGCAATACTTACATGTAAAAAATGAGGAAACCACGGCTGCATTACAAATCCATTTGACATTTGATTAACTAATTTTGATATCCATTTCATAAAAAATACAAAATTGGAACTATATGTGCAGCAGAGGGGTTTACTGCTATGCATCTTATGGCAATGTTTTCTGCAAATCACATAATACTAGGCAAATATCACCCGAGTCTAAATCAATGTTCAGGCAAGAATGCCTTATTTTGTATATGACCAATACAAAAATTTATGACATTTCTTAATTGCATCAAAGGTGTTTTCTTTGTCAGCTTGGGTTGGGCAAACACTATTCAACCCATCTAATCCCAACATTTCATTTTTGTAGTCTTCTCAAATAAAAAATTGCCACGTGGAATTATTATCATTGTTGTTCTCACTATCATCGTGATCGGTGTCTCTGACAGCTTCGTCCTCGCCTGTAATTTTGTGTTACCGTTGGCTTTGTCCTCTATTTTCGTTTGTGCAAGGTCGATATTTGCCTCAAAATTAGAGTCTTTCTCGACATCAACACCATTGCTCAGAGAGAGAAGTGGAATGCCATTGTTTGCAGGGATTCACAAATGGTTCTCACAACGAACAAGGTTCCCAATTTTTATTCAATTTTGAAACCATTATTAGGGGCTTCGAGCTTCTCGAGAGTTTTGAGGGAGAAATAAAGGAGTTCCCAAAGCTTCTCTAGAAACCCCATCTGATAACATAGAATTCTATGAAATTGGATCCAACAGGGAAATTGCTTTCTTTATATTTCATGAATTGATACTTCTGTATTCAATGTGGCCTAATTGCAAAAAAATTAAGGCATGACCTACGAGCATTCTGTATACCTTTGAGGTTTTTCATTTTCTGCATTGTTTTTGTAGGAGTCAAGCTAGAGAATGTGGGTGAATTCTCTAATTGGAGAACGTGTTTCAACACTTGTGTCCATTGATTTTGGATTATTGGATGAGGATTCTACTATGGGTACCTTCTTGATCAATTTTTGGCATTGATTTTGTGAGTGTAAGATCATAATTCTCTGGTAGGTGCCAAGATCTAATAGGTTTTGATGTCGCTACCAAGATTTGGATGTTGTCTGTATGTGTTGTTGAAATCTTATAGATATACATTGGATTTTTGAAATATTTGTTGTGTAGCACCATACAAGCGACTAGATTTGAAAAATTATAAAAGCATTACCTTCTTGTTTTGGAGAATCCGAAGGCACCCGCTTGACATACAAGTCTTCTTCTTCTGCCAGCAAAATGACACAGAACTTGATAAATTGCCTCTATCAGACCACACTAGCAGAAATCTACAAAATTGTGACCATAACATGGTGCAAGAATCTAATGGGTCGTGGTCTTAGTGTCCATATCAATGATTCAAGGTGCCATTATATGTGCACAGTTGGTACGAAGCCATGGTCGTGCTAGAAGAAGCACTGATCCAAGAGCTTTGATGTAAAGAGGAAGAAGACGAAAGTGTTTTGGGATGTAAGCAATGCTAAATATGTGTGCAGGCCTGGACCACGGGAAGGATTTTTCATGGCCCTTGTATGTGTAAAGGAAATAGTCCTGTTGTTGGGAGATATGCAAGAGAAGGCCTATAGGATGATTCATGCAAGGAAGCCATTCTCTAAGACCACATTGTTGTCTAGAAAAGAGCACATTGTGTTTGGGAAGAGATATTACACAACAACGACACTGTTTGGTGAAAGTGGCAAGACTCATTACATTGTGATTGAATACCACAGAGGGGGATCCAAGGAGCCAAGATTGGATGTTAGAGCTGACAAGAAGGTGGTATTGCAGTTCAAGCACCTGATGTGGAATTTCAAGGGGAAATCAAAGAGTCGAGGTGGACGAAACCTCAATACAAGTCTTTTGGGATGTGCACAATTGACTCTTCAATCCCAACAATGGCCACATTGTCTTCATGTTTCAAATATTGGGTGATCGTATATCAAAAAATGTTGTTGTTGTCACAATCGGTGTTGCAATGATCTTCTCCATCTACATTCAGTCGCAGAAGCCATGATAAGCCCTTCTTACAAAGAAGCTCCCTTCAAACTCGAATTCTTCAGTATTGCAATGGGCAAGCATGGAGACTGAAACCAGAAGCCCATATGGATTCTCCTTGTTGCTTTATGCATGGAAGAGTGAGTAGGGAACTGATTAGAATTACTATTATCAATGTTATTATGGTCAAAGAATTTGGGACCTGAGGGAAAAGCAGAGTGCTGCATATTCGAGAATAGAGAGGAGCTGGGAATGAGAAAAAGATGGTAGATGAGAATACCACCCATGGCTAAGAAAGGAAAAGAAGGGCATTGAATATTCAGAATAGGTGATGAATGATAGGGTAGCTTGTCCAATCCATCCGCTAGAGGATGTGCAGATGATCAAGTTATAACCTAGGTGCAAGAGCACATTTATATAGAGATGAAGAAATTGGGACAAATTTAAGGAGTTGGGACCTTAGCCAATCCATTGAGCTACCCTGTTTGCATAGGATGTCTTTCCTGAGCAAGCCAATCAACAATCTGATTGGTTGTTCTTATCACATGAGTGATTTTAAATTCCATAATATTTTCTAAACCTATCTAGGTCCATAACATATAAATATCATTTTTTCATAAAGGATTCTGATTTCAATAATCCACAATTGTTCCCCAAATGCGGGTGCATTCCAGTAAGAAGTGGGGACATGTGGACGCCATGTGGCAGGACACTTGGCCATCCCACGTGACCGCTCATGGTTTCCAGCCCCGAGTTAATTGCTCGTGCGAGATGGTCTTAAATTCACTCTCTGCCACCTTCATTTTGACGTACCCTGGTTGCAGAGCACTAAGAGCTCTCATCTTCGTCTCCATGGCTATTAAGCAAGTTTCCTTCACTCATTTGACCTCCATTCTGCCCTCGCTCGTGTTCTTTGTGCATGTCTTTGTTTCATCCCTTCAGCCTCTGGTTCTTGGCCCTACCCAGCCTAGTCTCAGCCTTCCCTCGGCTTGCTCCGATGGAAACTCCTCTCCCACGTTGTCAAGAGAACCCTCCTGGTCCTGCACTTCTGCTCCTCCAACAATTATGTCAAGGCGTCATCGTATGAGATGTAGAAGAGCTGGAGGTCGCGGCCTCCCGTCCAGACCTCCTCTGACGCATGCCATGGGTCGAGAATTGAATCTTTCAGTGGGTTCGGAGGAGTCGAGCAGGCTTGATCCTGTCAACCTTTCAGCCCAACTTTCCTTGCAGCTCGATGTACCCCCTCTGGTGTCTTCCAACATCTGCAACAAGAAGTGTCTGCGCAAATCGACCATTCCGACTGAGCTTGCCTTCATCCCTCGCAAAATGAAGGCCCTCCTTGTGCAAAGTTCCTCCAGCAATAGCCACTGCACCAGCAGCAACACAGACTCTAGCGATGGCAGCAGCTCAAATAGTGATGCAGAAAACAAGACAGAGGACACCAGTCAGCTAGATGCCTCCTCTAAGAAGCTCGACTCTCCTGTGTCACCAAAGCCTCGGACCACAAGCCATGCGTTGAGCAAGGAGAACGATGACACGTTCTATGTCTGCAGGATCGAGGAAGAAGACCCCAACTCTGGCAAGAAGAATGAAGGTCATCTCTAGTTTCATGTGCATGGTGCTCTTCAGTCTCTCTAGCCTTTTAGTAGCGTTCTATAATATGTCCATGTTTTGGAAGTTTTTGTTCTCTGGCTTTAGTTTAATTTTGGCTACTATGTTTGTTGGTTTCCCTTTACGGGCAACATTTTCTATGTGCTTCTGGTGGACTGGTTTCCCCAGCAGGGGCAGTCCAATTTTTTATTTTAAACACTTGATACTTCCCTGCGGAATTAGCTTGCCAAGTCTGGAGGAAGAGAACTGTAACTTTTTGCTTTGTATGATATAATAGATATAGTCCAACTTAGAAAAAAAAAAAATTCCACAATTGTTTCTAAAACTAGTCGTATCCATGATATATGAATAATCAAATTTTCATGAAGGATTCTGAATTTTTCCATTAAGATGATTTATAAGCAATTTGGAGCCTCTTAAAAATTAATAGAACTTTGGTTTATAGATTCCTTGACACCAAAGTATCAATTTTCACAAATTTTCTGATTTTCTCCATTAATATGACTCGTAAACAATTTGGAGTATCCTAAAACTAAATATTTTAAAACATCGGTTTACAAATTCTTTAAAACCACAAATGCGTGTTGATAGTTCAACATGGTTGTTTGTTCTATATTTTCACATGCCCCGCATTGCACTCACATACCTATGATATTATTCTTGTTAGGCCAGGGTTTCCTTTGGAGACACCATTAAAATTAAATTTGATCAATTTTTGTAGAGAGGAACACCTGGGAGTTGGCAGTGTTCGACATTTCTCAATATCTGTTTTTTATTAGTATTTTTGGAGGATTTTCTTTTAATTGAGTTCATGAGATTTATTTCTTCCTTTTGACAAAGTATCATTGTGACTATCACTAGCAACGTTAATTCTTATATAGATGTTATGCAGTTCCAAACCTTTTGAATGCTTCAAATGTGGTTGGTTCTTTCAGTCATTCGTTATATATGTAATAACATGGCATTTCAAAAGGTATTTGTCGAAGGTTTAACGCTACGCCCTTGTAGTCTACTCACAATTGGGAAGCTACTTCTACGCAGTACTTTGGGCACTGTTTTCGCTCACCAAGATTGTTTATTTTGCGATTTGAATATCACAAAAAAAATATTGGTTTTACTGATGTTTTTCCAACCTTCTTCTTTTATTTATCAAGTTGTCACCTTGAGGAGTCGACCTGGGGCATCTAATCTGTCATAGTCACTTGGGGATCGCTCGCGGCCTGGGCCAAACCAACCCTAAGCTGACTAGATTTTTTTAGCATATCTCCCCCCTTAGCGCAAGGCAAAACTACCCCCCGTGAGGTTTGATCCTGGGTCGCCTTGCAAAGGAGGTCCATCCTCAACCAGTTGTGCTAGTAGGACTTGACTTTTCCAACTTAATATGTAAGAGGAAATTAAAAAGACAAATGAATATAGGAAATTAAAAAGACAAATAAATATACTTTTTTTTTGGTTTGGCTGAATTGTTTTTTCTTCAAAATTTTCCAACTTTATTTTTTCTAATATTAAATCAAACCAAGAGTTTTAATAGCAACAAGATTATATTTTGTTTTGATTATAATAATAATTGTATTATATGATACAATTATTATTATAATCAAAACAAAATATAATCATGTTGCTAATAAAACTCTTTGTTTACATAATACAATTGTTACTATAATTAAAACCAAATATAATGTTGTTGCTAATAAAAATCTTGGTTTAATTTAATAATCTATTAGAATTATAATTATATAATGTTGTCATGAATACAACTTTTGGTTTGATATAATAATCGAGATATTCTCATGAAAGCTAATGGTATTATTACCTCAAATTCCAACTGCTTAGAAGATCTTAACTTACTTTATACAGTATCATATGTTAATTTTATTTATTTTTTATATACGCTAATATTTATATTAAATTAAACAAAGTGAAAAAAAAAAGTACTTTATTAGTGCTTAGATGTACATATGTCATTCATTTCAAATTCAACACAATTACATGAAATAAACTAGTAATTTGAATACTTTTAAAGATTTTAAACATATGTTGGATGAGGTTATAAATAGGCTACATTAGAGATGAATACCATGGGAAAAACAATGGGTCGATAAAACTTGGAGCCCAAAATCCTTCATCCCTAAATTTACTATTTTATCTCATTTTTATTTTAATTATTAACGGTTAAATTCTTTATTTTATTTTCTAGTTCTTTTATTTTATTTTTATTTTTTTTAATGTAATTTGACCATCAGAGAAGAATGCCATGGGTTTTGAAAACCTGGAGCCCAAAAACCTCCATCCATAAATTTATTATTTATCTCAATTTTATTAAAATTGTTAATTATTAATTAATTAATTAATTTTTTATTTTTTTTTAATTTCCGTTTTATTTTTATGTAATTTGACCAGAGAAGAATATCATGGGAAAAACCACGGGTTGCAAAAACCTAGAGCCAAAAACCTCTGTAAAATTTACTTACTCTTTTATCTCAAATTTATTTTAACTATAAAGTATTATATTTTAATGTAATTGACTAGTAAAATCTTTACATAACATAAGTATACTTATGAGCCCGACATTTACAAAATATTCACATATTTAACTCCCACACATCTCACATCTAACACCTACCTAACACCTACACATCTACCCCATAATGAGCTATAAAGGGCCTCTCGGCACAAAAAAGAAGAAGACAAAACCAAACCTACTTTCAAATGGTATGCCAAGCTAGAACTGGTTTTATAATAATTAATTTCCTGAATGGAATACAACTAACTTTATTATAATTTGAAATGAAATATATATTGTTTTATTATTTATATTTACACCGAAGGTGTTCCCTCTATGAAGTTGGTTGGGCAAACACTGTGCATCCCAACCAATTAGAGAGCCCCATTTTCGTCGTCCTTCGTCGAATCAAAATATGACTGTAACAGCCCTGGTGAAAATTCTATGTAATAAAGTTAAAAATAATAACCATGGTTGATGGGACACTTATTCCAAGCTGAATGTTCGGCAAAACATCCTCGTGGGTGTTAATTTGGTTTATTATGGCTAAGGAAGTTGGCAAAGGCAAAGGCAAAGGATTTGGAAAGGCAAAATGGCATTTTTGGCACATTCATTTATGAAAATAATGGAAATTAGGAGAAAAAGGAGATGAAAGCTCACATGTTGATGTGAGGAAAATGAAGGAAAATAATGCAAAATGAAGAAAATAGAGGCCTCTTCTATAAAAATTCTTATGAGGATCAGTTGGTACCTTTTGTCAGCGCATTTTTTGGAGCACTCTCATTATTCTCTCCCTCTCTCTCTCACTCACTCTTGGACACTTAGAGTTTTTGGATCACTTTGGCAGTGGAGCAATAAAGGAGAGAAAGCAAGAAAAAGGAAGAAAGCAAGGAGGAGCAACAATCAAGCAACTACAACAGGATTCTTTGCATGTATTAATTTGGATGTATGATTTCCTTGCTATATTTGGCATGCATTGTATTGCTTGTTGTTCTTTGTTTTCTTAGCATGGGTTTTTTCCAAGTGTGATAGCGTCTTCAGCCTAGCCTTTCCATTTTTGGATAACCATGGTGTTGTGGAGTTCTCATGTTTGTTTTAGTTGGATTACAAGATGGATTCGAAGCTGAGTGAGGTGGATCTCTAAATGATTATGGAACTGGTTCATGTGTTTCCTCGGTTTAGGGCCTAGTAATCCGGGTTTGGATTGTGGTAAAGCTTGAGAGGTGGTTTTCTCTCCATTCGGGCCTAGGAATCCCGGGTTTGGGATATATGGTAAAGCCTGGAGAGTATGTCTCAGTTTAGGGCCTAGTGACCCCTGATTCAGACTGTGGATTGCGGTAAAGCCTGAGAGACTAGGAGGCAGAGAGAGTCCGGTGATATCCATGCTTGTGTTGGCCTAGTGATCGAGTGTAGATCACAGTTAAGCCTGGTTTAAGATTGATTAGCGTGAGGTGTTTTAGCCTCGGGATGCCCTGGTTAGTTCTTTCGATTTAAGTCTCACATTCATGTTTGTAATATGGAATGGAGGCGACTGGCTAAAGAGAGATTTGACTCAACCAATCTATGGTTTGGTGGAATGTGGAAGTCCCATCTTCAGTTGGTTTTTACATTCAGTAATGAAGAGCTCATTCATTTGGTATTTTTTGTATAATTGCACTAGTTATTATATAGATTCTATTGTTTTGTATCCATGGTATTTTTTGTTATTATGTTGGTTATAAGCATGTATTTTATCAGTGATGGTGTTCTATTCATGTTTTTACTTGTAAATGAATGCACAATGTATCTATGGTCAAATAGATTGTATTCCAGCTAACAATGTAAGGGAGCAATGCTTTTAGCAATTCTCAGATAAGTATGAGACCACTGTGTTTAAATCTGTTGTTTACACCTGTAGATGCAATGTTTGTGACATGTTTGATGAAATTTCTGTCATGGATAGGAGGGGTCCAGATTATTTCCTGATGATGTGATTGCTTACATACCTTTGTTTTAATGTTATTTATCATCTCCCAGAGTTTCATGAAATTTTAGGCAGTGACCTAGGCTCTAGGGCTGAAAAAGTGGCACAAATCACGGAGTTGCAGGCACAAAATTGAGCAATTGGGACCCTGGTCGCATTCTTGCTATTGTGTTCCTACTGCTATAGCCTCCTAGCTGCTACCTTTACTTTTCATGCCTGCGGCTATGGTCCAAAAGGGTCAAAAAGCCAGTCTCCCTCAGGGGTCAAGGGCCTGGAAGGTTAGTTACCTCCTGGGGATGTTATTAATGTTGTGTTAGATGTGTTTGTCTTGTTTCCGTCGGTTCCACTTCCTTAAGGTCATCCAAGAGGTTGAATCTCATATTAATAGCCTCTTGTCATATGTTTACCCAGGTTGGCCGGTTACTTTGGTAGATGTGGGAAGAGGGTGTTACATAGTGGTATCATAGCATGGTTCAACCCTTGGACTGGATGGGCGGTGTGTTGATCATGTTTTTATATTGGTTTCATACATTTTTCTCATACTAAAGGTGTATGTGTTTGTTGCATCCATGTTGTGTTGGCCATGGTGCCAATGGTGTCGCCATGGGAGAACTAATGATGTTATTTTCAGCATGTTTTTATGACTGTATGACTGATTGTGTGTTGTTTATGCTTATGTATTATCTAGGCACACTTGCTTACATATTGTTACATGTTGTATATGCATTGTGTGCTTATGCTAGGTCACATATTGGTCATGCTTGTTTGTTTTCTGTGGAAGCTTACTTGGGTGATGTTATATGTTGAACATGCATTGGTCATTCATGATTGGTTACATGTTTCTTATGCTGGTGTATGGTCTGTGCTTGTGATTGTGTGGGGTCAAGTTGCATTGGCATGGTTGAGGTTGCCATGCATTAGTTCACGAAGTGTATATGGTATGGTTATGCATCCATGATTGGACTCCAACAAGAATGATGATTATGTGCTAGTATACCACGTGTTTTGAATTTATATGTTGTTATGATTTTGTATATACATGTTGGTTGATATTGCATGAAGTATCCTCCCAAAATTACACTAAGGTACGTTGGTTTATTATTATTTGTTAAATTTTGGGTACCAAGGACAAGTAACTCATGGATTTGATCTTTTGCTTAGGGAAAAATGTCCACTCTATTGTACCTCTTCTTCTAAAAGTGACTTTATAAGTGGTAAAGTCAGTCTAATTTAAAAGTAACTTTATAAGTGATAAAGTTACGTTCTAATTTGAAAATGAATTTATTAAAGTCAATGAAGAATTAGAAAATGAAAAGTGACTATGGAAATAAAAGGCTAAGTGGGTCTTTATTTAAGTGGGTGAGTGATTAAATAGAAAAACTGAAAATAATGCAAATTTATTTTCAGCCCTTGATCTAAAGCTTTCTCAGCCATTGGACCTAGGGATCACTCAAAAGTCACTTAGGTTAGGGTAAAAGGAGAGAAGAAGAGGAAAATATCATTCTATTTCTTTTATGAACATTTGAGAGAAAGCAAGAGAGAGCAAAGGAAATGTTTTTAGCAGGGAGGAAGTGAAGGAGAACAACAGGAGTTTGGCATGCATCCCAAGGAGCATTTTGGGCATGCTAACCAAGGCATTTACAACATAATCGTACAACAGAGTTTGGCATGCATTCCAAGGAGGGTGACGACACATATTTCGAGGAAAATAGTCTGCAGGTTGAAAGCACGAAAATCGAGACAACTGGGCACAATTTTCAAGGAGAAAATATGTTGTACTTTTTCCATTCAGTCCATACAGATTTGTACAGGCTATACACTATGATCTGGGCACATTTCCCGAGGTTGGTCGTACAACAATTATTTCTGTGTTTTCTATTTAAACTAGGTTTTTCTTGTGGCATGATTTTCGAGGTGAAGTCTTGCACGAAAATCAAGATAATTCTGTTTTGTAAATGCTGGAATATTTTTCCAGTGTATTTCATTTTCTCTGTAACAGTTTTCAGAAGTAAGAAAGATCTCTCAAACTAGTTTTCCCCAAGAGTTGTAGAGGGTTTCTCCAGGGTCACATTGACCAAAAATCTCAGTGTTATTTTCTGTGTATGGCTGTTATAATTTTTTGTGCATTTATTTCCAGCATTAGTAAAATCTCCTAATTTGTATTTTCATAAATAAATTTCATTTCCAGATTTTAGTGTTTTAATCATGTTTGTATTTTACATTAAATGAATGGAGTGATAAGGGAAAACTGTTAATCGAAGTGGGGTCTGAATTTTTACATTCTATCAAAGAAAAGTTGGCTGGAAAGTGTTATTTGGGACAACACTGTGTAAATTACAACAATCTGGTTTTTACACATAAAAAATTTTACCCAGATTTGAAATTTCAGTTTTATAGGAGAGTAAATCATGACTTTGGGTTTAAGGGTTGAAGACAATTTAGATGGGCAGAGTAACTATAATGCAATGAGGGAGAGAATCCAATGTATCTTTGAGGAAGTAGAGGTCTGGGGCATTATGGTACATACCGCCCACTACCTAGTAGTAGTTCCTGTTGATGCAACACAGTCAACAGAGTTCACTAAAAAGAATGCTAAGGCCAAAAGACTAATTTTGGACGGAGTCAAAGATCATGTCATTCCTCATGTGAGAGGAAAGACTTATGCACATGAAATTTGGACAACCTTGACCGGCCTTTACGAGAGCTCACATGAGAACCGTAAGATGGTCTTAAAGGAGAAACTGAAGGCCATAAAAATGGCTAAGACTGACAGTGTTACAACATACCTCACCAAGATCACCTCGGTGAGAGATGAGTTGGCAGTCGTAGGAGAGACCATTGCACCCACTGAGTTGGTGAGGATAGCTTTGAATGTTCTTCCCAAGACTTGGGAGAGTTTTGTAGATGGTATTGTCGCACGTGAGAACCTTCCTGGATGGGAAAGGTTGTGGGATGATTGCATTCAAAATGAGATCAGGAAGAACCATCTAGGGACAGCCAAACAAGGGGATGAGGATGACAATGTGGCATTGTTGGCAAGAGGAAAGAAAGGCAAATCAAAGAAGGGAGTTTCCACCAGTGGAGGCAAAGGAAAAGGTAAAGGCAAATAGCAAAGCAAAGAAAAGGACTATTCCAAAGTCAAATGTTGGAATTGTCAAAATATAGGACACTATGTTGTTGTGTGTCCAGAGAAGAAAAATAAGAAGGGAAAGAAACAACAATGGAAGCTTCTGCAGATATAGAGGACTTCTCAGAGAGTTTTGATCGGGAGTTTGGATTCATAGTTTGTGGGTTCTCCACTGCAGTATCACTTGCCATACAGGTTTAGCACTGCCATACAGGTTCAAAGGGAGTATGCACTCGCCTCTACTAGCAGAGCATCTTCTAGTGTTTGGTATGACAGGAGTCAGGGAGTACTTCTCAGAGCTATCAGAGAGTGATACTAATATTGAGGTAGTACTTGGTGATGACAGCATTGTTAGAGCAATCGGTGTTGGAACATTAACATTTGATAGGGAACCCAAACCTCCCTTGAAAGTGTCAGATGTTCTATATGTGCCTGGAATGAAGAAGAACTTTATATCTGTCTCAGCACTTGAGGACAGATGGTATGAGGTGTTGTTCAGGAATGGACAGGTGCTCATATATCCTAAGGGAACTCCAGCTTCTTCAGCTAGAGTGATTGGAGTGCACCATGCTAAGGTTTACAATTTCTCATTCCAGCCACTCATGGCACTGAGTAGCAGTACCATGGACAGGACCGACAACAGTTCTGGTAGTTCAGAGTTGTGTGAGATCTGGCATCGCAGGATGGGTCACATGTATCATGGGGCCTTGAGGAAATTGCGAGGGATCATCATTAGTGTGCCAGATTTCAGTTCTGATCACCTTAATGTATGTAGAGGATGTACTATGGGGAAGTTTGCAAAAGCCCCTTTTCCCAGCAGTGACAACAGGACGATAGGGATCCTTAACTTGATTCATTCCGATGTGAGTGGTTGTATGTCTCCTGTATCCTTGAGTGGCTTTGAGTATTATGTCTTATTCATTGATGACCACTCCAGGAGGACTTGGATCTATTTCTTGAAGACCAAAGGTTAGGTCTTCAAGCGGTTTCGAGAGTTCAAAGCTCTCTTGGAAACCCAAACAGGCAAGAAGATCAAGGTACTAGGGTCGAAAAATGAAGGTGAGTATACTCATCATGAGTTTGTGGATTTTTGTGCCGAGGCAGGCATTAAGAGGGAGTTCACGGTTCCTTACAACCCCCAGCAAAATGGGGTGTCTGAAAGGAAGAACAGATCCATTGTAGGGGCTGCCAAAGCCATGATCCACGATCAGGGGTTACCTTTATTTTTGTGGGCAGATGCGTGCAACACTGCTGTTTACTTACATAACAAGAGTCCTCATCGTGCCTTGGGGAATGTGACTCATGAGGAGGCTGATGTTGGGCACTTTCGTATCTTTGGGTGCCTTACATATTCTTATCTCCCCAAGGAAAGTAGGACCAAGCTATAACCTAATGTAGACAAGGGCATATTTGTGGGTTATACCAAGACCTCGAAAGCCTATCGGATTTACATTCCTGCAAAGAGGAAAGTGGTTGTCAGGAGGGATGTAAAGTTCGAGGAGGAGAGAACTTTCAGGAGGTCACGGGAGTTGCAGTGTGTAGAGTCACTAGACACTCAGCAACAGTTGAGTTTGTCCCAAGGATCCAGTGCATAGGGTGCAGGAGGTCAGGGATTAGGAAGTACATCTACTACAGTTTCAGGTCCATCGGTGAGTAGTGACGAGTCAGGTGAGTGGATCTTCGGGTAGCTTACAGGTTAGTCCACAGAACTGGTCATGAGATAGTCCACTGGTTGACAACTCGCATTGTACATCAGGTTCTACAGGCACAGGTACAGGTATGGGGTCAGTTGGCAGGCCTTCAGGAGTTCAGGCTTCTAATGATGATGAGGATTCTTTCACTCTGGTGGAAGAATTAGTTTCAGGGAAGAGGAAGCCCAAGTGGCTTCAAGACACCCTGCACGAGGCCACTTCAGTTGCTAGTCCAAAGAGACAGGTTAGAGAGAGTAGACCACCTGAGTGGTTCTGCAGTTACATGGCATTGGTAACAAGCATTGTTGATAGTGAATCTTCTAGTTATGAGGAGGCATCCAGCCAGCAGGTCTGGAGAGAGTCCATGATGGAGGAGTATTCTTCTATTATGAAGAACGATGTTTGGGAGGTAGTGCCTAGGCCTGAAGGTAAATCAGTTGTTACTTCCAGATGGCTCTACAAGATCAATCATGTTGCAGATGGAAACATAGGGAAGTTCAAGGCTCGGTTTGTGGTGATAGGGCTCTCACAAGTTGAGGGCATTGACTATTACGAGACCTTTGCTCCCATAGCTCGGTATACATCTATTCGCTCCATTATATAGATTGCAACAGAGATGGGTTTGAAGATCCACCAGATGGATGTGAAGACTGCCTTTCTCAGTGGCTTCATTCAGGAGGAATTTTATATTGAACAGCCGTAGGGATTTGAGGTGCATGGGCGGGAGATCCATGTATGTAGGTTGAAAAAGGCACTCTATGGCCTGAAGCAATATCCTAGAGCTTGGTACTCTCGTATTGATGCATACTTGCAGCAGTTGGGCTTCACTAAGAGTGATGCTGATCCGAACCTATACTTCACTGTGGTAGGCGAGGAGCCTCTCATTTTGGTGTTGTATGTTGATGACTTGTTCATCACCGGAGCAGAGAGACCCATTGAGGGCTGCAAGAGTGATCTTGCTTCAAAGTTTAAGATGAAATATATCAGCTTGATGCATTATTTTATGGGATTGGAGGTGTGGCAGGAGGAGTGGCATATCTTCCTGGGAAAGGGGAAGTACACAGTGGATATTCTTAGTAGATTTCACATGGAGGATTGAAAACTCATGTCTACACCTATGATCACTAACTGGGAGAAGCTTCACGCTTCCGATTCCGAGTTGGTGGATCCTAGATTATACAGGCAGTTGATTGGATCATTGATGTGTTTGGTCAACACTTGACCATATATATGTTTTGCAGTTAACACTATGAGTCAGTTCATGTGTGAGCTCAGGAGAGTGCATTGGGTGTCTGCAAAACACATTCTTCGTTACTTGCAGGGTACTATAGATTATGGTCTAGACTATAGACAGGGTGATGGAGTGAGACTCACAAGATACACAGATTCAGATCGGGCAGGATGTGCTTCAGACAAGAAGAGCACTTCAGGGTGTTGTTTTGTATTGGGTTCGGTAGTTGTGTCATGGTTCAGGTGGAAACAAAAGTCAGTTGCATTGAGCTCAGTTGAGGCAGAGTATATGGCTGCTAGTTTGGCTAGCTATGAGGCCATATGGCTTTGCAAGATGTTGTTTGGTTTATTTGGTCAGGCATTGATACATTCTATGATTCACTATGATAATTAGAGTTGCATAAGACTCACGGAGAATCCAGTTTTCATGACAGGTCAAAACATATTGGGATCAAGTATCACTTCATTCGAGACTATGTCCAAAAGGGAGCAGTAAAGCTTGAGTACATCTCCACAAATGAGCAGGTAGTGGACATCTTCACCAAAGCCTTACCACGGGCCAAACATCTCTACTTTAGAGACAAGATGGGAGTGGTGAGGAACACTTTCCTCAGTAAGAGGGAGTGTTAAATTTTGGGTACCAAGGACAAGTAACCCATGGCTTTGATCTTTTTCCCACGGAAAAGTGTCCACTCTATTGTACCTCTTCTTCTAAAAGTGACTTTATAAGTGGTAAAGTCAGTGTAATTTAAAAGTAACTTTATAAGTGATAAAGTTATGTTCTAATTTGAGAGTGATTTTATTAAAGTCAATGAAGAATTAGAAAGTGAAAAGTGACTATGGAAATAAAAGGCTAAGTGGGTCTTTATTTAAGTGGGTGAGTGATTAAATAGAAAAAGTGAAAATAATGCACATTTATTTTCAACCCTTGATCTAAAGCTTTCTCAACCATTGGATCTAGAGAGCACTCAAAAGTCACTTAGGTTAGGGTAAAAGGAGAGAAGAAGAGGAAAATATCATTCTATTTCTTTCATGAGCATTTGAGAGAAAGCAAGAGAGAGCAAAGGAAAACTTATGAGCAGGGAGGAAGTGAAGGAGAACAACTGGAGTTTGGCACGCATCCCAAGGAGAATTTTGGGCACGCTAACCAAGGCATTTACAGCAGAATCGTACAGAAGAGTTTGGCATGCATTCCAAGGAGGGTGACGACATAGATTTCGAGGAAAATAGTCTGCAGGTTGAAGGCACGAAAATTGAGACAGTTGGGCATGATTTTCAAGGAGAAAATCTACTGTACTTTTTCTGTACATTCCGTACAGATCTGTACAGGCTGTATGTTGTGATCTGGGCACATTTGTCGATTATGTCCGTACAACATTTATTGTTGTGTTTTCTGTCTAAACTGGGTTTTCTTGTGGCAGGTTTTCGAGGTGGAGTCTTGCACGGAAATAGAGATAACTCTGTTTTGTAAATGCTGGAATATTTTTCCTGTGTATTTATTTTCTCTATAACATTTTTCATAAATAAGAAAGAGCTATCAAATTGGTTTTCCCCAAGAGTTGTAGGGGGTTTTTCCAGGGTCACATTGACCAAAAATCTCAGTGTTATTTTCTGTGTATCGCTGTTATAATTTTCTGTGCATTTATCTCCAGCAGTAGTAAAATCTCCTAATTTGTATTTTCAAAAATAAATTTCATTTCCAGATTTTAGTGTTTTAATCATGTTTGGATTTTACATTAAATGAATGGAGTGATAAGAGAAAACTGATAGTCGAAGTGGGGTCTGAATTTTTACATTATTTGGTTTTGCTGACATATTATGCCTTGTAGGAGAAATATTAACATGGATAAAAATATGGGAGACGCCAAGGACTCTCCCTATGAGTCATATGAGCAACATGGTGGGAACTTTCTTGATTTGGAAAACACATTGAGAAGCCTAAAGGAAGAAATAAGGAGTTGTAAGGAAAAAAATGAAAGACTCATACAGGAACAAGAGAAACAAGTAGAGGTGAATGTGATACTTCTTCAGAGCTTGTCAAATTTGCAGAAACAAGGGCCACTTAAGATCAACTGTGGATAGGAGTACAAAACTATGCGACATATGGCAGTAGGTCTCCTAATAGACATAGTTCAGATAAAGTTGATGTAGTGAGAGATAGTAGATTGTTGTACACTCCGGATAGGAGGGGTGATGAGTACATTTACCATCCTAGTTCTGGATCAGATAGACATCATGATCATCATCGGTATCATCCCTACACGAGGATTGATAGGGGATTCATGGCAGATGAATTTAAGAAAGAAAATCCACCTACTTTCGATAGGGACTTGAAGAAACCAAAAGAGGGAGAAGCTTGGATACTTGAGATGAAGAAGTTCTTAGAGTTGCATGAGTACTTGGATAACATAAAGGCTAGGATTGTTATCTTCAGCCTTAGAGGTAAAGCAGACATATGGTGGGAATATGTGAAGCGGGTTAGAGACATACAGATAGATTACTTGAGTTGGCATGAGTTCAAAAGACTTTTCAGGAATAAATACATGTCAGAGAGGTACTACGATAGTAAAGGCAAAGAATTTTATGAGCTAAAGATGGTATCAATGACATATGAAGAGTATACGAAAAAGTTCTTGGAGCTATTGAGGTATGCACCATATATTAAGGATGATAAGACTAAAGTTCATCGATTTTTCAGTGGTTTTCCATTAGCAATCAGAGATCGTATTGAGTATGATGAACCTCATACACTTGAGGAAGCCATTGGGAAGCTGAAGCATTTATATGAACAGTTAAAGCGCAAGAATGAGTCTCAACAAGGATGGAAAGGGAAGGACAAAGGTTTAATGGCAACCGAAAAAAGCAAGGGCTTATAGTGCAGATCAAAAAGAAAATATGGCACCACAAAAGAGGTTTAATGCATATGGACAAGTACATAGGCCATAACAACAACATAGATCAAAGTAGTAGCATGGAGGTAATGGTATGGGATAGTTGGAGTGTTAGAAATGCGGTGAGGAGCATCTTAAGAGAGATTGTCCACAGAATCAGGGAGTTAGGCCTAAGATATACAGTGCACATGAGGCACAAATTGTTGGGGATGTTAGGTAGAGAATTCCTCACATTATGTAATAGATCCGAAAAAGATAAGGACCACCATGGAGTGGGTAGCTCCTGAGAATGTAGATGAGGTGAGATCATTCATGGGATTGGCAGGTTACTACAAGAGGCTCATCAGAAACTTATCACAAATTTCTTATCCTATTACATCATTGCAAAGGAGAGGTAATAAGTTTGATTGGACAGACGAGTGTGAGGCTAGTTTTGAGCAACTTAAGCTGTTTTTGACACATGCTCCAGTGTTAAAGATTAAATATCTGGAAAATGAGTTTGTAGTGTGTATAGATGTTTGCAAGAGAAGACTTGGTGGGGTCCTTATGCAGGATGGACAAGTGGTATTGTATGAGTCGTGAAAACTAAATGAGCACGCGCATAACTACTCGACACATGATCTTGAGTTAGCAGCAATCATACATGCATTGAAGATGTGGGGGCACTATCTTCTTGGTGGGCAGTTTATATTGACGAGTGACCACGTCAATAAGTGAGTTTGACTTCGAGATCAGGTACATCAATGGAAAGGAGAATATGGTCACAGATGCTCGTAGCAAGTGGGTACAAGTAAATCACATAGTAGCTATGAGCTCTTATGGGACAAACTACTAGGATAGGATCTTACATGCAGGTCAGCAGGATCATAGGTATATGGAGATTGTGCACAAGTTTCAGTAGAGTATAGGTATAGGTACATGTACCATTGTTGGTACAGGTACAGGCACCGGTGTTGATACATGTACAGGTACAAGTGTTAGCACAAGTATAGGTACATGTGGTACAGGTACACGTGTACAAGATTTGGACTATCATCTTACTACAGATGTGTTGGTTAGATTTAGAGACAATATATATGTACCAGATAGCAGTGAGCTCAAGAAGGTGATCTTGAGGGTGTTTCATGCGAAACCATGTTCGGGTCACCCAGGCTACCAGAAGAATAGGTTCTATTATTGGTTGAATCTAAAGAAGGATGTGGCAGAGTTTGTAGCCAGGTGTTTGGATTTTCAAATGGTTAAGGTAGAGTGTAAGCATCCAAGTGGACTGTTACAACTGATTATGATTCTTGAGAGGAAATGGGAGGTCATTTCCATGGACTTCATCATGGGTTTGGATAAGAGAGTTAGAAAACATGATTCCATCATTGGTGTTGTGGAAATGTTAACAAAGGTTTCACATTTTGTACCAATGAAGACTACATACTGATCTAGCGATGTAGCACAAGTGTTCATCAGAGACATAGTCAGATTGCATGGTGTTCCAAAGAATATTGTGTCAGACAGGGATGCAAAGTTCACTTCCAAGCTTTGGAAGGAGTTGTTTGTAGGTTTGGGAACTGAGTTGGCCTTCAACACAACTTATCATTTGCAGACGGATGGACAAACTAAGAGGGTCAAAATGATACTAGAGGATATGTTGAGGATGTATGTGATGCATCAACAGCGCAAGTGAGAATAATATCTTCCATTGGCAGAGTTCGCTTACAACAACAGATACCAAGAGTCATTGAAGATGAGTCTATTTGAGGCTATGTATGGGAGGGGTTGCAACACTCCTATCAGATGGAGTGATCTGGTTAACAAGGTACTAATTGGACCAGAGATGTTGGCAGAAATGGAACAAGAAATGCAAGTGATCAAGAAGAAATTGAAGGCAGCACAGGATTGGCAGAAGAGTTATGCAGATGGGAACATTTTTTTCAAGGAGTTTCAGGTTGGGGATCAGGTGTACTTGTGGATCAATCCCAAGAAGAGCTCCTTACGGATTGGATCATGTGCCAATCTGGCACCATGGTTTTGTGGACCCTTCAGGATCGTTGAGATGATCGTACTAGTGGCCTGTCAACTTGAACTACCTTCCAAAGTGAAAGTCCATGATGTTTTTCATATATCTTTGCTTAAGAAGTATGTTAAAGATGTTGATCATGTGATTGAATGGTTTGTATTGTAGGTGGAACCCAATGGAGAATTCGAGTCGAAGCCTCAGTGTATATTGCAGAAAAATGTGCTCATGCTCTGAAACTAAGAAATAGAGCAAGTTAAAGTGCAATGGAAGCACTTTGGGCCGAATGAAGCTACATGGGAGATAGTGGATCATATGCGGGCCATGTATCCTTCCTGGTTTGTCGGTTGAAGCAAATCATTTTTGGTGTGATTTTGGTATATGTTGGTATATGTTGGTATATGTTTGGTATATGTTTGGCGATGCTTTGGTAAATGTTTTGATGTGATGTTTGGATGTATGTACATATGTGTATGGATGTAAATACCACCATGAGCTATGTTATAAAGCTCCAATAAGCGGTATGGTGTCATGCCATTATAGTTGTCATGTTGGTTTTCTTTTCAGCGAGGTGATCATTGTAATTGTAACTACTGCATTGATCTATGTTAAAACTCCATGGGAAGTATGGTTGCTTTTCAACAGTTTTGTTGAGTTATATGTGTAGTTGAACATCGAGGACGGTGTCCCCCAAGGGGGAGGGTTCTATAACATCCCCGGTGAAAATTCCCTGTAATAAAGTTAAAAATAATAACCATTGTTGATGGGACACTTATTCCAAGCAGAATGTTGGGAAAAACATCCTAGTGGGTGTTAATTTAGTTTGTTCTGGGTAAGGAAATTGGCAAAGGCAAAGGATTTGTAAAGGAAAAATGGCATTTTTGGCCCATTTATTTATGAAAATAATGGAAATTAGGAGAAAAGGGAGATGAAAGGTCACATGTTGCATGTGAGGAGGATGGAAAATAATGGAAAATGAAGAAAATAGAGGTCTCTTCTATAAAAAGGCTTCTGAAGATTGGTTGGTACCTTTTGTTAGTGCATTTTTTGGAGCTCTCTCACTATTCTCTCTCTCTCTCTCACACACACACACTCTCTTGGACACTTAGAGTTTTTGGAGCACTTTTGAAGTTGAGCAAGAAAGAGGAAGGAGGAAGCAAGCAAGGAGGAGCAAGAATCGAGCAGCTACAGCAAGATTATTTGCAGGTATTTATTTGCATGTATGATTTCCTTGCTAGATTTTGCATGGTATTGCATGTGGTTCTTTGCTGTCTTGGCATGAGTTTTTTCCAGGTGTGACAGTGTATTCAATCTAGCCTTGCCATTTTTGGATAAGCATGGTGTTGTGGAGTTCTCATGTTTGGTTTAGCTAGATTACCGGATGGATTAGAAGTTGAGTGAGGTGGATCTCTGAATGATAATGGAACCAGTTCATGCGTTGCCTCAGTTTAGGGCCTAGTAATCCAGGTTTGGATTGCGCTAAATCCTGAGAGGTTGTTTAATCTCCATTCAAGCCTAGGAATGTTGTGTTTGGATATACGGTAAAGCCTGGAGTGTATGTCTCGGCTTAGTGCCTAGTGACCCCTGATTCATACTATGGATTGCAGTAAATCCTGAGAGACTAGAAGAAAGGAAAATTCCTCATGGTTTAGGCAGAGAGAATCCGGTGATTTCCATGCTTGTGTTGACCTAATGAACAAGTGTAGATCACCATAAATCTTGGTTTATGATTGATGAGGGTGAGGTGGTTTAGCATCGAGATTCCATGATTAGTTCATTCAGTTTGAGTCCCACATTCATGCTTAGAATATGGCACAAGGGTGATTGGCTGAAGAGAGATCTGGCTCAGCCAATCTATGGTACGGTGGAACGTGGAATTCCCATCTCCGGTTGGTTTTTACATTCAATAATGAAGAGATCATTCCTTTGTATTTGATGTATAATTGCACTGGTTATTATGTGGATTCTATTGTTATTTTATCCATTGTATTTCTATTGTTATTATGATGGTTATAAGCATGTATTTTATCAGTGATGATGGATGGATGTATCCATGTTTTTACTTGTAAATGAATGCACAATGTGTCTATGTTAAAATAGATTGTATTGCATCTAACTATGTAAGGGAGAAATGCTTCTTAGCAATTCTCAGATAAGTATGAGACCCTTATGTTTAAATTTGTTGTTTACACATGTAGATGCAATGTTTGTGACATGTTTGATGAAATGTATGTCATGGCTAGGAGAGGTCCATATGATTTCCTGATGTTGTGATTGCTTCTGTACCTTTGTTTTAATGTTATTTATCATCTCCTAAAATTTCATGAAGTTTTGGGAAGTGACCTGGCCTCTGGGGATGAAAATGTGACCCAAATTTTGGAGTTGCAGGAACATAGCTGACCAATTGGGGCCCTGGCCGCATGCTTGTTGTGTTGTGTCTGCGACTATAGGCTCCTAGATGCTACCTTTCCTTGGCATGCCTACATCTATGGTCCAAAAGGGTAAAAAAGTCAGTCTCCCTGAGGGGTCAGGGGCCTGGAAGGTTTGATTACCTCATGGGGAGGTTGTTGATGCTGTGTAAGGTGTGTTTGTCTTGTTTCCATTGGTTCCACTTCCTTAAGGTCATCTAGGAGGTTTAATCTCATATTAGTAGCCTCTCGTCATATGTTTACCCTGGTTGGTCCGTTACTTGGGTATATGTGTGAAGAGTGTGTTACATTGACACATGGAAAGGTTTTTTCTTGATCCATTTTCGTCCCCTTCGCTTGCTACATGGTTTGGGCCTCCTTCGCCTACTACAGGGTTCGAGTCTCCTTTTCTAGCCCCTTCCCTTGATATTGGTTTTGAATCTCCACTGAGGCAAAGAAATGGACCCAACTTCACATCCTCATCATGCAACTGATGTGTTTATGTTATGCGGCATAAGGTTCATTCCAGTGAGATTTGTATGAAATTATCAACCACGGTAATGATTTTCAAGTTCTCCATTCATCCAAGTACTGGATCTATAAATATTGAATCTATAAATGTCCTGAGTCGATCCTGATCACTGCTTATGTTTCTATCGAGTCTGAAGATGACCTTATCTTCAGACTGCTTCTTCTCATCCAAGGCCTTATGGCCTATCATCAACTCCAGTAGCACAACTCCAAAAAACTGGTTCAAAAATTATGATTCTCTCTTGCATACCCTGGCTTGGCCTCCACAATCTTTGCCTGCTAAAATTAGGATTCGCTTTGCTACTCGAACAAAATCGCTAAATTAATAAATTTATCATAAAATCATAAAACTAATAGAAAAAAGCAAAAATGCCATGGAAACATAGTTTGAATGACAGTGAACAGGGAAACAGTAACATGAGCGATAAAGCATGATTTTCAAAATTAGAAAATATGTCTTTATCTAAGGATGCATGGAAAAGAAAAATATACTTGTATCCGAAATAATGAAAATGAAAACAAGTGAAAACCTACTTCCAGGAGAGATCTCCCAAGAAAGTCACCTTCCTTATCTTCTTATGCAATCAAATAGCCTAAAATATCATTTGAGAGATTGCAAAAGTCTTTAGTATAATTAGAACAACTTCATGAGTCCAAACTAATGACCATGGAGATCATAATATTCACTCCTTGAACCTACCTACTTTAACCATAAAAAAACATGAATGGAATCTAAGATAACCACAAGAACATGAATGAATACACTGTAGATCAATCAAGAACAATTAAAATACGATACAAGCACAAGAATGAATACCCTGCAGATTAATCCAGAACAATTAAAATACAATACATTATAAGGTGAAAAGTAAAATTCAACACCAAGAGAATAAGAATAACCCATAGGACGATGAAGAAAAATGGGTAAGTTTGAAATGTTGCAATGTTTTTTACGCGGCTTTCTTGGGTTTGACTTATGTTGTAAGGTTTCTTTTTGCCATTGTTTTTTTACACGAGATGCTCACTGAAGTTTTTTTTGAGTTACAATAACAGAAAATGTCCTTCAGATTTATGTGCTTTGATAGCAAGTCTGCAATTACACTTTCCATTTTTCTTCCTTATCTGATCGTCATTTTCCGAACTACGCCTTTCCAATTTTTCCAAGTGTTAAAGTTCACTTATTATAATATGTTTCATGCGGAAATATAAAACATCTTCAGCAATATAGAAATGTGCACATAACAATGTAGATAAACGCAATTTTATATATAATGAGTATAAAATTGGCTCGTTGTTTTTATACAGGACGAGCACCTATTTATCATAAAGTTTAATTTCCGCATGACTTGACCCATCGCACCTTCAGCCGCGCTGTCGGGGAGTCACACAACTTGACCTGCGCCCTGAATGCATTCAGCCTCCACCGTGACCGTTGTGGTGTTCGCTCACACAACTACACTCGTAGTTGTGTCTGCAACCGCAGACCCGCTATACTCTACTGCAAATGATCTCGTGATCTGCGCCCTACACTTTGCAACCTGTGCGTCGAACTGTTCGTCATCGTTGCACGACTGTGACCCGCGCCCTGCACTTTGCTCGCTAACCCGAGCTGACCCACACATGTTCAGACCTTTTTTGGCTCGACCCACAGGCTCATCCTTCACCACTCCTCGCAAGTCTTGTGTTGCGGTGGAGATGTGTGTTGGATGATGCTTGTCCGATGCTTCCAACCATCCGTTCGTCGTCGTATTAATACAACAATTCCGTCGATAATGACGGCGTCGGGTGGCTCTCGGTGGACCCGAGTCGACCCAACCCTTGGTGCACGCATCCGCCGTATTACATTTTGTAACGTCGGCTCGTCCGTCGGCTATGATGCGACGATAGCTGCTATCCCGTATAAACGTCGCTACCTTGCCGCTATGCCAATACGTACGCTCATTATGTAATGTCACACGCTCGCTATTATGGTGCGACGAAATGCCCATAACGTTGCAAGCTGCCCGATACGACTCGAAGGCACCCATGGGCACGCCCATTGCCATGGCGTGCGCCCATCTGTTATATTGCCTATGTGCACCCGTGTGGGGCACCCGACTTGCCCAAGTCAAGGAACATCGACTCGTGGGCTTGACATACTCCCCCACCTTGAGTCATTGTCGTCCTCGACAATGCGCTAGACCTCATCAACTGCTCATCAAACTCTACTATCTCCTTTCGCCAATTCCACAATGAATCCTCTGGTTTGTCCCTCCATTGGATGAGAAACTCCCTTCGAGCATTGCTCCCAAGCCCTGTCGTACAAAGATCAAGGATCTTCTCCAAAATCAAGTTTGGTATGTCAATGATCATGGCTGGTCCTCTCGGTGGTGTTGCTTGATTGGGGTGATCTACATCTAGTCTGCTTTTCTTCAGTTGACTCATATGGAAGACTGGATGTCTGGAACGCATGTAGTCTAGAAGTTCCAGTTCATATGCAACTTCGCCAACTCTCTTCTTTATGTGGAATGGCCCATCATATCGTCTCGTCAAAGACCTAGCAGTCCCCTTAGATGGTTGAAATTGATCTCCGATGATCCTCAGATAAACCATGTCTCCAGCATTGAAATGTGCATCCCTTCTATCTTTGTCTACCCATTTCTTCATTCTCCCTGTTGCATCATATAGGTGCATCTGTGCCAACACCAAGGCCTCCTCCCATGTTGTCAAGAACCTCTTGGCATGAGGGCTCTTTCCAAATCCTCTAGGTAGCATTGTATGCGGTACAACTGGCATCTGTCCATTGACCAACTCAAATGGAGTGTACCTAGTTGCAGAACTCTTCTGCATATTGTAGCTGAACTGAGCAATATCCAGGAGTTCGGGCCAATTCTTCTGATCATTCATAACAAAATGTCTCAAGTAGTCTTCTAGAAATGCGTTGATACGTTCGGTTTGCTCATATGTTTGCGGATGGTAGCTCGAAATCTGTAGCAATTCAGTCCCAACCAGCTTGAACAAGGCATTCCAAAACTTCCTTGTAAAGCTTGGATCACTATCTGATACGATACTCAACAGTATCCCCCAATACTTCATAATGTGCTGGAAGGAAAGTTCAATTGCCTTCTCTGCTCCACATGGTATCTTCGTTGGAATGAAGGTGGCATATTTGGAAAAATGGTCGACAACAACCATAATCCCGTTGTACCCTTGTACCATTGGTAACTGACAAAATAAAGTCCATAGAGATGCTTGCCCATGGTTTATCCAGAATCGGCAAAGGCTGCAACAATCCTCCCTGTCTCTGGGTATCCGATTTGTCTTGTTGACAAATGATGCACGTGTGTACATACTCCTCCACTTCCTGTCTCATCCTTTCCCAGAAGTATCCTCTCTCCAATAATGCCATAGTCCGACGCCGTCCTGGGTGGCCAGCCCAAGTTGAGTTGTGGCACTCCTTCAAAAGGTGCCTTCTAAGTCTTGATGACTATGGAATGTGAAGTCGATTCCTGTAGAACAAGAAGCCACCCTGCAAGTGAAACTTACGTGTTTTCCCCTCGTTTACCAGCTTCAAGATCAAATTTTCTTGTGTATTTGTTTCCACACTAGCTCGAATTCTATCCTGCATCTCAGTAGACATGTTGACCCTGATTCTTGTCCTGTCAGATCGGTCTTTCTCTACTCTGATTTTTGAGTTACAAGAAAATTAACTAGTTGTTCTGAATGTTGGGCCATGTTAATTATGGAAGCAAAACCTCAATTGAAACCATGGCATACAAATTTCAAATTTCAATCCTTTCATAGAAAATTTTGAAACTATGTCATAAAGAGTTTGACTCCTAAATTTGTTAACACAATTTTGGTATGAATCAGCCTTGAAGAGTATTGGAAATTATCTAAGAAAGTATCTAATAATGCAACCTCCCATAGTTGGTCACATGTCTTGTACTATGATGTGTGGAAATGGCTCTTCATATAAGGCTTCCTCTGAAATTCAATGATTTTACTTAGAAAAAGTTTTAGATTATGAAAATGTTACTCTTCAGTGTCAGCCTTGCCATGAATATGGCAGATAGCCCTACTATTTCCCTCTCCATAACCTAACTGCTAAAGGAGAGAAGGGTTTTGAGATGCAAGGAGAAGGGAAAAAGGATAATGGGTTACGCAAGGAAGCCTAAGAAAGTGAAGGATCGAGGACAACCCCCATCAGATACTGAAGTGAACTTGGAAGACAACTCTAATTGGAATAACAATAAATGTAAAGAAAGAAAGTCACAAAACAGTAGAGAAAGAAACCATGATCAATTGTGAGTTCAAGAAGGAAGAAATTCAGCTAAGGAACCGCAAGGGAAGAGGTACAACAAAATAAAGTTTTAGTTAGGAAAAAGAGGCAGGAGAAAAGGTGTTGAAAATGGAAACAAGAAACAGTGAAGGAGGCCTCCTGAAACATCTTTCCTGATCCTATTTGGAAAGTGATCACCTAAACTAGGTGGGGACCACACATGTGATTTTTGTCGAAAAGTCTATTTTTAGACTATGTCTATTTTTAGACATATGGATCATGGACCGGGAGCTGCAGTATGCTATTCTTGGAGGATTTGTCATGTTGGTAAAAATATATGGACCTCTATTTTTAGACATATAGGTCGAAGTCTATTTTTAGACTGCCTGTCTAAAAATAGAACAGTCGAATATTATTTACCCTTAATAATATTTGGACTCTAAACTTCAGTTTACTCTCTTGGAGCACTTCAGTTTGACCCCCGGAGGTGGGGCATGCAGCTGACATGAGGATTTACGCTATTCCCATGAGTTTGGTGAGCTAATGCATGGTTGAATTCAGTTAGAGCTCAAGTGGCGGAGTTCGGTGGAGTTGATTGAGGAGTTGATGGGGTTGAGACTAGTTGAACTAGTTGTGATCAGTTTAACTGGCGATTACACTAGAGATGAGTTGGGTGAATTAAATATTATTTAATTCACTAATTATTAACTCATTATTCAAGTAAAGAATACATCAGTTAACTCAGTGCATGGACAGTTCAGTGAAAGACCAGTGGAAGAGGTAGATGAAAGGGTGAGATCTACAACAGTTGTACATTAGTTGTGCATGAGATTTGCACAATCAGTGGGATGAGTATGCCAATGATGATTGCGCTGTTCAAGAAAGAGGAATTTGAATTGGTTCAGCCTATTCTCTCCTTTTGGATTGCGCAGTAGAGGCAGGCAGCTAGTGGAGGAGTTTTGAACCCGTGATCGGTTCAAACTGAGCTAGTTTTGGGTGTAGCTTTTGGAGACAGTACTGAGTACTTGTGAGGAGTATTGTATTGTGTAAAGTTACATGTTCTCATCCATTTATATGATACATATAGCTGGGGGTTTTTAGCTATAAGCTTTCCCCATACATGCTGCGTTCTATGTGTGCGAATTGATGTTCTACCGCTTGTTTTATTTTCCGCATGTGATGATTAATTTGTAGAAGAGATTATGTGTTATGCAGCAAATCGAATTTGTGTATGATCAGGTTAATCTCAGTGAATAAATATTCATTATTCAGCAAATTTCTACATGGTATCAGAGCTATATTGATCATCAGATCTATTACGGTGATTACAAACTTATTTCGGTAGACAGAGTCTGTAAGCGGGCCAGGTAGCCTCTGGATCCATCCTTTCTTTGAAAGGTGATATATCCAGTAAATGCCCCTACAGTCGATCTCTGTGCTAGAAATAATTTGTTCTCAAGTGTAGATCGGAAGTGGTTGAGTTTTCAGCTTGTGGAATTCGAAATTGCAGAATTGTTTTCTTGGTGTCAAAAGCAAAGATGTCTTTCGTCGGATTGCGATTAGAGTATGCCTTGGAAGGCAGCTCGAATTATATTGCATGGAAAGACAGGATGGAGGCAGTGTTAGATGACAATGGGCTGTTGGAATTCATAGAGAAAGAAATTCCAACGCCTACTTCTACGGATGCTGCTGTGATTGAAGCTTGGCAAAAGAAGACAGCAAGGTGTCGAAGGATTCTGTTGGAGGGCATGAAGGATCACATAGTATCCAGCCTGCATGGTAAAGCTTCTCCATTCTTGATGTGGAAATCTTTGACAGAATTTTTCCAGAGCAAGAGTGACCAAAGGAAGTTGGCGCTCAAGGATAAACTCCGGAAAATAAAGATGGAGAAGAATGACACTATTCCGGTATACTTGCCAAAGTATAAAGTTTGTCCACCCAGTGGAGACAAATAGTGAGCTTGGGAGCATAGGAGTTAGTGTGGTCGAGGAAGGAAAAGTTAAGAAGGCGATTCGAGCAAAGAATCTCTACAAACTTGAAGTAGATGGGATGTCTACGGAGCTTCCTACTGTTGGGAAGTGCAAGAAAGCCATGCAATTAAAGCTTGAGAGGGAACAAGATTTGCATGCAGGTAATAGTGAACCTCGAGATGTGGAGCAGCCACAAGATGAGGATCATGGAGTGGGAGAAACCACTCATGCAGAGAAATTTCGTGCCAGATGGGCAGAGGGAGTGCATGCAGTTATACCACCAAGTGAGAGCTGGGGCGACATGCATGGATAATCCAAGAAGAGATTTCTGGGCAAGATTCATGAGATGGTGTGGATCTCAAGGAGTCGAACCGTTACGAGGTTCCTGTCAGCCACAGCGCAATAGCAGCATCGGGTCAGATTGATGCAGGCAGATCAAAGTGACAGTGTCAGATACTGGAGCACGGATTAGAGTTGACAACAAGTGCAGAGTGCAAGGGTACAGAGTTCAACAGTGCAGTGGTTCCTAATGACATGTGCAGTAGCTAAGCAGAGGTCGAAGACTTTGATGATACATGCTAGATGCATCAGACTGATTGAGTTGTTTGGATCCTATTCAGTTTCGTAGATGGCACATGCAAAGGGTGCATGGCACATGCATGGAGTTGCATGGTGCATGCATGATTTTGCATGGCACATGCAAAGGGTGCATGGAAAATGCATGGAGTTGCATGTCGCATGCATGGATTTGCATGGCGCTTGTGAAGGTTGCAGGGCGAATGCATGGAGTTGCATGTCGCATGCAAAGACAATCCTTTCTTGTTGAGAGGGAGTGTTGAAGATTGCAACAAGAAAAAGTGTGAAGGAGGCCTCTCCCGAAACATCTTTCCCGATCCTAGTTGGAAAGTGATCACCTAAACTAGGTGGGGACCACACATGTGATTTTTGGCGCAAAGTCTATTTTTAGACTATGTCTATTTTTAGACATATGGATCATGGACTGGGAGTTGCAGTATGCTATTCTTGGAGGATTGGTCATGTTGTTTAAAATATATGGACCTCTATTTTTAGACATATAGGTTGAAGTCTATTTTTAGACTGCCTGTCTAAAAATAGAACAGTCGAATATTATTTACCCTTAATAATATTTGGACTCTAAACTTCAGTTTACTCTCTTGGAGCACTTAAATTTGACCCCCGGAGGTGGGGCATGCAGCTGACATGAGGATTTATGCTATTCCCATGGGTTTGGTGAGCTAATGCATGGTTGAATTCAGTTAGAGCTCAAGTGGCGGAGTTCGGTGGAGTTGATTGAGGAGTTGATGGGGTTGAGACTAGTTGAACTAGTTGTGATCAGTTTAACTGGCGATTACACTAGAGATGAGTTGGGTGAATTAAATATTATTTAATTCACTGATTATTAACTCATTATTCAACTAAAGAACACATCATTTTAACTCAGTGCATGGACAGTTCAGTGAAGACAAGTGGAAGAGGTAGATGAAAGGGTGAGATCGACAGCAGTTGTACATAAGTTGTGCATGAGATTTGCACAATCAGTGGGATGAGAGTGCCAGTGATGATTGCGCTGTTCAATCAAGGTGAATTCAAACTTGGTTCAGCTACATTCACACTTTGGATTGCACAGTAGAGGCGGGCAGACTAGAGGAGGAGTTTTGAACCCGCGATCGATTCAAACTGAGCTAGTTTTGTGTGTAGTTTTTGGAGACAGTACTGTGTACTTGTGAGGAGTATTCTATTGTGTAAAACTACATGATTCTCATCCATTATATGATACATATAGCTGGGGGTTTTCAGCTATAAGCTTTCCCCATACATGCTGCGTTCTATGTGTGTGAATTGATGTTCTACCGCTTGTTTTATTTTCCACATGTGATGATTAATTTGTAGAAGAGATTATGTGTTATGCAGAAAATTGAATTTGTGTATGATCAGGTTAATCTCGGTGAATAAATATTCATTATTCAGCAAATTTCTACATGGTATCGGAGCTATATTGATCATCAGATCTATTACGGTGATTACAAACTTATTTCGGTAGACAGAGTCTGTAAGCGGGCCAGGTAGCCTCTGGATCCATCCTTTCTCTGAAAGGTGATATATCCAGTAAATGCCCCTACAGTCGATCTCTATGCTAGAAATAATTTGTTCTCAAGTGTATATCGTAAGCGGTTGAGTTTTCAGCTTGTGGAATTCGAAATTGCAGAATTGTTTTCTTGGTGTCAAGAGCAAAGATGTCTTTCATCGGATTGCGATTGGAGTATGCCTTGGAAGGCAGCTCGAATTATATTTCATGGAAAGACAGGATGGAGGCAGTGTTAGATGACAATGGGCTGTTGGAATTCATAGAGAAAGAAATTCCAAAGCCTACTTCTACGGATGCTGCTGTGATTGAAGCTTGGAAAAAGAAGACAAAAAGGTGTCGAAGGATTCTGTTGGAGGGCGTGAAGGATCACATAGTATCTAGCCTACATGGTAAAGCTTCTCCATTCTTGATGTGGAAAGCTTTGACAAAATTTTTCCAGAGCAAGAGTGACCAAAGGAAGTTGGCGCTCAAGGATAAACTCAGGAAAATAAAGATGGAGAAGAATGACACTATTCCGGTATACTTGAAAAATTTTGTCCACTGCAGGGATGAGCTTGGGAGTATAGGAGTTAGTGTGGATGAAGAAGGACAATTAAAGAAGGTAGGGATTCGGGCAAAGAATCTTTGCACAGTACTCTGAAGTGATGATGTTCACGAGCTCTCGCATCATGTTGGGCGAGAAAGAGGGGCAACCATGCCTGAGAGAGCCTTAAGATGGATGTCTGCGTGTGTGATAGTGGAACTGCTGGATGTGGAGCAACACGAAGGATCATGGAGTGGAAGAAACCACTCATGTAGAAATTTCGTGCCGTATGCGCAGGAGTGCAAGTGCCTATAACACCAGTAGGAGAGGTAGCGACATGCAATGAATAATCCCAAGAGGACATTTCTCACAGTGATCTATGAGATGGTGGATCTCATGAGTTGAACCCGGCTACGAGGTGCCCACGCGTAGCAACAGCAGCATCGCCTGATTAGCGGTGCGCATCAAAGTGACAAAGGAGCCTGAGCATCGGGAGCGCAGATCAGAGTTGACAGCAAGTGCAAGAGTGCATGGGTGCAAGAGTTCAACAGCGCAGTAGTTCCTGATGACATGTGCAGTTGGCCAAGCAGAAGTCGAAGACTTTGATGATAGATGCCAGATGCATCAAGACTGATTGAGTTGTTTGGAGCCTATTCAGTTTCAGAGGAGTTGCAGAGCAGATGCATGGAGTTGCATGGCGCTTGCAAAGGGTGCATGGCACATGCATGGAGTTGCATGGTGCATGCATGAGTTTGCATGGCACATGCAAAGGGTGCACGACGAATGCATGGAGTTGCATGTCGCATGCATGGAGTTGCATGGTGCTTGTGAAGGTTGCAGGGCGAATGCATGGAGTTGCATGTCGCATGCAAAGACATTCCTTTCTTGTTGAGAGGGAGTGTTGAAAATGGCAACAAGAAACAATGAAGGAGGCCTCCTGAAACATCTTTCCTGATCCTAGTTGGAAAGTGATCACCTAAACTAGGTGGGGACCACACATGTGATTTTTGTCGAAAAGTCTATTTTTAGACATATGGATCATGGACTGGGAGTTGCAGTATGCTATTCTTGGAGGATTGGTCATGTTGGTAAAAGTAGATGGACCTCTATTTTTAGACATATAGGTTGAAGTCTATATTTAGACTGCCTGTCTAAAAATAGAACAGTTGAATATTATTTACCCTTAATAATATTTGGACTCTAAACTTCAGTTTACTCCCTTGGAGCACTTCAGTTTGACCCCCGGAGGTGGGGCATGCAGCTGCCATGAGGATTTATGCTATTCCCATGGGTTTGGTGAGCTAATGCATGTTAGAATTCAGTTAGAGCTCAAGTGGCAGAGTTCGGTGGAGTTGATTGAGGAGTTGGTGGAGTTGAGACTAGTTGAACTAGTTGTGATCAGTTTAACTAGCGATTACACTAGAGATGAGTTGGGTGAATTAAATATTATTTAATTCACTGATATTAACTCATTATTCAACTAAAGAACACATCAGTTAACTCAATGCATGGACAGTTCAGTGAAGACAAGTGGAAGAGGTAGATGAAAGGGTGAGATCTACGGCAGTTGTACATTAGTTGTGCATGAGATTTGCACAATCAGTGGGATGAGTATGCAAATGATGATTGCACTGTTCAAGAAAGAGGAATTCGAATTGGTTCAGCCTATTCTCTCTTTTTGGATTGCGCAGTAGAGGTAGGCAGCTAGTGGAGGAGTTTTGAACCCGCGACTTGTTCAAAACTGAGCTAGTTTTGTGTGTAGCTTTTGGAGACAGTACTGAGTACTTGTGAGGAGTATTGTATTGTGTAAAGTTACATGTTCTCATCCATTTATATGATACATATAGCTGGGGGTTTTCAGCTATAAGCTTTCCCCATACATGCTGCGTTCTATGTGTGTGAATTGATGTTCTACCGCTTGTTTTATTTTCCGCATGTGATGATTAATTTGTAGAAGAGATTATGTGTTATGCAGCAAATCGAATTTGTGTATGATCAGGTTAATCTTAGTGAATAAATCTTCATTATTCACAAATTTCTACAAAAGGAAAAGAGTGTCGAAGAGATGAAAATAGTTGAAATTTTGGTACAAGCAAAATGTAAAGTCGCTTAACTTCCATACAAGTAGTAAGGGCATTCATTGCAAACACTCTCTCTCTCTCTCTCTCTCTATATTTATATAATTTTATTTTTATTTATTTTTTTCTGTTAAAGAGACAAAGATCCCAGATCTAAGTGATTTATGACAAAATTGGTGAGAACTAGACTTCAGTCTAATGGACCTATTTAGTCTGAATGAGGGAAATAAATCTAAGAGAACAAATCATGTTTGATGAATCAATGAATCATTTATTAATAATAAACAAGTATGTTATACCTTTGAAGTGACAGTTTTCAAGTCAACTATTGTTCTTGTTCCTTTTGAATATCGTTTCTTTCATCTGGTTATCTTGCAATAAATTAAGTTAAGCATGCTAAGAACAACTAGTCATATGAGTCCTTCGAAATCAAAACTTCTAATGGGTACAAGTTTCTTCTTTTAAATATTCGGTTGTCCTTGGTTTGTACCTATTGTCATCTCACATTTCTTTGGTAGGAGGAGCCTTCCCATGTTTTGGTTCTTATAGTTACAAAACTTGGCTCTGTGAAAACTTGGGTGGGACCAGAGAGTAAGTGATCGGCTCAAACACAAGAAAAACTCAGGAAAACTAGGCTAAATTTTTCTGTTAAAAATGGAAATTTTGTACTCGTCAAGAAGCAAGTTTGGCTTTCCAGTAAGCCAGTTTGGCTTGTTTTCTCTGCTATCTTGAGTTTGACTAGGAAACTATAACAAATTTTGTAACAATTATCTTGATAATGCTATCAAATTATAAATACATATTTTTAATGTAGTGGATACTAAAAGAGGAAGATGGAGATGCAAGTAAATATGATAGCAGGGATAATAGTTATACCACGCTAGAGAGTTTTGGCATCTCCCCAAGAATGGATGACAATGAAGAGGACTTCCCGGATCCAACCGTGCCAAAAATTGCCACCGAAGATCCACTTCGAACCTCAATGTTGATATTCTGAAGAGTGGATTTGGATTCCTCTTGTAACAACCCTCATGAAAATTCCATGTAAATAAAGTTAATAAAAAGAAAAATAATAACCATAGTTATGGGACACTTATCCCAAGTTGAATGTTGGGCAAAACATCCTAGTGTGGGTGTTCATTTGGTTTGTTATGGCTAAGGAAATTGGCAAAGGCAATGACAAAGGCTTTGGAAAGGCAAAATGACATTTTTGACAATTTATTTATGGAAATAATGGAAATTAGGAGAAAAGGAAGGTGAAAGGTCAGAGGTTGCATGTGAGGAGGAAAATGAAGGAAAATAATGGAAAAATGAAGAAAATGGAGGCCACATTAATAAAAAGTCTTATGAGGATAAGTTGGTGCCTTTTGTCAGTTCGGTTTTGGAGCTCTCTCTTGATTCTCTCTCTCTCACACTCTTGGACACTTAGAGTTTTGTTGGAGCACTTCAGCATTGGATCAATAAAGGAAAAGAAGGCAAAGAGGAAGCAAAGATCAAACAAGGAAGAGCAAGATCAAGCAACTACAACGAGTCTACTTGCAGGTAAGGATTTGCATGTGTGATTTCATTGCTATATTTGGCATGCATGGTTATGCATATATGTTCCTGGTGCTCTTGCTATCATTGGCATGGGTTTTCCAAGTGGGACAATGTTCTTCAACCTTGCCTTCTAGAGGATTCTATAGGTAGGGACCCTATTGAGGATAGCGTTGCTCATTCTATAGGGTATGTTGTAGTGGTGGACACTAAAGATTGGGCTAGTGTTGTTGAAAAGTTACTTCCAAGTAGTGGAAGTACCTCGCTTGCTAAGAGAGAGTGTTCAGATGTGTAGCTTGGGAGATACTCCCACAACCTTTGGGGTATTGGGTTTGTGAAGAGTTGACCCATGAAAAAAGTAGTTTTGTGGGAAATTTACCCAAGCGTTGGGCTTTAGACCCAAGGGGGTGTGCCAAAGACACAAATAAAGTAGTTGTTTAATTCATTTGTTGTGTGAGGGTATCTTTGAAGAAGTAAAGGAGGCCCTATGTCAACATTGGAGAGGATATAAATAAGAGAGGCCTAAGTGGGGCCTAACACACAATCACAACTCATTTAATGTGAAGACAAGAGCCTAAGAAGACCGCGAATACTCAAGGAGATTAACTGGAGTGAAAGAGGAAGGATGAGTATATTTATTCTTGTGTTCTACTGGAGGTCGAGCTTTGTTTGTGTATTATAAGGTTATGGCATATCTTTGTGACAAAACCAAGTTTGAACTCTATTGCATTAAGTAAGGAAGAGACCCTTAATTATGTTACACAGTGAGGTCATGAGGCTAGTGAAGGTGTTGAAGTGAGGATCGAGTTCCCTCAAGGGCATGCACATGAGTTAAGGGCCAAGACATGAGGTATAAGCATAGTTTTAGAGGATTGAGTGGCTATAGGTTAGGGCACATCCTAAGGTAGTTACAGGAGCCTTAGAGGGGTGATAAGCCTCTTAAGTTTGTATGCATGGGGCCTAGAATATTCATGATCGAGCATAGGCATTAAAACAGTAAGAGGAATTATTTTCTATGCTGATGGTTACAAATTTTATATCATGAAGGTTTGTCCTTGAATGAGGGATAGGATAACGTGTTTCATGGCTTATGTACAATGAATTTGTTGAGGAAAAATCACTGTGAGATTTTTGGTGTATGTGAGCCCTGCATATGGTGACCGTGGAGCAACAAAATCATTGTGCAAAGGCATATAATTAAAGGTTGAGTGTATAGTGATTTGGTGTGAATATTCATTGCAAGAAGCCAAACTTTTGGAGCCTATGAACAATGGCCTTGGAGGAGCATTGTCATTGTAAGAAGGATGAGTTTGTTGGAGTTGAAGTGTGCAAGGGTTTTGGAGGAGTAGAACTCTTCTGAAAAACAAAAGGTAGAGGTATTGGAGTGGCAATATTCTATGAGAGTAGAGGTGGCAAAGGACCTAACAGGTGTTCAAGGAAAGTGGATTGAAAGGGTTGGTGTCAAACGCTTCTTCAGCAAGGATGATTATATGGGCCATGATCCCTAGTACGGGAGCCCTATGTTTGTTGCATTAAATTTGTAATATAAATAAGTTTTCAGCCTACAAATATTTGTGTACTTTATTGGTTCATTGTTGTTATATTTCCACTGTGCAAAGTGCTTGGAGCTGTGGTATTTCAGTGTGTTTGTGGACCTGAAGCCCTAGTTTTCCTAGTATCAAAGCTCCTTTGAGGGGACAACTAGATCAAAGTGTGCATAATGAAAAACTCAAGAAGGAATTGGTTAATTGTTTTTGAAGAACTAACAACAATGGAAAAGCATGTTCCTATGACTCAGAGGGAGTCAAGTTTGAGTAGGAGTTTGTAGGTTTAGAGGGAGAATCTGAAACTCAATAAGAGCACATGGTCAATGGGGAGTAAGGAGACTTCTACAATTGGAAAGAAGGAACTGTGGAATTGGCTTAAGCTTCTAGAGGAAGTGACACTACCAGGGATATTGTTGTTCATTCTGCAACGTATGATGCAATGACAGACACTAGAGATTGGGCTAGTGTTGCTGACGAGTTACCTCACTAAGAGGTAGTGTTGAGATGCGTAGTTTGGGAGATACTCCCACAACCCATGGGGTACTGGGTTAGTGAGGAGTTGACCCACAAAATGTAGTCTTGTGGGCAGTGTACCCAAGTGGTGGGCTTTAGAACCAAACGGATGGGCTAAAGACCCAAACAAAGTAATTGCTTATTTAATTTGTTGTGTAAGGGCATCTTTAATGAGTAAAGGAGGCTTTATGTCAACAATGGAGAAGATATAAATAAGAGAGGCCTAAGTGGAGGTTTGACACACAATTGCAACTCATATAATGTGAAGACAAGAGCCTAAGAAGATCGTAGATCCTTAAGGAGCTGAGCTGGAGTGAAAGAAGAAGGATGCATATAATTTTTCTTGTGTTCTAGTGCAGGTCGAACTAAGGAGAGTTGGTCGATCTTTGTTTGTATATGGTTTTGGGCATAAGGCTATGACGTATCTTTGTGAACAGGCTAAGCTTGACCTCTGTTGCATTAAGAAAGGCCGAGACCCTTAATTTTGTAGCATAGTGAGGGTGTGAAGCTAGTGGAGATGCCGAAGTGAGGGTAAAGTTCCCTCAAGGGCATGCACATGAGTTAAGGGCCAAGATGTGAGGTATAAACAAAGTTTTAGAGGACTGAAATGACCGCAGGTTAGGGCACATCCCGAGATAGCCGCAGGATCCTTAAAAAGGATTGAGAAGCCTCTGAAATTTGTATGCACAAGGTCGAAAATATTATTGACTCAACAAAGGCATTGAAGAGGTAAGAGACATTGTTTTTTTATGCTGATGGTTTTAGAGTTTATATCGTTAAGGTTTGTCCTTGAATAAGGGATAGGGAAATGTGTTTCATGGCTTATGTATAATGAATTTGATGAGGACAAATGACTGTGAAATTACTAGTGTATATGAGCCATGTGTATAATGACTCTTGGTGTAGTAATATCATTGTGTGAAGGTAGATTATTGGAGGTTGAGTGTACAATGATTTGGTGTGCATATTCACTATGAGAAGCCATACTTTTGGAGCCTATGAACAATGGTCTTGGAGGAACATTGTCATTGTAAGAAGGTTGAGTTTGTTGAAGCTGAAGTGTGCAAGGGTTTTGGAGGAGCAAAACTCTTGTCAGCAACATAAGGCACAGTTATTGGAGCAACAATATTCTCTGTGAGTATAGGTGGCAAAGGACCTACCATGTCTTCAGTGCCTAGATCCATCTTAGTTCACTGCCTACCAAGCACCAAGAGGGATCAAATCTCTTTTCACTTTAAAAGAGATTTGCACCTCAAGTGAGAGATTTGATCTCTTAACCCTTAGTGGATATGAAGTTAAGATAGATTTAAGCTCATTAATTAATTACATACCAAAACAACTATGATCCTCATATGTATTATACACAATTATATACACTATCTAGCCTACAATTATATTTAAAGTGGCTTTGAACCATTATAAATGCTAGTGAATATACATTTTATAAATATTTTTCTATCAAACAAAAATACCATAAATTCACAATATTAATATTTAATTAAAAAATTGTACTAAAACATATCTCCATCAAACAAAAATACCCTAAATTCAAAATATTAATATTTAATTAAAAGATTAAATTAAAATATTAATAATTACTTAAAAGATGGCATGTATTTTTGGGTGTAAGTTTTAAATTCCAAAATTTACAAGCTTTTTAGTTGTCTTTTCGTGATATGGCACATTAGTAACAGGTGTGGTGTCGCATTTGTTATGAGCTTAAAACATACACCATCAAGTTAAATTCAGCCTAATCTTTAATTAAAAGATGGTATTAAAATATTAATGATTACTTAAAAGATGAGATTAAAAGATGACATGCTTTTTTGGCTGTAAGTTTTAAATTCGATATTTGACAAGCTTTTTTGTTGTGTGTTTTTAGTGATTTGGCACATTTGGAACAAGTGTGGCTTTTGTCGTGCGCTTAAAACATGCATCTACTGCTATTACTCTCAACCTTTGGCCTGATGCTTTTAATTGATTCGGACATCCTGCTCGCTGCACTTGGAGTTGTCTAGAACTGCACTATCTTCAGCACAGTAGCCTTAGCATTCTTTATATCTTTGTAAAGAAACCATTGCTCTAAAAGGGATTTTAAAGAGGCAGGTGCAAGACATCTCTATAGAACGGCATTTGGAGAGGACTGCAAAGGGTTTCGAAGTATATCAACCTATGCTTACATCGACGGCCTCATTCAATTCCATACGCAATTCCGCATCACTTCTGTTAATGTCCACAGACTTCTCATCACCACCGTTATGTTCCTCGAAAACCTGTAAGCGAATTCTAGAATTCAATACTTTAATTACCATTTACGTTCTCTATTTCCTGTTTTTCAGCAGTTTTATAAATCCCATTAATTTCATTAGTCACAAGATTTTAATATCGTTTTTGATTTTTTGAACAGAAATATAGGAATTCGTATCAGCGAGTAGGAGGCGTGAGCAACGAAGAAATAAATAGAATGGAGATGGAATTCTTATTTCTGATGGGTTTTGGACTGGTGGTAGGATTTTGTGGCAAAAGATGGAAATAGAAGGGAACGATATGGCGTTCACCTTCAATATTCTAGAATTCATATTATTTCTATCAGGTATGTAAATGTTTCTTTTCCCAGCATGTTTGGATGACCAGAAGGTCTAGAAGTGATCGAGGTTTGTCAAGTGTTTAGTTGTATTCTTATTTAATTTTAGGCTTGTATTTTTTCCCCCGTTTCAACAGCTATAAGGCCAACTAACACTTGAGTATTTTATTATTTTTCTTTTTTCCAGATAGAGTAACTAAGGGAATTATGGTCTATGGTTCACCTGCACATTTCTTACACGTTCACCCCAATTAAAAGAGTTGGTTTATTGGTTTCACTAGGTTTTCAAGTGCTAAAATCTCATGCTAAACATGTTCAAGAAAAATTTGCTGTATAAGTTTGTTTGTCACTCAATTCGTAACAATATGATAAACATCACAGAAAGTTCTTACCTCTTATGATGTCCATCTATTACACAATTGAAGGGAAGTGCTGTCACCTTCTACAGGAACTCAAGGTCTCCCTCACTACTTTTTTCCCATAACCAGACCAGAGATGCCTAGCATTTTTTATAAGCAAAGTGTTAGGGCACAAATCTCAGCACATACCCCATCAGCTGCATCACTTGTTTCTTCTATTCAGTTTTCTGGTGGTGCAAGAAATAGGCCCTACGTGGTCCATCGCATCCAGGTGGATCATTTCAATCTTGTTTTCTAGCATACCGAGGGCTGGAAATGACAATTAGAGATTCATACTTCTTTAGCTATCAGATTGGTAAGGTCTTGAACCTCTTCTCGACATTGTCCTGACAGGTTGTCATTCTTCCGAGATATTCTTGAAGAGCTCTTGTCCCAGAGCCTAGATTGGACGTCATAGAACTAATAGATAGTGTAGCTCTATTAGAGTTTGGAGACACAGATAGGTTTCCTCTGTTCTAAGTTCCAGTGTCCATGCTTCTTTTGAGTAGCAAGTCATCAATTCAAAGTTTCTTTTCCTTGACCTTGAGTGGTAGGACTCATGAGTGGTGAACCCCTTGCATTGGAGCACACCACATGATCTTGCCAAGGATTATGTGGAAGGGGCACTACTCTAGTGCCTTTGTTCAGATCCATGCTAACCTAACTCTGTTCTTACAGATTTCATTGGAGCCCGCCATCTTTGTGATACCTTAGATTTTAATCTTTCATATTTCATGTTTGGTTTTCTTATCCCTTAATGTCAAGTGAGAAGCATTATGAATTCTCATTTTTCTTTGGTCCTGTTGCATCATTTCCCAGTGAGCCTCAATATTCTTCTTGCTTTGTTTATGAGTAACCTACCTGGAAACCACCAAAGAAACCAAAATTGATCCCTCCTTGGTAGTTTTGGACCTTTGTTCCGATATGGCTTGGAATCTGGTAGTCACCACATGTATTTGGAATAACCATCTGAGTTGGTCACTCGTAATTAATGGCAATTCCGATGTAACTGGCATTGGATCTGGTCACTAGAAATGATTCTGTCAGGTAAGAATTGGTCAAGAAATGATTCCAATACGACTATCAAACAGGAAGCACCTCCTGCACCTTGAAATTATGCTATCGAAAATAGAGAAACTTGTTCTAATAAATTCCAATATGACTATCAAACAGGAAGCACCTCCTGCACCTGGAAATTATGCTATCGAAAATAGAGAAACTTGTTCTAATAAAAATGCTATACGGTATCTGAACATAGAAGCATCTGCTTTATATCACAGCTTTTTTATATTGAAACATTTTTCGGGGTATTTTTCATCTTTTAGGGGCTGCAATTTTCTATGGCTGGTAGCTGACCATTTGCTGGAGTTATTTGTTTAGTATCAGTTTTTAAAAATCTATCTTAGAGTGAAGTATTTACTCTTAATAAGAATTTACCTGGAAATTCCGCTATAGAAAATAGAGAAACTTGCTATAATGAAAATGTTATACGTTATCTGAACACAGAGGCATTTATAACACCTCAACTTTTTTATACTGGAATTTTTTTCAAGGTATTTTTCATCTTTTTTGGGCTAAGAAGACTTTTTTTTACAGAAACAGATAGAGTGATATATTAATTTCTGGCCTAAATGCCTCAAATCTGCTTACATAATGCTAGACAATGCCCAAATTTCTCCCTGACTAGGATCGAAGTGGCTTTTTCCTTGCTACGCCAGAGGTTTTTACAAACTATTATTTGTGCACACGCCTCTATCTTTCCCAATTTGAATATACAAAAAAATTGCTCCAATAAAAGACAGTAAAACATATTAATCAAACAGTTAAGGGATGGGGTCCCAGCCTTCTTCTCCATCTCTGAGGAGGACTCCAAGGGGGAGAAGAACAACTTTATTAGCTTCAGTGTCAGCTTATTTGTTGTTATCTCTCTTGACATGATAGAATTTCAAGTTCCGAAAGGAATTCGACATGATTCTTATTCTGTTGATCAATCTGGACAGTCTTAAGTCTGAAGGGGAAGAGTTGTCTACAATGGATTTTATGATAGACTGAGAGTCGCCCATCACAATTGCATCGTTGATACCGAGAAATTAAAGTTGCTTGAGACCTTGGAGAAGGGCCAGGGATTCAGCTTGGATGCTGGTGTTGTAACCCACTCCCCAGGCATATCTAATATCAATTATGCCATTAGCATTTTTAACCACTCCTCCAGCTCCTGATCTGCCCGGATTGCCTTTTGCTACCCCGTCAAAGAAAAGGATATTATGCGCCTGCTTTGTGCAAAAAGCCAAGAATTCTAATGCATTTAAACGAATTTTCCAGTCTTTTAGAGAAGCGGGAGGCCTGACTATTTCAATGAAATGGAGGTCGAGGGTAGCGCTCCAAGCAGCATCTTGGTCACTCAGGCCCGCCCCGTCAAGCTGTTCTCCAACACACTCTTTTAATTGGCTTTTAATTTTAACCCAGACTATCTTGTGGTCACTCTTCTTATCTCTGAAAATCCTTTTATTTCTTTCCAGCCAAGTTTGCCAACAAATTAATTTGGGAAGAACGCACCAGGCAGCTTTAATATGAACGTTCTGAGGAGAGCCTCCAGGATACGAACGCATCCAATTCAAAAACAGACCTGAAATGCAATTAGGGAGGTCAAACACAACACTCCATGGGCCTAAGGCCTCTTTCCAAATATCTGTAACAAATTTACAATTGAGCATCAGGTGTGCAGTAGTTTCTGCATTTTCTCCACACAACGAGCAACGAGAGGGGCCCAGGTAGCCTCTTTTATGTAGTCTATCATCAGTCAAGATTCTCTGATGACATAGGATCTAGCAGAAAGAGTCGATTTTAGGAATCAAAGGCTGGGTCCAAATCCCTTTCCAAGGTTTCGGATCAGGTGGAACGTGAGGGTGAGATAAGAGCTGCCAGTACCCCTGCGAGACTGTATAACGCCCAGGGGTCGACCCCCAGCCACGGGTATCCAATTTCCTGTTGTTCAAAGGAGCCTTTCCATTTAAGAATGCTAAGAAGATGGCGTACTCATTGAACAGATTCTGGGGCACCTCGATCTTAATCCAACTATGCCAATATCCATTCTCCCAATTAGAAATATCCCACAGAGTATTGAAGCCTGCTCTGGACATCCAATCCTTCAACAAAGCCAGGGAACGATCTTCAGCCAGAGATTCGCAGCCCATAATATGATCCTCCCAAATTCTAATGCGCTTGCCATTTCCAGGAATCCAATGCGCATGCTGGCTAATTAAGGAGGAAGATTTTGCACAGAGCTTGTGAATCATCGAGCCAGAGATTGCTATGGGATTGTATAGACACCGTTTTCTCTGCCCGCGAAAGTATTTTTTCCACAAGGCTAGCTGAGCCCAACCTGGATGTGGGGCAATTATCCTCCAAAGCAGTTTTGCACCCAACGCTATGGGGCTAGAAGAATTATTATCATTAAAAAATATATATATATTTTCTTAGCAAGCAACAAGAAAATAAGCTACATTGAAGTACACAAAAAATATAGATATGAAGCTTAGCTTTACTGTAAGTAATGTTAATTTATGAGTAAGTGATTGAACCACCTAGAGGATGTAAATTTAGATGTTGTAGGGGGTAGATGATTACGATGAAGATGATTATCAATGATTTAGTTGTATATTGAGTTGCTTTCCCCTTGGTTGAAGATTTGTGTGTGTGTTTTTGAGTCTTGTCATTTTATATTCCACTCTATAATTGGATAAGCCTTTTGACATTTACAATATTTCTATTGTTGGTATTATCTGGTGAAAATTGCTTGTAGCACGAGGATATGTGCCCTCCACAGGGGATGTGTCCTGTGCATTCCCCATTTCAAGAAACTTGGGGGACTACAGAGAGATGTCCCCAAGGATTTGGGGACTTACCTCGCATCCCCTTGATGTTCCCACCCAGAAAAAAATTGGGATGTTTTGGAGATATCTCTGAATGGTTTGGGGGATGTATGTAGTTCTTGGGAAAAGGAATCTTCTCTATTTCCCTAGAGCAGTGTGGAATTCATTACTTCAATTTGTCCCATAATGAAGTATGTCTATCCATGAGTTGATGACAAAAATTCTCAGGAGGTAGTAATGCATCCACACAAGTTGTTATACCACCCCTTGTGATTCAACCATTGCAATAATTGCTGAAATGGGGTTCTCAAAGGGGGAAGGGTAGAAGGAGCCCTAAGCTTATCAGGGCAATGGAATGGCTAATTGCTCATGCAGAAGAGCCCTTGTAGGAAGATGATGAACCTTCCGAGGCACTGGCTTTTTGATGAAATACTGAATCTTTAGCCAAGGAAGAGATGGTGTCCAACCAAAAAGGATATTGGCCAAAAAGAGGAGCTGGCACAAGCTTCTTCTATTGCTGAGAAGTCCTCCACTTGCATTATGTTGCTCCATGTTCCTTGAAGGATTTGCTAGCTAGGGAAGAGCTAAGGTTATAGCATTTCTTGCAGAGCATCTAAGACATTGTTCTTTGGAACCTAGACAAGATAATATCATAATACCATCACACACTTTGGCTTTAATTTTTACAGGAAGACAATGCAGCTTGTGAAGTTGCTTCCGACAACGATCTTGTTAGTGCTTTCCTACATGCAAAAAAAAAAAAAATGCTTACCCCATTCTTGTAACCTTAACACGAGATTCGGGTGATTTGGTGACCACCCTCCTTGAATTAGATTGGGTGTTGGGGTGTGTTACAAGTGGTATCAGAGCAAGGTTCCAACACTGTACCTCGCGGTGCAGATGAGTTTTTAGGGCTATGTGCCAGGTGATGGATTTGGTTGTTGTCTGGCTATGTATGGTTGTGATTTGTATATGCAGAGACAATATGTTGATATGGATTCTGTCGAATAATATTATTCTATATGCACTATCCTTTTAGAGAGATCTATTTGCTGTCACTAGATTCCACATGAGAAACTTAGAAGGGGCTATTTTCACTAGCATATGCTGGCACACAGGTTTGTAACAGCTAAAATGTATTACATAGGATTGGCATGTTGGTAGGAAGAGGAATATATCGCCCAATTTCAGTGACTCCTTTATCCTTGTAAACACGCACATGGTTATTACTAATTATTTGTTGTGGGTGCCTGATCCAAATGGTACAACCAATGGCCACAGACTCTAACCCAGTTTAATGAGGAATGCTTGATTCTTGTTCTGTTTATCATTATTAGGCAAAGTGTTCTTGGCTTTGCACAAAAGTATGTTGTTAGAATGCTGCCTTGGTGGATCAAGACCTGCTGCCAAGTCTGGAAATAAAGCTGAAGAAGACAACCACAGTAATGAAGCTAGGAAATTGCGCCTAACCCATATTTTTTTATTCTTATTGTCCTGATGCTAAGTCTAAATGCACCAGAGACTATTTTTGTGAGGAGCCAATTTTATTTTACCTTGTAATGCTCTGGCCTTTTAGTGTCTAGAAGTCTTGAATGAATGATTCTCTGCTGGAATTGGTTGGCAAATATGGTGCAGCAAGCAGGATTTGCTAGAGGAGCTTGTATTTCACATTAATTATCTTGGAATAGCTGATCATTCTGCAGATATGCATCTCCAAGTAATTAACTCAAGTAGTGTGCCGTGTGCCGCACATATATGCTAAGAACCTGTTCTACAAATTTTTAAGCAACAACATAAGTAGTGTGCCTTCCTAGTCCAACTAATAAAGAGAATATCCCCTTCTGCAAATAACTTTGAGTTTTGGATGCAAGTCCACAGAGAGATTGACTCCATTTATTGTCAAGGCATAAGAATAGTACCAGATGAAAGTAGCAAGCTGCAGCTTCCAACATAAAGTTGATTTAAGGAGGGTTTCTCTTAACAGATACCCATATTTAACCATAATATTGGGTCCCATAATTCATATCAAGGGCAATAGGCTATCCTGAAATAGACAAGAAATCCCACCTGAACCTTTAATTCCATGACAGAATGCCAGTCTGTGTATTGACAACCATAAATAGCATCTCAAGGGGGAAGTTTCTTTTGTTTCATAAATCTCTAGTAAAAAAATGATGTCGTTTCCTTGTATAACATCATAAAATGACCATGGGGAAAAAACTAGTGAACCATTGCAGCCAGAATTGATAAAGTATAATACTGAAACCCCATTGCTCAGAGTCTATTTGGGGCAATGTTAACAAGAAGTCATGATGAACTATTTTGGTTGCTGTGGGGTACTTTAGAACTCGACTAGCTACTAAATTGTATGGCATACATTGTTTTGTTGGGTACTTGATTATTAGATTCCAAATATTACCCCAGGAATCTTAAGGATTGACCTTTCTTACCTCTGTGCACAGTTTTATGTATCTAAGATTATTCTACTCAAAAGCATTTCATGACATCTTGAGAAATTCTGGTGTCAGAACAAACACCTTTGATGATTGCTTCAGTTATGCTATGCTTAATAGTTGCTAAAATTGTAAATGATCTTCTTTGTCATAAACTTTAACTTGTCCTCATCATAAGACTTTTCATGTCTGCAATAAATATGTGTTGATTCCATCCATGAAAAATGTGTGAATCAGCTTTAAGCAACTGATCCAAAAGCTGGAACTCGTGATCTCAAGAGGAATAGCCCATGTTTATCACCCATTTGCAGTGGTGCCATGCACCATATGACTAATGGTTTCTTTTCAAAGCTCTCTCAACCTATTGCCACTCTCAACTTTTCAAGATGTATTCTTTTTGTTATGTTCATGAACATGTTAAATCTATGTGATCACTTTTTCCAAATTTAAATTCTTTGTGTGTTTACTTCTTTACTAGAGGCACGACAAATACAAATAGAGGTAATAAGGAAAATTGGTTTTGCTACGTTCACAGATCTTAGGTAAGGCCTTAATGGACCTTAACTTCAAGAAATAAGGCAGGTTATTTCAATTGCACTAAACGATCAGTTGGGCAAGATTCCTGTTCAGGGTTGTGTTGTTATTGCATTCTAGAAAGTAGAAACAACTTACTTTGGAGTGTTTCTTCTCCGATTGAATTGTTGCTGGTTCTATTTTAATATAGTTAGGCAAGATCACCACAAGACATTTTTAGTTGCTAGTTCTAATCTTAAGGATATATGCAAAAAGCCCAAGAACATTTAGGTGGATGACTCCACAGTGGTCTTGTTACAGTTTCAAGGATATCTGCAAAGAAGACTTTGTCGGTGGATGAATCAATGCTACTCTCGATTGGCTTATTAATCTATGCATTTTATTTCTATCTCTGAAATGTTCAGAGTGATAATGATTGATTCCCTTGTTCAATTTTTTATGTAGGTAATGTGTCAGTTGAAATCAAGGAGAAACACGTATCTTAGTGTATGAGCCCTATGTCAAAATATTCCAGAGAAATTTATATTTCACAACAATCCAAAATCTAAATCAAGTCTTTTTCACTACTGAGGCAGCACCTCTAACAAGTCAGATGGTGGAAATAGTGCAGGCAATCATGGTGTGGGTGCATGTGCAATTTCTCTTATTCTTTTAAGACCTGGAAAGAATGGCATCCCTGACCTCCATTATAACCTTGTGGGTTCTCTGGTATGGAATTGATCTTTGGAACACAACTACCTTCTTGACAGATGGAAAACTTCATAGAAATCTGATCAGTGGCCAAATTGCTCTGGAAATTTAATATTGAATCATTTACATACTCCACATTTGTAAGTGGTTGTTTCAAACCTCTGAAACCACGTTGAGAAATCGGGTACTTAATAGTGATCGAGTATATTGTCTAAGCTTTGGGCTTCACCAGCCCCCTTTTTTATCGAACAAAATGTAATGACCCCAGTCATGTAACAACCAGGTCAAATGTTGGAATGGATTGCAAAGTTTAAGGGCAGGGAATGTAAACCCAGCTATGAACGTGCAACAACTGCTTTAGATTTCGTTGAGGACAACTAATGGTATGGTCTGAAATTCCTGGCTGACCGTTCAACCCTACACAACCTCTACATCAGACCATTAAAAATCTGCTTGGGATAACGATATGTCAAGCTGTATGATTAAGTGTGCAACCTAGAATATTGCTGGCAACGGCTCTTTTGTTTTACTATTTAGCCATAGATTATATCATCTTGTGATTTGTACACACAACGATGGTTCACTCAACTTATCTTTGGTAAAGATTGCATATCCAATAAGTTTCTAAAATCTTCTTTAAACATCGTATGCAAGCAGCAACTTCTTAAAATTTGAGATGGAAACAAGCAGCAACTTATTAAAATTTAAGATTATTTTCATCTCAAGTATCACAGAAAATCCCAAATACCATGCCAATATAAACAGCATAACAATAGGCATTTCCCTTCATCCAAAGAAGTGCCTAATAGATTCCTTAGTCTTCTATATTCAACTGCATGGATACCATATTTTTCCCTGTCACACTATCCACTTTTTCCGCTATTTTTCTCTTGTACAAAATATTCCACCTTACTTCTAAAGTATAAATATATTTGTGTATCTGTGTGTGCACATCCTGCATTCACAGTTTTGTTAACATGGAAGGAGGAGATTAAGCAATCTGCTTTAGATAACAGAATAGAGCATTCCCTTATAGCGGCAGAATGCACCTGTTAGAAGTGCATCCAGCACATCATTATCCTTATTATCCCAAAACATAAGGGCATTGTAAAAAATATTCCAACTTACTTCTAAAGTATAAATATATTTGTGTGTCTGTGTGTGCACATCCTGCATACACAGTTTTGTTAACATGGAAGGAGGAGATTAAGCAACCTGCTCTAGATAACAGAGTAGAGCATTCCCTTATAGCGGCAGAATGCACCTGTTAGAAGTGCATCCAGCACATCATTATCCTTATTATCCCAAAACATAAGGGCATTGTCGTGTTACAAGCTATCATGATTCCTCTAAATGGGAATTGAGCAAACTTTATTTTAATTTTAACAACTTCTCATATTGTTATGCAAACATTGCCCAAGAGGTTGTGTGATAAATTCATGACCTCATTTAAAATGAGGTGGCTGTTTTCTGTTTTTTAGAATTTCTACAAATGTCATTAAGACACTGGGTTTAGGCAATAATGCCCCAAGAAATAATTCCTAGTGGCGTAACCAACTCCCCACATGGTAGATGTAGAAGGGAAATATTCCCTAACAAGCAAGAGCATTGATTTCCCTGCTAGAAGAGGTGGAATTAATGATGCATTGAGAAAATGTGTGACTCTTGCCCAATTGGTGATGCATTCAAAGTTTTCGAGTAGCTCTAAGCATTCTCCTACCAATACTAAAGCTTGGTCTAGCATGTGTTCCTGTTCTTGTCCAGTCCTTTATAGTCTACTCATGTCACAATGAGTGTGTATGAACATCACACTTGGTGTCTTGGAGACCAATTTAAACACTGCCTTCTTTACAAGCCCAATAATGAGTACATTGAAAATAAGTGTAACACCATATCTTATGATTCTAGAGCCCGTTTGAGGCGAAATTTTACATCACCAAAATCATCTCGATGAAATGAACTTAATGGTGAGGTTTGTCTTAAGCATGTTTTTTTTAAAATATATGGTCATAGAACACCGAGGACAGTGTTCCCCTTAATGGTGAGGTTTGTCTTAAGTATGTTTCTTTTATTATATATGGTCATAGAACACCGAGGACGGTGTTCCCCTTAAGGGGGAGGGGTTGTAATGACCCTAGTCATCTTGCAACTAGGTAGAAGTTGTGTTGATGGTCTTAGTCATGGTACATTTAGTCGATCACCTTGCATTGGTAGAATCATTATAATTATTCGGTTGTTAGTGTATAAATATAGAAGAGTTAATATATGTGCCTATCCATATATGTATGTATGAACATGCTTAGATGCTTACTTATTAAATGGAAACAAGGTAAATACATATAAGTCATGTACATGGTTTTTGTAAACCCTATATGGCTATATCAAGAAAATGTATGTATTGGTTACTTTATATTTCATAAGTGACTAATGTGAATGCAACAGATTATTTTAGATTATAAATAGCTAAGGTAAACTTCAAGAAAATAACTACACTTGGCCTTTGAAGACTCAATTTGCCTACAAGATTTTTTTGGTGGTTTTTGTTTTTGATGTGACAGTTAGGACTGGCGATACCTATCCATATATGTATGTGAAATGTAGATGCTTATGACAAATTGGAAACAAGGTAAATACATGTAAGTCATGTGCATGGCTTTTGTAAACCCTGTTGGCTATATCGAAAATGTATGTATTGGTTACTTTATATTTCATAAGTGACTAATGTGAATGCAACGGATTATTTATAATTATAAATAGCTAAGGGTAAGTTCAAAGAAAATAACTACACTTGGCCTTTGAAGACTCGAATTTTCCTACAAGATTTTTGGTGTTTTTTGTTTTGATGCGAAGATAGTTGGGGCTAGCTAGGGAGGAACCCTATGTTAATTTTTCAATATTGCTCTATGATGTATCAGTTACGGGTATCGAATCTCGATATGCTTGGAATTGTCATGAAATACAGGATTCTCTACCAAACGAATCCCACTTTTGTTGTCACAGTATATCACAGTAGTGTCCAACACTTGACCAAGAAGCGCCCTTAACCACACAACTTCACAGCTTGTTGTGCTAACATCAATGTACTCTGCTTCTGTGGTGCTCAATGCAACTGACTTCTGCTTCCCACTCATCTAGGATATCATGGCAGAACCAAGACTGAAGCAACATCTAGATGTACTCTTTCTGTCAGAAACATTACCTGCCCAGTCTGCATCAGTGAATCTATGAAGATGGATATCTCCAGCAGAGTATCTTATACCAAGCATGATCGATCCATGCAAATACCTCAATACATGTTTATCTGCTATCCAATGCACATGAAGGGGGTCAGTCATGAACTTACTCAATGTGTTTACTGCATAACATATATCTGGGCGGGTGTTCACAAGGAACATTAGAGCCCCAATCAACTGTCTATACTCGTATGGATTCGCTAAATCAGGTCCAGTTGATTTACCACACAACTTCTTGAAGTTCATTTCCATCAGGGTGACCATGGACTTGCAATCGGTCATACCAAACCTTTCCAGCAACTTTACCACATACTTTCCCTGTGAGAGAAAGATTTCACCAGGTCTTTTCCATACCTCAAGTCCCAAAAAGTAATGCATAAGGCCGAGGTCTTTCATTTCGAATTTAGAGGCTAGCTTCCTCTTGCATTCGATAATCAATGGTTCACTTCCTGTTAAGAATAAATCGTCAATATATAGAACGCATACCATGAAAAACTTTAAAATAGAGGTTGGGATCAGCGCTCCTTCTAGTGAAACCTAGTTTCATTAGATAGCTATCAATGCAAGCATTCCAAGCTCGGGGAGCTTGCTTCAATCCATACAATGCTTTTGTCAACCTGCAAACATGTTATTATTTGCGTTCTTCCACTTCAAATCCCTATGGCTGTTCCACATAGACTTCTTCTTGCAACATACCATGGAGGAAGGCTGTCTTTACATCCATTTGATGAAGTTTCCATCCTTGACTGGCAGCAAGGGCAACTATCGAGCGGACAGTTGTATATCGAGCCACATGAGAAAATATATCATTGTAGTATTCTCCCTCTTTTTGAGAGAAACTACGAGCTACGAATCTCGCTTTGTACTTCTCGATGCTACCATCGACACCATGCTTGATTTTGAACAACCATTTCGAAATCACAATTGACTTCCCATGCTGTCTTAGTACAACATCCCATACATTGTTTTTCATGATTGATTCATATTCTTTGGTCATGGCATCCTTCCATGCTTTCTCTTTGACTGCTTCTTCAAATGAAGATGGTTTAGCTTGAATCATAGTACTCATGGCTACTATATAACCTTGATACTTGCAAGGTTCCTTCCTTTCCCTGACTGATCAACGACCAATCATATGCCTTTTACTGTCCTGCAAAGTATCGCGAAGCCACAACGATCTTTTCCTTGTAGGAGGATCCATTGGAAGGTGGATCTAATGGATCCATAGGTTCCATTGGAGTATCATCAATATTTGAATCAGGTACTGAGGGGATATCTAGGATATCCTTTTCACCATCATCTTCCTTTTGAGGGGAAGGAAGATCCCTCGCTTTACAAAGCACTTCGTCTTCATCGAAGGTTATATCTTTGCTAATCTCAACCTTCCTTTGACTAGGAATGTAGATTTTGTTTGCCTTTGAGTTTTCACAGTAACCCATGAAGATACCTTTTCTGCCTATAGCTTCCAACTTATTCCTCTTATCTTTCGGTACATGGAAGAATATTGGGCATCCAAATATGCGTAAATGGCTGCTATCTGGCCTGTTTCATGTTAAGACTTCTTCTGGAGTCTTATTCTTCAATGCTTGATGAGGGGGTGTTCAACGAACATAGACAACCCACAGAAACTTTGGTACCTTGATCATGTATCATAGCGCGAGAATATTCTAATATCAATCAGTTATTTCTTTCAGCTATACCATTTTTCTTAGGTGTATAATGTAAAATGGTTTCCTTATTGATCCTTTACTTCTTGAAGAATGCTATGAATTCCCTAGTTATGTACTCTCCTCCATTTTCGGATCTGAATACTTTGATTCTTTTCCTGGTTTGATTCTCGATCAATGATCTGATTTCCTGAAATTTTTCAATGGCTTCATCCTTGTGTTTGATGCAGTATAACCATGTATTTCTGGAGTAATCATCAATGAAGGTGATGTAATAAATATGAACACTTATAGTGTACAACCATCAGACCACGTATGTATGAATGGATGAGATGAATTATATCATGTGTTCTATTCTGGCTTGAGGGGAATGGTATTGTTGTTTTATTTCCACTAGTGCAACCATCAAAAACTCCCTCATGCTGAGCATATACATCGGGAATACCATAAACCAGTCTCTTAAATTTCATAAGAGCCTCATAATGTAAATGAGCAAGCCTACAGTGCCATAATTCACTAAGATGACTGGTTTTATGGGAAAATGCAAAGAGTGTCCTTCTTGTGACCTTGTAGAGTCCCTCATATCTCATTCCTAATGTAAAAGCATCTTTTATATGTGAGTGAGTAGGCCAAATTAAAACTTTATCATTGATGAAGGAAATACTCATCCCTTTATCTTCTAATGTATATATAGGAATTAAGTTTTTCATGAGCCCCAATACACAACATCATTTAATAATATAGATTCCCTAGTGTTTTCTAATATTTAACCAACCCAAATCCTTTTACACGATGAGTGTAGTTATCTGCAAGAATTATCCTTAACTTAGTCTCCCTCTCTAATAGGTTAGAGAGGACTTCTTTATAACCAAAAAAATGATGAGTGTCCCCACTTTCAACTAACCAACTATCCCATGAATCTAGTGGAGAAGAACTAGTAAGTGCAGAAATAAGAATATATTCATTTTTATCCACAATATTACTTTCATAACTGGAGGCTCTAGATCTCTTGTGAGATAGAGGATCTTCTTTACGATCACTTGATGAATCTATTATTCTCCTCTCATATTTTTTATCACGGTTTCTCCTTTGATTATCTTTCCTTCTTTTATAATAATTGTTGTTGTTGTTGTTGTAGTGTGGCCTCTTTTTCCTTTCAGGACAGTCACGAGCATAATGTCATTTCTTGTGGTAGGTGAAGCATTCTATATTAGCAAGTGATTTGTCATTTCTTCCTTTTGAGCTTTGATGAGGAGATCTTCTAGATGGGCCTCCCTTTGATCTCTTGCTCTTATTTTGATGGGAAACATATGCAACAAACTCTCCTTCTTCATGTTTTTTAATCCTTCCTCTTGTTATCATTCTGGACTCTTCCTGAGTTAGCTTCCCAACCATTTCATCAAAATATGGAAGAATGTTGTTGTTGTTGATAGTAGTGATGAAGGTTTCCCAGACCAGAGGGAGACCTTTGAGAGTCACAATAACCAACTCTCTATCAGGCACATTTTCACCAACCCTCTTTAGTTGATCTCTAAGACAAGAGATCCTCATGATGTAAGACTGGATAGTCTCACCTTTGTTCATTTTCATTTCCTTGAGTTGGTATTTCAATGAGATGATTTCATTTAGATTTTTTAACTCATACATGGTAGAAATATTATCATACATATCTTTTGATTTTTTCAGATTACCAACATAAGAAAGTAAATGATCTTGTAACCCATCAACTAATATTTGCTTTGCTTTGGACTCACCTTTCTTGTACCTGTTCTTGATGATGGCGGAGGAATATTATGAATTTCCAGGCATCTTTATTTTAATGTATTACAACACATCATTGTTGTCAAAAATGATATCTAATCTGACTTTCCATGCAACAAAGTTTGAAGCATCACCCAACTTCTCATGTTCCTTGAAGGTAGAGGAGTACATATCGACCTTGACTTGTAGATCTTCTCTCTAGCCTTGTAGATATGAACTCTATACTTGTAGATCTAACTTCTAAACTTGTATAAATGCTCTCGGGCTTCCTTGCTTATCTTCTCTTGGGATTTTCCTTCAACTTAGCTCTGATTCCATGTTAATTTTTCAATATCGCTCTATGTTGTATCAGTTAATTAAGCCCAAATCAAATTTTCATTAAAAATATATTCAAATCTATGAAATATAAATAACCATAAATTGTGACTGGAGACAGAAAAATGTATGCAAGGACATAGAAGACAATATCGAAACCATGATACACAGAAATTGGTCCAAGACCAGGGAAAAACCCCACTATAAGGGAAACCCTTTCAAATCTTATTCTTCTATACATTGTTTTCAAAATATTTCAGTAGAGAGTACAATGAGCCTAGTACAATAATATAGCAGATAATAATATGATATGATCTATAGATTAGCAAAACAAAAAATCAATGGATCACTGATACCAAGTGATCTTAGTTGCCCCAATCTAGATATGAGTCTAGAAAACTGTTAATAGTTGATCTGACATTGATGTGACTACGTGATGGATGACTGATGATATTGCATGAATAACTTACATAATATCAAATTTGATCTGCCCAATAACGCACAGAGTCATGGCCTTAACACGCCCTGCCTTCGGCTATATCATCTATGAGCTACTACCACATAGTTCTATGCCCACAGTCGAGGGTATGAATACCTAGAAACTTGGTCGTGCCCTTAAGCCTGCCTACAAGTGACTTTTCTAGCTTAGCCACAACAAAACCAAGCTCAAATCGCAACCCAATCCCAACAGAGCCACTACCTCAAGTTTTCCTGACCGTGACCTAAGCCCCCAGAGTCGCTACCTCATTCTCCTACCAGTGGCCCAGATCCAAAATACCCAGATATGAAATGCGCCTCTATCTATGATCTCGATCCACTACGAGAACCTCTTGTGAAGTACTTGTACGAGCCAGAAAACAAAAATACAACCAATAACCAAAACATGATGAAGATGATCTCATGAGAAAATGTGTGCAAATGAGCTTGAGGTCGCTTCTATTTATAACTTTATGAGGGACCGTTTAGGGCTTTGACTAGATCAACATGCAATTTAATCAACTCATAAAATAATAAAATAACCTATTATTTAACTTCTGAATAACCATTTAGAGTAATCTATATGTCAATTTTGATCCTCTTGAAAATAGGAATCTAATTAACTTATTATTTTAACCACCTGAGTTAACCAATATGGAATTTGACTCTAGTTGGAAAAATTAACAATATTTACTCATTTTGGTGTTCCAAGAGAAATTGTAACAGATCAAGGTACCCAATTCACATATAAGTTGGTACATAAGATTATGGAGCATTATAAAATCAAGCGTTGAAAGTATACTCCATATCATCTACAAGCTAATGGGAGGGTGGAATATAATAACAAAGTTCTTGAAGAAATTCTTACCAAGGCTGTGCATTTGCATAGAAAGGATTGGGCAGAAAAGACTTCCAAAAGTATTATGGGCATACCGAACTACATGGAGAAATACAACTGGACATACTCCTTATGATATTGTATATGGGAAGAAATTTTTGTCTCCAATAGAATTCCAAGTGGAGACCTACATAAAAACTGCTAAATTGGGCATTGACCTGTCAGAAACTCAGAAGCAAAGACTAGCACAATTGAATGAGCTAGATGAAATTCGACAAGATGTTATTCATAAGACTAGGATAGTGCAAAAACAAAGATAAAAATGGCAAGATTTCATCAGATATAAAAAGTTCAAATAGGGTGATTGGGCTCTTCTTTTTTATTCCAAATTTATATATTTTCAAGGAAAGTTTCAAACTCATTGGATTGGTCCTTATGAGATTGATACTATTTTTGACAATGGAGCAGTCAAAATCAAGACTATTGACGATGAACATATCACTTTCCTTGTTAATGGTCATAGATTGAGATGATATAATAAACCACTAACAAGGGAAGAATTTGTTAAGTATTTGCAAGAGAATTCTGAATTTAAGTTGATTAAGAAAGGGGATTTTCCCCCTCATTCTTCAACTTCATTATATTTTTTTTTCAATAAAATAAAAATAATATATATGTATAAACATGAAAACCAAATTTGTTGGCATATCTAAACATAAAATATTAATTGAAAACCAATATTTATTGGCAATTTAAAATTTCAAAACTCCCTTCTTTCTTATCCCTGTTTTTTTTATCCCTCTTTTCTTTCAATCAATTTTTAGGTGGTCAACTATATTCATGAAGTCAATATTTTTCATCAATAATATTGACAAAAATAAGGAAGTCTCTTCCAAAGAAATCAAATCCAAGAGATGACAGGAAAAATTTCTATCATTCTGCAAATAATTTACAGTTCCATAACCAAAATGAAATTCAACAGCAAGAATAACATCAAAGGACACATTAATGTATGTAAGAATGCTAGAGTTATATTTTATTTAAGACCCTAGATTTTAAATTATGGATGAAATATCAATAGATTGAGGACCTTATTAAATTTTTAACCATTATACCATAACCTCTCATCATTGCACCACTTGTCACATCAAAGTCCGATCAAGAATTAAGTGCATAACACCAATCCTTTGAAATCAGATCTGGGAAGTTGTATAAGTAAAATTCAGATGCAACATGATTTCCTCCATCAATATATTACCTTTCCATTATTTAAACTCACTCCATATCCATTGTGCTCATTCCAAATCCCTTCATTCTCTCCCATTCTCAGTCGAAAAGAGCAATCTAGGCCAAAAATTCTTCATGCCATGGGTACGCTTGTTCATTATGAACCAAATGGTGAGAAATTCCTCCAGGATTATCCAAGGGTTAAGGAGAAGCTACAAAAGGTGGGTTGGCTTTTGTTCTTCGAAAAAATCAATGGGTATGGAATAGATATTACTAAATCCTTTGCTCGATCATTTTATGGAGTAGAAGCCGAAATAGGAGACACTAAACTCATCCTCACAAAGTCAATGGTAGCAAAGGCAAGAGGATTGCCAATGAATGGAGAAATTTAGTTCAAAAACAGGAAAATTAAAGAGAATGATTGGGTTCAATTCTTAAAATAAATAGGTATGGACTTGTCCATTTTCAAGAAAGGTATTCTAGTTACAACATTAAAAGGAAAATGGAAAAATCTCTTTTTAGTAATTCAAAAATTTATAACATGTGGAGGGAGATTTGGAATAATGTTTTTATATCATGATAGGCTTATGATGAATTTTTTTGATGGGTTTGAAATCAATTTACCCTACTTTATACTAGAAAGTTTAAAGAAAATGGAATTTAGTATCCAAAGTGAATATAGTTCCATAGATAACTCTCTGTGCCATCATGGAATTAATAAGATTTTTATACAAGAAAATTTACAATCAAAAGGACATTATTGGTAGGATTTCTTAGTAAGAAATCACTTTGTAGAAGCTCCAGAGAAAGAACCAAACAATAGGGTCAAAATAAGAAGAATAAAATCAAACCCTAAACCTAAAAAAGAGAGAGTCAAAGAAGAAATTTAGGAGGAGAATATGACTGAAATTCTAGAAGATCCATTTGAGGAAAATACTCCACTATCCAAATATCTTGAAAAGTTTGAACAGAAAAGGGATAAGAAAGATATTATAATAAACAAAGCTAGCCAAATCCAGCCAATACCTAAAAAATGAAGAAAGCAAAGAACAACAGAGCAGAAAATCAAAACATTGGAAGTTCAAGAATGAGTGTAAGAGGGAGTAAAAGAATTTCAAAATTGTCATACACTCAATCACCAGAAAGGATAGATATTTAAAATGAAGCATTTAACACACCTCCTCATACAACCAGCCCAACTAGCAGTCTAGCAAGTTAGTCCCTAGAAATTGATCCAATTCAACAAGAGATCTATGATTATGTGGAATATTTAGAAAAAAAGCCACAACAAAAAGAAAAATCTTCTCAATTTGAAATGGGTAAAACTTCAGCAACAAAACCAACTGCAGAACATTAACACAATATAGAAAAGTATATGAAGCAAGACATTTATGAATTGGATATCCTTAACAAAAATTTGATTCAAGAAAGAGAATAAGCTAAAGTACAAAATGAGATATTAAGGACTCAAAATGAAAACATCTTGCTACACCTTTGTCATTGGTACAAAAAGAATAAGAAACTTAAAGTTCAAAACAAATTTCTTAAAAATAGGGTTAGTGGATTACAAGGAATAATTTTAATAAAGAAACCGAAAATTATGTTTTCTATTAAAAAGAAGAAAAAGAGTACTAGCTTGGATGTACTTGCACAAGCATCAGATATTATTCACTGAAAAGAAAGGAAAGGAATCAATTTCTAAATTTTGGTGCATGAGGACATGCAAAAGCTTTGGTGTGGGAGAATTTTGAAGCTTAGAAATGCCTCTTTTTAACTATCCTTTTTGCCATTACATTTTAGAATTTTTGTTACTATTATAAAAAAAAAATCAGCATATTAAGGTCAAGATAAGCTCCTACAGATGTGATTTTTAAGAGGGATGACATTGTCCAAGAACTTTGAAAATAATGGGGGGGAAGATTCGAGAAAAATGGCTCTGAAGGTTTATGTTATTTCGACCCTACAACCATAGCTCGAATACAGATTAGATTCACCGACTGCCTGTAGCTCTAATGTCTTACCATATTAACCTCCCTCATACACTCAATCTTTGAGGTGGCTTCACATTCTGGGAGTTTGGGCGTATATTCCGCGGGGATAGGCACCTGTCGTTGTCAACCTTCAGTCATGGTTTAGCTCCATGACCATAGGTTGCTAAGATGGATGAAGAGCTCATCAAATACTCTGAGGACCCCTATGACTCTGCATTTATCTGGACTGCACCTCCACGTCTTTCAGCAACTATGGATTTATTGGTGTCTACGGGTCTCCCATACTCTCTCAAAGATGCAGCTATGGTTTCCATGAAATATACCCCTGCAGACCCTATCCCTTCGGAGTTCGACTCCTTTCTGGTAGCTGGTCTTGTATCAGCAGGTAAACCCTTTCTGAGCTCCCTCTCTGACCCTTATTTCCTCGCTCCTTAGGATTACCCATCTCCCTCACTGTCCTCGCTTCATTTTATTGAACATTTTTTGAACCTCCTCCTCCGTAGGTCACCATTGTTGAAAACCTGCATCTTAGCTGTGTTAGTGAGCCATATGGAACCATTTCTGGCCTGAGACCCTCTAGGGTTTTATTCCCATCATCTATCGCGCCATATTTACCATCCACACTTCCTCCACATTCAATTATATCATTTACTCACCCTTCGTCCAGTTGTTTTGTTGGTGGACCAATCCCACAACGCAATAGTCCCATTGCTGCGTCCAGGGTTAGTATCTCTTCAGATGACCCTTCAATAGAACCCAAAATTTCACAAGAGGGTTCCCATAAGAGACGTGGGAAAAAATATAAGTGCATCAAGATCAATAACAAAGGAAGCCATATTATCCTTTGGGAGGGTCTTCTTATGGAATAATTCATCAACACTGCTGACAGAGTTTTGGTTGGACAGGTACATGGTAGGAATTATTTTTCTCCGTGATTGTGGAAGTGCATCTCAGATATTTGGGGCCAGATCTTTCAAAACCTTCATTCGGTGGTCACTATGATGAAAGGGTGGTTTTCTATTCAATTCCATAGGAAACGACATATCGACTGGGTCCTCTCAAAGTTTTGGCACATTGAAATGGAACCTGTATTTCTCAAGAGGTGGAGTCCCCTATTTGATCTTGAGCGGGAACAACTAGGTGTAGGCCCCATTTGGGCCAAACTCCCTAGATTTCCATTACACTTATGGTCGAAGGACATTTTGAAATGCATTGGCAATATTTTTGGGACTTATCTTGATCATGACAGATCTTTCACTAAGACAGGGAGAATGTCCTAAGCTTGCATCTTGGTTCATATTGACACCCGTGAAGGACTCGAGGAAAATCTGAAAAGCAGTGGAGGAACACCATTCGATTACAATTTCTGGACTATGAAGGGGTTCCATTTCGATGTTGTTAGTGCCACAAAGTTGGTCATCTTTTCAAAGATTGTCCTCTACTTTCTAAAGACATTTCTCCACTAGAAAATTTGGTTGATAATTATGGGAAGGCAGGATTATCAGAGGTTCTATATTAGAAGAAGAAGAATTATGGGACAAGCATATCAATATCGAGCGCAGCTGTACAAAAGAATTCATCTTCTAATGCCAATCTTCCTTCTCTAAGGGTCACCAGAGCTTGCTCCGAGGCTTCTGGTCCTCCTTCAGGTATTGTTACCTCTCCTTATTTTTCATTTCCTTTTGTTTCTTTTCAAGTCATCTATATCTATACAATCACACATAAAATAATTCAATATATCTGGATTCTAACTGTCTCTGATTACTTTCCCTTCTGTGGCCTCCTCAAATGTTTTTTCTTTCCCACCTTCTTTTACCTCATCCCCTCCGTTTTCCTCATCTTCTATGGGTGAGTCATCAGACTCTCACTCTGGACACTGATACAAATTGCGTCCTTGACCTAAAACATCCGCATTTGGTAGTGATTTGGGAGCATCATCTCCTTCGAAGATCCCCAAAATATCCCGTGGAAAACACTGTAATATATCCAAATCCATTCATAAATATGCAATTGATGTTGCAGGAGGCATACAACTCCTTATTGTAGGGGTTCTTAGAGCAATAAATTCCCCATCCTCAGCCCCCTAATGAAGTTCCTCTCCTTGAACTGCGTGGGTTGGCTATACTTTCCAAACGTCTAACCATTAATATATTTATAGAATTAGAGAAGGTGGATGTGATCCTCCTTCAATATACGCTGGGTGATTATGATAATATTATCCTTGCACTGGTTTCTCTGTTACCTGGATGGAACCTCCATGCTCTTGATGCCTAAGGAAAATTTGGAGGCGTTGCTATTGGTATCAATCCGAGGGCTTTAAGACTCCTAAATGTTTGGGGTAGAGAAGGAGTATTGGTTACAGATATATTTTCAGAACAAATTGGGATTGAGATTAGATTGGTTAATATCTATGGCACCTTCCATAATAGACTGGAATTTTGGGAAACAATTTTGAACTAATCATACATGCAATGGGATAATATCATAATATGGGGTGACCTAAAATTTTCCATTGGTCTTGTGGAATCTTGGGGATCCCATGTAAAATTGGACTTTCTCTTAGACATGTTTGGCTCCTTAATTGAGAAACACCATTTGATTGATATTATGATGCCTCACCTCCAACTTATCTCACCTAACAAGAGAACTGGGGACATAATTCTTTCTAGGGGATTGGACCGTTTTCTTAGTCAAGAAGTTCTCTTTGATAAATTGGCTATGTACAAGAAATGGGTTGGTTCAGGAGGTATATATGATAATCCTCCTATTTACTTATAAATCTCTGGAACCTTGCTTAAACCTGTTGTACCTTTCCAATTCAACTCGACCTGGCTTCAGGATGAGACCTATATTAAGCTCATTAACGATACTTGGCGGGTTGATCCACCATCTCCTAATCAGTTTGCTTCATACTTTTTTGCAAATAAGCTCTTATGCATAAAAAATAAAATGGCTGAATGGGAAAAGGATAAGTGTCTTCATGATGATAGTGCACTAAAATTAATTAAAAAGGATATAGTCAGGCTAGATGACCCTAATAGTGGCGGTTATTCATAAGTGAGTCAAAAGATCGGGTCATTATGTTGGAAGTGGACAGACTTAGCATCCTTAAGGATAATGAAGAGACGTGGAGGCTCAAAAGCAGAGCCACTTGGTTACAAGCTAGTAATGACAACACCAAATTCTATCAAAAATTTTCGAAAGGTTGTAAAGCCATCAACACCATTTGGTCTCTGGAAAATGAAGAGGGTCAATATGTTACATCCTTCAACCAATTAGATTATTTGGGAATCTCCCATTTTGGGCATCTCTACATTGCAGATATCTTCCCTCGATTTGTGGATGAGGGAGTTGAAGAGGACTTGAACATGCCTATAATTATGGGAGAATTAGAAGAAATCCTCAAATTGTTCAAGAATAAAGAGAGCCCGGGTCCAGATGGTTGGCCAGTTGAATTATCTATCATTTTTTGAATTAATTGGTCATGATCTTCTTCGAGTGGTTAAATAATCCAGGATAAATGGTCGAATGTATGGCACTTTTAGCTCTACATTCATTGCCCTCATTCCTAAATATGATATGCCTCGTACTTTCAATGACTATCGAACCATATCCATTTGCAACTGAATTTATATGATTATTGCCAAAATTATTGCAAATCAGATTAAACCTATACTTTCTAATCATATCTCACACGAATAATTTTCTTTCCCAGGCAATTGTCAGGTCCATGATGTCAATGGCATTGCTCAGGAGGGGCTCCATTCAATCCATACTAAGCACATAAAGGGCATGATTCTTAAAATTGATTTAGCGAATGCCATTGATCAGAACATTTGGCTATATCTGTGGATGCTTCTTACTCATCTAGGCTTCCCTATCTCTGTCATCAACTAGATCATGTGATGTATATCAACTGTGTCATACAATGTCCTCATAAATGGATCTACATCTAATTTATTCCATGTTGAGTGTGGTCTTCGACAAGGTTGTCCCTTATCTCCACTTCTATTATTTTTTGTAATGGAAGGTTTGAGTAGGCTACTGGATGAAGAAAAAGAATCAAGGAAGATTAAAGGGCATCAAGATCATTGTGAATTGTATACTTACACACCTCCTTTTTGTGGATGATGTTCTCATGTTCTTGGAGGGGGGTATTAGTGACACATTAGTCTTCAATGCAACGCTCAAATTATTTTGCAAAGCTATAGGTATGTGATGTAACCATTCCAAATCTACTTTGTCATCTTTGGGATGTTCTTAGTATGAAATTCATTTTTCTCTTCATATATTTCCTTTCAACTCTCTTTCATTCGAATAGGGTCTCAAGTATCTTTGTTTCAAGCTCAAGCCCTCTAATTATAAATTTTTTTGTTGGACTTGGTTTGTGGCCAGGATTAAAAGTAGATTGAATTTCTGGCACCATCGATGGATTTCAAGAGCAAGTCGACTAGTCCTTATAAAATTTGTCTTAGAGGCTATTCCAATATATTGTATGTCACTTGCATGGATCCCCAAAGGCATACTCTCCATAATTCAATAGATCTGTTGCAGGTTTCTATGGAAAGGATCAAAGGATGGCCACACATTTTCCTGGACTAGATGGGAATTTAATTTCTCTCGCCTAAGAAATGGGGGGGGATGGGGGTTTAAAGGACCTATCAATACCTTCCAAAGCACATGCTTCCAAATTGGGATAGAAGATCCTTCATCGCAAAAAAAATTATGTACTAAGGTAGTCATCCAAAAGTATATCAGTCCTCTACATGCCATTAATTAGATTAGGAGCATACACTCTGGAATAGGGTTAATATTTCTTCGATTAGGCATGCCATCCTTAAATCTATTGAGCATACCGGGAAGAGGATTGGCTTGGATAATAGGCTTGGGTAGTAAGGTTCGTATTAGGAGGGATCCATGGTTAGGCTACGACAATTCACACATACTACCATCCAATCTCATTCAATACTTAGAACGTGTGGGAATTTCTACACTTGATCACATATTTGATCCCGCCAATACCTCTATATTCTCTCAATCCTGGAAATTGACCCATGAACTACATATTCCACTCCATTGGCATTAGAAATGGACAAGCTACATTAATGCTCTTTTCCCGAAGCTCATGTTAGAATTATGGACATGGATGATGAGCTCATTTGGGCCTTCTCACAAAGCATGGAAAATATACCCCCCAAGGACGGTCACCCTATCATATTTGATGATCATCAACATTTGGATGTGAAATGGTGGTGGCGGCCATTATGTAAATTGAAAATTCCCCCAAAGGTCAAGATTTTTTATGTGGTGTATTCCACGAAACAAGGTACCTACAAGAGTCAACCTTCGAAACGATCCTTCCATGGCCCCTCATGGTGTTTCTTTTGCGAGAACAAAGTTGAAGGCATTGGTGACTTGTTCCCGTATTGTCCCTCTTCCATTGCTCTCTCTTGTAGCTGATTCAATTTTTTAATATTAATGTTTCATAGAATGGAATTTTTTTTCCCTTGCTTGGGAAGCATGGTGTAATCTTGCACACCCCACGTAGCTTCGTAATCTCCTTCTACCCGTTTGTTGGAGCATATGGATCTCCAGGGAATATGTTAATCTTCCATGAGAAAATCCCCAAGTGGGCCATTATTTACGCACACATATATACTCTTTATCACATGATTCTCGAGGATGATTCAAAAAAATCTCACGAGATATATTATAGAAGAGGTAATTGAAAAAATCATATCCATGGGCATAATTTGATGGATCCGGAAAACATGTTGGATGTGGTGGTGGGGGCTCCATTATATCTCCATGAGGGCAATTATTGCAAGTTAATAATGGGCCTTGGTAGAGGCACCAACAAATTTGTTGAGCTTTCATGTCTCGGACAACTTATCTCTTTTTGCACTTAGAAATGGATGCAGGGAAAATTAAGATATTTGAAGACTCCAAACTTATTATTAATTGGTTCAATCATCAATCCATTTGTCACATTAACACACTCTAGAACTTGTTGGAAGAAGTTTTATTATTGAAATCCCATTTTGATACCATTTCTTGTCATCACATTTATAGGGAAATGAATCAAATTTCGAATCTAATTTCCAAGGAGGTAGCGCACCGACCAAGGGCTCATCGGTTGATACAAGAACACAATGGTCATCAATTCTATCGGTACTTCGACGGAAATTTTGATGACCAACATGCACGAGGGGTTTACACAACCCTCTTTTATGGGTGGATTATCATTTTTTAATAGTTATTTTTTTGAATTAAATAGTCTTATGTATGGATTATTATCATGTATATTTATTATGGAACATCCGGTTACAACTTTGTAACAGACTCTTTTTTTAGTTTGTGGCTTGGCCACCACTTTTGACATATGCTTCATTAGAAGCATCTACAACATGTAATTTTCAACTTACTAATGAAAGTTATGATTTTTCCTTGGGGAAAAAAAAGAAAAAATCCTACAAGGTATTAATCATCCATATTTAAATTCTCTCGTTTCTTAGTGAAATTATGACAAATGTATTCTTGCAGTAACCAAATTTTGAACATCCTACAATCGATATCCGTTTTTGCGGCAAAAAACCATTATTAGACAGAGTTGTGACACTTTAGTGGAAGAAATAAGACTATAAAAAAGATGAAAATTGGCTCCCATATGGATAACCGATTTCGTTGGGTCAATTTATCGAGTAAAGTAACACAAGTATTTAATTATTAATCTAGGTTTGTAAAACTTGAAAGCATGTCCAAAATATATGGATTTCAACTATAGTCAATTTTAGAAGATGAATTATTGAATTTGAAGTAAATGCATATAACATATATAAAACTTAACTAAATAATTTCTAATTCAATATGTAATAAGCGTGAAGAAGAGGCTCCTAACTTAGGAGAACCAGGTTGACCTTCTCTACAATATTACTTCATGAATAGAAATAAAAAAATCATTATTGAACAATAGCTTAAGATGCATAAAATAATAATAGAAGAGGCTCCTTGTTGTCCTTCTTTAAAACTTCATTCATCATTAATGCCATTGTATGAAAACTAGAAATATAGAAAATCACTTTAATCAAAAGCAAGGAAGATGAATTATAATTTCTATTCTCCGATCAGATAGAAGGAAAGATTAACTTAAACACTGGTTTGAACCTTCATATGCATATTAGAATTTAGACTAAGATTCATCAACAAACATGATAAATCATCATACATCTAATTAAAATAAAACTAGTTTATGAAATTTCAGCTAAATTAACCGTGAAAGTGCACTTAGCTTGGTGTGGGGGCCCTCCACCCCTTGCCTCACACTCTGAAAAGGAATGCTCGACTCATCGAAACTTATTCAACTCTCATGCATAATAAAATGATAAATTATATCTTCAATTAACTTCAAAAAAATAAGAATCTAAAAGTCTCAAGATTTTCCTACTACTTTCTTCCTCCCCTCTTGGATAGAGAGCACTCCTATTTATACATATGAATTGCTTTGAAAAAGAGATAAGAAACTCATAAATAAAACTCCACTTTTCTTTCAACCAATTTCCAAAATTACAAAATATGATACCTATAAATATTTACACAAATCTTGGATGAGATATCCATATCCAAATAATTTCTTTTCTATGGCACGATGACTAGCTGAACCCTTCTCCGGCTAGCTTACACGGTCTCCTAATTACATACATGGCTAGGAGTGGCTAGTAACCATAGCTAGGAAGGGGGGAAACACACCTCATGCCTCATGATCTTCTCCTTGAAATGAGCTTCAATGATTATCTCCTCAAATCTCTTTGATGCCTTCAAATCCTCACACAAGTCTTGGATGAGATATCCATGATCTTCTCCTTGAAATGAGCTTGAATAATTATCTCCTCGGATATCTTTGAAATATTCCCACACATTACAAGACTCACACAACTTTTTGAGACATATATGAAATTATATTAACTTTCTAATAATTAATCACAAATTCTCTCAAAATGCATGAAAATAAATAAATTAGAAAATAATGAGGGAGACCCATATTTAACATGGAAATAGTATGATAAATAGTGAATGGAGAAACATATTATGGATAAATGTGAGGAATAATGAAAGGAAAAGAGGGTGAAAATATGACATTTTGCAGGGCCCAACATCCCCCCCCCCAATTGAACTTGTTGGATGTCCTCATTCAACCTTGCATGAATTTTCTTGTACACTTTTGGCTTCTTAGTTTTGGCTTTATGTGTTTTTAACAATAAATCATTCCATGATGTGAAGTTCGTGAGTAGCAATCGATAGTTCTTATGGTTGGTTCTTGTGTGACAACCATGAATATGATAAATGTTGGTTCTTGTGTTAACAACATTCATTTTTTACTTTGTTTGTCTGTAGTAATATTTTAGGAATATATGCATCGGAAATGACAAGCTATCATTGTATATAAGGAAACCTTTTTTCTTCATGTTTGTACATCATGTTAGTATATATTTTCATGTTTTTTGAATTAAGTGCAACAAAGTGTAATTGGAAGAGACATGTTGGTCAATGGTATAGAAGATGAAATTATGAGATGGTAATGAGTATAATCCCCCGCCCTTTCCCATTGAAGATATGTTATGTTTATGAAAATGAGAAAGGAAATGGCACATGGTGAGGGAATTTTTCCAAATTCATTCATTTCTAGAAATTAAGGAATTATATGATTAAAAAATTAGAAAACAATATACCTCCATGTAACCAAAAAGTTGATGAACTATGCAATAGAAATGTGGTCGATCTGTCGCTGCTTGGATCATGGAAAATGTGGTTCCCTAGCAGCTAGATCACGGATCGAAGATGAAGTATGAGTGTGGAATTGCGGTAATCTCATATGGATGAAAACATATTGTTGCAAACTGCTGATGGAGTTATGAAAAGTATATAGTCTTCACCTACTACAAAACCCAATGGTACAATCCTAGTCATGCAAATAAAGGTACCGATGTCGAGCATGAAGAGAAGTCATTGGATTATCGGCCATTAATGGATGTCGTTAACCAATGCGAGGAAAAATCACCATTAATGTCAATGAGTGCCAAGGTATCCAAGTACTTCTTGCGAAGTGCGAAAAAATGGTCCGATGTCGAGCCAATTGCAAGATCCAATGATCAAGGGACATTGATGCATTCCCATCACTGTCGACAAGAGAACTTGTCATTAGGGCATACAAGCCTCAAGGTACTAATGAGGACTCTAGTCTCTATCCCGGATACGATCGTTTGAGGTCAATGGGTCGAGACTTGTTGAAAGGTGGTCTTTAAGGAATACCACATCGGTCAACGCGAGTTCGTACACAATTTTTTGGTAGGGCTATATATAAAAGATATCACGGTCAAACGAGTTGTTATGGCAAGGAAGAAAAGGCAATGTAGAGAGTTGTATGGTTTATTTGTAAGGCAAAAAGATGAATTGAAAAGAAAGCGAAAATGTATGTGAATAAAAAAAGTAGTTATGTGTGAAGTCATGATGGATAATGCAATGAATCGGTGGACTTCAACATGGATGACTAATGAACTTTGAAGGAGAAATATGGGTAAACATATCATGGCATAAAAATGTTTCTATGTAATGGCAAAAGTCACGACATTTGTAATGAAGAATTAGCTCCTCCAAGCTTCAATGATGCATGTTTTATTGTGATTTTTCGGAGATCTCAAGTACATGAACTTGGATCGTCGTAAAAAAGATCAGTACAAATATTGCATGAAAAAGCTGTAAGAAATTTTGAAAAACTTCAATGCAAAAAATGCTAGCAACTAAATAAAATGAAGCACATCTTTCTTACCAGTTTCTTTTTGCATGCAAGTTCCTTCAAAGTGACTCCAACAAACAAGTTAGCATAAATTGTTTTTCAAGATTTATAAAATGTCCATTTACAATTTTTTATTTATTTTTTTTATTATATATATATATATATATATATATATATTTTAAAGTTATTTTTATATATTTTTTTAGAAAGACTTTCTACAAACAAAACAATATATAAAAATTTATATGCTGCACTCCATATGTAGACTGAGCTAAATAGTTCAGTTGAAAGTAAACTCTCAATGTTCGAATAGCTTGACTGCATAGAAACTGCCATTGTTGCTATTCACACAGATCTTCATCTTCGCGCATTCTCGGAGGTCTTCGACACTGACGTATTGCTAGACCATTAACTAAACTGGAGATCCAGAGATCGAATCTCACTTAGACTCTACAGACTTTCTGGATCTGCCCAATTTGCCCAACGTCGACTTTAACATTTCGATTTCAAATTTCAACTCTTTACACAACGCATTGAAAGAATTTGGTTTAAAGATTTTGCAGGTTTAAAATAAAGCCAAGGCTGGAGCAGTGGTTGGAATCTGAGTGCATTTGAAGTGGTTGCGCGCTATAGTTGCAACTCTTTACCGTTTACCGTCCATTTTTAATGTAATGTTTGTTTTATATGACTTGGCCGTGGGTTTTTTTAGTGCCTCGTCCCAATCTTTTATGGTCATGGATTTATTGTGTGGCTTTGTTTTAATATATGTGATGGGTTGTTATTTTTAGTTTTCTTTGTTTTATGTTTTTATTTAATTTATTTGTTTTTTTGTTTTTAAAATTATAATTATAATTTGTATTTACTTTTTTGTTTTGTTTTTTTTAATGGTTTTGTATTTTATTTTAATTTCAATTTTTGTTAAATTATTTCTTTTAAATTATTTTTTATTAAAAAAAATAAAGTTTCTTTATGAATTTATTTATTTTTTAATTAAAAAAAAAACTTATTTTTACAAAATTTGAGAAATATTTATTTATTTATTATTATTATGTTTTATAGAAGAGATATTTTAATAAAGTTTGAGACAAATCTAATTATAACTTAGAGATCAAAATTTAAGTAAATTACATAATGAATAGTAAAATTAGATTTCTTAGTCATTTTTAGCTCTATGAATTTTATTGTGAAATTTCAAAGCTAACCTATCCAATTTTCTTTTTCTGATCTTCCAGGTTGCAACAAGGCGCAAGAAGAGAGCATACTCAAGATTGTTGTGTTGCTTTATTCATTTGAAATTTAAGAAACAAAATAAGAGGAATTGATCTTTCAAACCTCAAGTATTAGCTCTCCAAACTCCACTTGTTCTCTTTCTTCGCACACATCTCTTTTATTGTAGATATTCCTGCCAATGGTTAGTAAACAAGGTGGTTCTTACTGCACCACTGATTAATACCAAGCTTCGTTTGATTTTTTGATCCTATCCTACTCTATTTTGAAAAAAAAAATCATTCTCTTAAGTATAAGAGAATTTATAATGCATCCATTTGCGTAACAAGATCATAAGTAAAATCATATGCAGGTTTAAAAAATATTCTTTAATGAATGTTTAGACATGAAAATTTATTTGATTTTTAATATTTGATGCTAAGGAATATTGAAAAATGGAGTGGTGTTGTGGCCTAATGACTATTTGGAACCAAGTTTTAAGATGATCTATGTTTGCTTGGCTCTCCTTAGTTGTCATATCACAAAATTCTTCTTGTGGCACTTTTTCAAAATCTTGAATGCACAGGGGATCCTGTGACATACATGCTAGGAATTCTTCAGTTTCGGGTTATAATGTTTTATCTTCATCGCATGTGATCCATGACTCATTCATCTCCTTACAAAGATAAATAGAAGAAGATTCTAAGTTTTCTTCCTGTGGATCATTTTCATGGATGCTTTGTTCCTCTTCTAACTTATGAAATGAAGATTCATCCCTAGTGATCACTCTAAATTGTGGACAAGGATTTAAGAAGATCCTTGTGGTGGCATACCCTCATTCTCTAAATAGCTTCACCCTCCTTCTCTAAATAGCTTCTTTAACATCATGTTTTTTTAGGTCTTGTTTTGCTAATGGATTATGCAGTTATTGTTTTTTTTTTGGGGGGGGGGGGGGGGGTTTGTTTTAGGGATCTACCTTTCTAATTTCTATGTTTAAGCATGAATAACCATAATGAAAAGTGTTATTTAAAAAAAAAAATCTTTCTAATTGAATATATTGAAGTATGGTTCCACGTCAACGACGCCAAAAATGTTGGGTCAATTTACTGAGTAAAATAACACAAGTATTTAAATATCAATCTAGGTTTGTAAAACTTGGAAGCATGTCCAAAATATATGGATTTCAACTATAATCAAATTTAGAAGATGAATTATTGAATTTGAAGGAAATGCATATTACAAATATAAAACTTAACTAAATAATTTCTAATTCAATATGTAATAATAAGAAGAAGAGGCTCATAACTTAGGAGAGCCAAGTTAACCTTCTCTACAATATTACTTCATGAATAGAAATAAAAAATCACTAATGAAAAATAGCTTAAGATGCATAAAATAATAATAGAAGAGGCTCCTTTTTGTCCTTCATTATAACTTCATTCATCATTTATGCCATTGTATGAAAACTATAAATTCAGAAAATCACTTTAAACAAAAGCAAGGAAGATGAATTCTAGTTTCTATTCTCTAATCAGATAGAAGGAGAGTTTAACTTAAACACTGGTTTGACCCTTCATATGCAGACTAGAATTTAGACTAAGGTTCATCAACAAAATAATAAATCATCATACATCTAATTAAAATAAAACTAGTTTATGAAATTTCAGCTAAATTAATCAGAAAGTGCATTTAGCTCGATGTGGGGGCCCTCCACCCTTGTCTCGCACACTGAAAGTACTTCTTAGCTACTGAAAATTACTCAACTCTCATGCATAAGAGAATGATAAATTTTGTCTTCAAATAAATTTAGAAAATAAGAATCTCAAAGTCTCAAGTTTTTGCTATTACTTTCTTCCTCCCCTCTTGGAGAGAGAGCACTCCTATTTATACATATGAGTTGCTTTGAAAAATAGATAAGCAACTCATAAATACAACTCCACTTTTCTTTCAACCAATTTCCAAAATTACAAAATATGATCCCTATAAATCTTTACACAAATCTTGGATGAGATATCCATATCCTCTTCATCTTCTCCTTGAAATGAGCTTGAATGATTATCTCCTCAAATATCTTTGATCCCTTCAAATCCTCACACAAATCTTGGATGAGATATCCATGATCTCTTCTTCGTGAAATGAGTTTGAATAATTATATCCTCAAATCTCTTTGAAATATTCCTACACATTACAAGACTCACACAACTTTTGAGACATATATGAAAATATATTAATTTTCTGATAATTAATCACAAATTCTCTCAAAATGCATGAAAATAAATAAATTGGAAAATAATGAGGGAGACCCATATTTAACATGGGAATAGTATAATAAATAGTGAATGGAGAAACATATTATGGATAAATGTGAGGAATAACAAAAGGAAAAGAGGATGAAAATACGACATTTTGGAGGCCCAACAACCACCTATTGACATCACTTGGCAAGCTACGTGATATAGGAGATCTTGAAGTCAAAGGCCAAATCAATCTTGGAAACTACATGTAGCAATCAAACACAGGAAGTGGAGAATCAATCGAGTGATACAGAAGGATTGACTTAGCTATCAAGATTATCGATCAATATAAAATATACTATGACTTGCTTTTCCAATATCAAGTCATAAAGAGATTGGACACTTAGTGCTATCGGTCTCGTAGGTGTCGAAATCACTTACAACATATCGACTTAAAACTCTTTCAAGTCATTTTTACAATTTGTATAAATTTTCTAAGTGAGACAAGAAACACAATTTTTGTTATTGCTAAGTTTAAATTTCTTTTGTGGAGAAAATTGATACTCTATTTTTCTAACATAAATCACTATTACTTTCAAATGTGTGCGTGAAGAATCTTTGATCATTAATCAACCCTATGCTCCGGGAGGGCCCCCTATGAATTTTGAGGTCTCATTTTTAAGATTTGTGTTGTCATTTACATTAAAATTTCTTAGAGTTTATTTTCATTACAGTTACATTTCTAATTGTTTTTATTTTGTTGCAGAGTACTCATAAACATAACATACCAAAACTAATTTACTTATTCAATGCATTGTGTTATCAGTACTTAGTTTTTTTATCATTCAATTTAAATTTTTGTTAGTTGTTTTATCATTCAAATTCAATTTCTGATATGCTAAATGGAGTACACTTTAGAGGTTAATTACACACATTAGTTACCATTCTTGAGTTATGATTTTACCTTTATACATTATATTTCATTTTCATTCTCTTTCAAAGCACTTTTATCTTTTTACAGATTAGATTTCATTATCATTTTCTCACAACATTTAAAATAGGTCTTTCTTATTTGCAAATTAGCTTAAATATTTCCTTTTAGAAATTAGTGCAGAATTAGTTCAATTCCGCAACGATAGAATTAAATCATTTTTCTTTCATGTTTGATTTTTAAGCATTTCATTTTTTATAGTTAAAATTAAGTATGAATTGCTACAATTTAAATAGATCTTTCATTTTTGAAAGATCATCTTAATTAGTTAGGAATCTGGATTGAAAGAATATGTGCATCATTAGTCTCTAAATTGTATGAAGAGAAATCATCCATCTTTGCAATTTGTTTCATTTCCAGAGTTTACTTAATTTACAAAATAAATCCTAGAATATATAGTGCACATACATTTCAAAAGTACATGAATCCTGGTTGACATTTAGTGAAGTAAATTAAATACAATTAATTTACCAAATAGTTTCCAAGTGTGACCAATTTCCTATTAGGGCTAACATGTCCAAATGTGCATATGTGGGTTTTTCTTCATAAGTACACTTTTCCTTGTCCAAATTGAGTGCTTCGATAGTCAAAATAGGTCCTCTTGAAAAGAAAAATCTAGTTCCATGGTTGAAATTTATAACTGAGCTTCTAAAATTAACACTCCCTCTCATTTAGGGAGAAATTCCAACTGCTTCATGTCATGTGTATCATGTCATCATATTATGTCCTATATCTGCTCAAATCTATTTGTTGAAACATTTTCGAATCTAAAGAAAAAGAATCTGGGAGCATTATCTACCACCCTCTATAATGTCGAAGAGCGCATCTAAATCCAAAAATAATATCAAGGAGAACATATCAACCTTAAAATACATTAGGGAGCACATATCAACCTGGAATCTCATAGGAGAGCTACACATATACAACCCCATATCGAGCAATAGGTGATATAGGGAGCACATATCAACCCATCCTATTTCCCACTAATCTTTCCAACAGTTACCTTGAAGATTCATGTGGTAGAACACCTGCATCATAATCAGCTTGGGTTGTACACCCCAAATACACTCTCAACCCGCTGGCCAGACGGGGAGTGATAATCTCAACAAGTCTAGCTTATGGCTATGATGCCAAATAGGGTATACTCTGCAAAGACAAATATATGGGTTCAATATCTCCAACCCTATAAGTAAAAAATAGGGTAGCAACATATAAAACCCTATTTTATAGAGATCCCTCAACCTCAGGATCCCTCTATCTCAATTCCTCACCCTGGGAGCTCAGACAGGGGGAATAGTTGGCTCAGTGTTCTCTATCAGTGATGCCCCTTTTAAGGGTGGGTCACATCCATTAGTACAACATACTCTTTGAAGACGAAGAACTTCCCTTTCGGAAAATCCTTGGTAATAATATCTGCAATCTGCTCATTTTTCAATATATGATGGAGTCTAACAACTCCTCTCTACACCATGTCTCAAATGTAATGATATTGAATCTCAATGTGCTTGGACTTTTCATGCAATACATGATTCTATACCAGATGGATCCCACTCTTGTTGTCGCAATATATCATGGTAGTTTCTAGGACTTGCTTAAATATCTCTCCAAAGAGCTTCCTCAACCAAACTACTTCACAGGTAGCCATGCTAGCAGCAATATACTCTGCCTCAATGGAACTCAATGCTACAAACTTTTGCTTCCTGCTCATCTAGTATATCATGGCACATATAAGACTAAAATAACATCTATACTTACTCTTCTCGTCGATAACATTTCCTGCCCCGTCAGCATCAGTATATCCATGAAGTCGAACATATCTTACAACATATCTTAAACCAAGGGTGATTGTCCCATGAAAATAACTAAAAATATGTTTGGTAGCAATCCAATGTGCATGGAGTGGATCGTTCATGAATTAACAATGTGTTCACTGCATAGCATATGCCTGGATGAGTATTCACTAAGAACATCAGAACCCAAATCAACTGTCTATACTTGTATGGATTTTCCAAATCAGGTTTGCAGCTTCTCCATATAACTTCTTGAAATTAATTTCCATTGGTATGGGAAAGGACTTTCATTCTATCATTCCAAATCTCTCCAACAACTTCACGGAATATTTTTCTTGTGAAAGTAAAATATCACCAAGACTTTTCCACACCTCTTGAATATCCACTTTGAGGTCACCATAGATTTCCCCTTCAGTCTTAGCACAATATCCCATACATAATTATTCATAATTGATTCATATTCTCCAGCCATATCTTCTTTCCAAACTTGTTCTTTCATGACTTCTTTAAAGGTGGGAGGTTCAACTTGTATCATAGTGATCATGGATGAAACATATCCTTGGTACCTGCATGGCTTCTTTCTCTCTCTAAATTACCTTCGAACAATAAATTGTCTCTCATTATCCTGCAATGTGCCATGGAGCCAAAGTGGCCTCTTCCTAGTAGGAGGATCACATGGAGGAGGATCTAAGGGATCCATGGGCTGCATGGGATTATCAGAAATATTTGTCTCGGATTCAAGTATGGAAGGAGAATCTAAAATAGCGATATCATCATTCTTCTTCTCAAGAGGAGGAGGCAAAGGAACATCCCTTTCTTTTCCAATGGCATCCTCTTCATTGAATGTTACATCCCTGTTAATCTCAACCTTTCTTTGACAATGAATATATATTTTAAAAGATTTATAATTTTCACAATATCCAACAAACATATATTTTCTTCGTGTGGCTTCCAAATTGTTTCTTTTGTCCTTTGGAACATCGAAATATATGGGACAACCAAAGATACACATATGAATACCATCGGGCTTGACACCTATGAACACTTTTTTAGTGGTTTTCTTGTCTAATGCTTGATGAGGCATCATGTTTTGAACATATATAAAAAGATTTGTTACTTTTCCCTAAAGGAACTTTGGTAACATTTGATCATGGAGCATGGCACAAGTGGCTTCTATAATTATAGAATTGTTCTTTATTTCAGCTACTCCATTTTGTTTGGGAGTATAGGGAACAATCGTCTCCCTCTTGATACCTTCCTTCTTACAAAAATCGATGAATTTATTCGAAAAGTACTCTCCACCATTGTCATACCTAAATATCTTGATTTTATTCCCTATTTTATTTTCAACCAAATATTTGAACTCCTTGAACATTTCAAAGGCTTAATCCTTGTGCTTTACGTAATATATCCACGTCTTTCTTGAGAAGTCATCAATGAAGGCAATGTAATAGAGATGGCCACCAATAGAATGTATGGGCATTGAACCACATAAATCAGAATGAGTGAGATGGAAGATGTCATTTTTCTTGTTCTCGCTAGAGGGGAATGGTCCCCTTGTATTATTTCAACTGGCACAACATAGACATACTCCATCATGTTGGTCTTGAACATCAGGAATACCAGAAACCAATTTCTTCAATTTTGAAAGAGAATCATAATGTAAATGGGAAAATCTTCAGTTCCATAGCTCGCTTAGATGATTTATATCATGGACCAATGTTAGAATATGTCTTCCAGTAACCCTGCAAAGTCCTTCAAATCTTGATCCCAATGTGAATGTGTTATAGGCCATTTTGTCGCATCTGGTCAATAGGCCTGCAAACTGGATAAATCAACATCTGTGAACACCTTGTCATCATCCCTACACAAATCCCTAAGAACGAATCTTCCAAATCCTTGAGTTCCTAGGTTTTCCTGCTTCAAATCAATGATTTTAAGGCCCAGCGCACCCTGGCCCTTTAGGGACCTGCGTTCAGTAGCAGGTTTCTCTATTCTACACCAATGTTGATTAGCATTAGGTTGTCCCTTGTTTTGGGTGTGTTTATTTTAGAAATTCGGGAAAAATAAAAATAATCTTGAAGCTTCCTCTTCCAGAAGCTTCCAAGAGTGGTTTCAACCATTTACCTTGGATAAGAATTTTGAATCATATCTGATGCTACCTTGTATATTTCACCTCATATCCCTTGAGCTCATCCTCCCATCAAGAGTGCATCTCAATCCTATATTGGTAAATGGATAAGAATTCCTAAACTACCACACTCTCATATAAATTTACAACCATCTTCAACATTAGTGTTTGCTTTTGGAGACTAATCATGCCCTCATGTTTTTTGAATCTAAGAGAATCATCATATTCATGCATTAGGTTGACATTGAGGTGTGCTTTGTGACAAGGAAAGACAAGTCAAATTGGGGATATATCTACAAGATCAACTACTATTATTGGTTGCAAACTCTCTCCTATTCATATTAATACAAAGAGTATATCATTTTCCTATATATGTGTTATGTTTTGTTTACATTCATATGTTTCAATGCTTTTTTGGTCCATTGAATGGAATAATTGGATAATGTTACATATATTTCGTAGATATTTGGCTTGTTATGATTGTATGTTCAGGTTCTAATTATAAAAATAGAACCTACGATTGGAGCTTACAAGCCAAGAGAAGATTAAATATTGCGATGGATTCCAAGTATGCATATTTCCATTCGTAAATTTCTCTAAGGGAAACTTTATATTCTTTGTTTTTTATTGTTCTATACCATTCCACTAGGTCTAGGGAAGATACTTCAGTCTGTAGTCATAAATTTATTATAACAAATTGACGACTCCGCTGGGGATCATTTCTTTCCCTTAGTGGTTTACTTGTCCCTAGTATTTGTTTCACCTCTTAAACAAAACTCCATTTTCTCACTCGGTCTAAATTGAGCCTAGGAATACCTTTCATTTAGCTTCATTTGATTTTATTGTCGGAACTTAGCTTTACCTTGATCAATGATCCCCCTAGTATCGAGATAGAGCGTTGTAGCGCTCTGTAGCCTTATCTGCACCTATGTTGCAGAGAACTGGTGGCATATCTGCACCTGTGTTGACCCCTATTTCATGCAAACAAAATTCATTTTTATATTTGATTAAATTTGTTCCAATTGGTCCTCCTTGTGTTCGTGAGTGTGTCTTAATCTCTCAAAATAATTCATCTTGTTTACTTTTGGTTGTGAGTGCCTTTGAAGAGAATTTGTTTAGATTTTGATTTTTTTTTGTCAATTAGGTCATTAGAAAACTGATTGCTTGATTGTTGGATTGCTTGAAGTAATTGGTGCTTCAGCCATCATTCTAAATATTTTCTTTTATCAGTGATTAGGAAAATATCTTAGTTTTAATCTGAAGATTAAGTGGAATAGAAAAGGAAAAACTTATGTATCATGCATTGCATCTAGGGTTTTGTGTGTGAAATTGGAATTAGGAACAATTGTATTAGGGGAATTGATTAAAAATATTGCTTGTTTCATATTGTATGTTGCATACTCTTTTCTCTCTTCCCTCCCAAACATGGATTTTCATTGAAAATAAAAGTTTCATTTCATCATGCTAGATTGCATTTTTAGGATATTTAGGTGAAATTTGTGGTAAGCCTTGAAAAATAAAACTTAATTCAAGATAAACTTTAAAAATTATTGAATCAATATTAAGGAGCATTTGAAACATTAATGTAAACATCTAGAGGTCTAGACTAGATATGTGTTCTAGTGTTTATAAACATAGGATTTGTCATTTTTTTCCAGCGTTGCATTCCATGGGTGATATATCGTTCCATGTACGTAAGTGTATCAGATAGTTATCCATGTACCTATGGGTATATTGGATGGCACTCCACGCATGAAAATTATATGGGAATTATCTCATCGTACAGTTACACATTAGACATCACTAACACAGACTGCACTTCCACGTATCATTAAGTATATTTTGGAATTCTACCAAAGGTTTCTATCCTTGCCTTAGGTAACCGAGTCGGTCGCCTTGTATAATGTGATACTTCGAACACATCATTCAGGGATATTGCTTGCCTGTACATAAATCCTTGGTTCTCCAAGGTGGTACATTGCAGTTCAAATTTACTTGTTAAAGATTTATGCCTAGATTACCCTCTTTGATTTGTTTTTGTTTTTAATGTTTTAAAATTTATTAAATCAACGTGGAAGAAAAAAGCCTTTTACCCCGTCATTCACATAGAATGAAAAATAAGCCTCCTCTTCCACCTGAGGAAACTCCTAACCATATTCAAAAGCACAAAAGGACACAAACTATCGAATCTAGTAATTCAGGAGATATTAATTCTAGTCCTCCACCTGAGATAGATCTACCAGAATCATCTTTTCCTATGAGGATGGAACCCAAGATTACCTCTCCATTGGCTGGTGAGTCTGACACATTTGAAATAGAAGCACCTAAAATATCATTACCTAATGGTATTGAACCTGACTATATTGAATCAGAGACAATAAAACCTGAGGTTATTGAACCTGACTATACTGAATCAAAGACAACACAACTTGAGGTTATATAACCTGTGGTACCTCAATTATCTGCACATATTACTTCAAGATCGTCCTCTTCTCTTCCTTTGTCTCAGACCCAACCAAAAACTATATATCTTGGATTCGACAATGAATCCTTTCCAGTTGGTCTTATGAGTATTGAAGAGATTCCACAGGAAGAGCCTCAATCCTCCTCTCCTATTAATTTTATAGGAAATTATATTTACCAGGCTCATCCTTTTCCTTCTCCACATACTCCATCCCAAGCTCCTTTGTATGATTCTTTTCTTTTCAACTCACCTTTGAGTTTCACGTGAAAGCATTATTTGGGATAGTTAACCATGACTGAATTTGCTATGGTTTCTCAACCTGTATCTACCATGACCGAGATAACCCATGTTGCAACTTCATCTATAGTTGTAAAATCGCTACACAGTCTTCTCTTCCTCCTATGTATACTCCTACAATTTAACTACAAGTTGGTCCTTAGGTTAGTGGGTATGGACACCTACAACCGCCCAATACACTTCCTATTGGGAACCATCCTCTTGGGGGGCATTTTCCTCCATATTATCCTCCTCTTTCGACAGGGGGAAACCTATTGCAGGGATATTTCCATCTCCTGAAGTTAGTGCTTGGTATCATATGATTCCTCCACATTTAGGGATGGCTACTAATGTTTGGAAACCTACCACGCCTATACAATTTGGTTTGGTTGTAGCTTCATCTTTAGTTTCTCATTATGTTCCACCTTTATCTCAGATCCTTGTTCAACAACCCATATCTCAACCTGTTTAAGCTCAAGTGAATATAAGCCAACCTTTACAGGTTGCATCTTTAACTCAACCTATTATACCGGTATCTAGTGCCTCTCAAGCCATATATACCCAGCCTTTTCAAGGTAATTTACAACTGCTTGGTTAGGCCATACCTCAAATTCAAATGGGTCAGAATGTATATGGTATGGCACATGAACAACCTAACCCAACTTATGTTGGGATGATGCAAAATACCATAGGGAAAAAATATCAATTGTCTCAAGGTATCCCTCAAATACCTTATGGTCAGCAAATCCAAACCCATTTTTTCAACCTTTACGAGGTTATATGGGAGATGGGAAACAATTTTATGTGTATTATGGTTATCAAAATCCTCCCTATCTCGGAACACAGATACCTGTTGCTCAGGTTATCCCATCTTACCAAGGATACCCTCCACCATAACTCAAAAGGAAGTTGTCATTTGTAGAAAATCTTGAATTTTCGTATCTAACCAGGCTCACAATGGATCCCATAGTTCATTCTCCTTGATGGTCGGTTATTCCCACAAAATTTCCTACTGATATCCCTAAATTTAATCGAAATCCCAGAGAAGACCCATCCACACACGCGATGACTTATCATTTGTGGTGTTCTTTGAAATCTCTCAATAAATGTTATGTTCATTCATGTATTTTCCACTGTACACTCACTGGTGCAGAAAAAATATGGTATATTGAACTACCACGAGATTAGTTCGATAATTTTAGCGCCTTGGCTAACACATTTCCAGTTACCTATCAAATATGAGACTAGAAGTGAAATTTTAACCAATTTCAAACAAACTGATGCCACTCACATCTCTGATCACATTCATGAGTGGTGACACCATTGTCATTTATTTAAAAATTTTGTTCCTAACCAATTTTTAACTAAGTGGTTCATTAAGTCTTTATTGCCATCTATCACAAAAGACGTCACTAAGGGTGGAGTCGTGACTGAAGAGAAGGTAATTGCTCGTGCCCATTATTTGGATCTCATTTACACCCAATCTGGCATGCTTTATGATAAAATACCAAATTTTCTATGACCTTCCAATATTGTTCCTCAATCCCCTAGTAAAGAATCACATGCCGTCGATTTTGTGATTGGTTTTTCCAGCCAATAGTCGATGAGTAAACTATCAGGACTCTTGCTGTGGTTTTTCAAATCCCTCCTTCCACTCTTGTGGCTTCTATTTCTGAGATCAATTTCATTCAAAATTCCAAAGGAAAATATCAACAACTGGGAAGTAAGAAGAAAGTTAAAGGTAAAAAGAATAAAGATAACCCTCTGCAGGATAAAAAAAAAAAAAATCTTCTGAAGAAAAGCAGAAACCTCACTACCCATGTTTGATTTGTAATGAGCAGAATTTCACTCACGATTGTGCACACTAGGAAGAAGTGAATCAATTCCTTAAATCATCCACTACGCCCATTGTGCTAATAGATCTGTTTCCAAACCAGGAGACCAATATGGTTTCCCAGGATCCATGGTGCTTCCTCTAACTTGGTTTTGATGCTTTCCTCTGCTAAGCACAAAAATGATGTTATGGTGGCCACCCAAAATAAATACTATCGTAATGTGAATCCCTCGAATGGTTAGGTTACTAATCAACCTACTAGTTCAAATACATTTGCATCGAATCCTAATCCAAATGTTGTATCTATTGAGTTAACGATAAATCCTTCCAAAGGCGTTATCCATAAATCTACATTTAACCCTCGCGCAAGAGTTTCTCAGAATTATAACATAGTCGAGGATTTGTTTCAGGCTTCTTCAGCTATGTCAACTCTTGAGTTGTTGCAAAATTTCCCTGCCCAAAAGAAGGCTTTGTTATTGGCAATTGTATGTATTGATCCCTAAGATTCTAACCCACTAGTTTTTAACCATGAGAACTATATACATCGACTTCTGGCTCAATTAGATTTCATGATCCAGGTTGTTTTTCATGGTAAGAATATCCATGACTCCATTGTGGACGAGGGAGCCTCAACCTATATTATATCCATGTATTGCTGGAATGCCATTGGTTCTCCTCAATTAAGTCAGTCACCGACCACTCTGAAGGATTTTGATGGAAGAAGCTATAAATGTTATGGAATTTTTAATTCTCTACAAGTAGAATTAGGTGGCAAGGTTGTATTAGTAGAAGCCAAATTTATCAAAGAACCTCTAGATTATAAAATTCTATTGGGTCATACGTGGGTCTATGTTACGGCTGATGTTGTTTTGACATATTTTAGAATGATCACTTTTCCTCATAAAGGCAATATCATATCCATTGATCAACTCAATTTATTTCCATCTAGTTCTCAAATTACTGGAAGTGTCCCTCTCATGGGGGAGACCCTACTCCCATATCGGCATGTCAGTGTTGGATTGCTTAAGGATTCCTCTCTCATGGGAACCCTTTCACTTCCTCCTCCTTTATTTTCAACCAACTCTACTTTGGTTGCATATATCAACATGATATATTCTTGTACTGTTCCAATGGATCCTTGGATAGTACTAGATGAATCTAATCTTAACACTTTTGATGACCGTATGTGACTTAGTCCCATTGAGCTCGATTATGAAGCCATTTATTCGACCTGTGCATCACACTCTACGCTCTCCTTGTCAATAAATTGGGTTGAACGATATTTAGATTACAACACATCCTATGATTATTTCTCTTGTACATTTCATACCAATGAGAGCATCATGGAGATTGTGATGTTAGATGATATGTCATGGGAAAATTATAATCATCTTTCCTCCTTTCCAGATTCCTTCGAGGATAATCTTACCCAACTGTATTGACCCAATATCGTTGAGTTGACTACAATTATGTATACATCCATGATGTCGATTCTGAGAATAACTTGTCGAACATTGAAGAGACTATCCCTCTCGACATTTCAATCAAACCCAAAATTGTCAAGAATCTATATATTAGTTCGTCTTGCTCTCCTGATGAGATCAAGACTTATAAATCCATATTCTAGGAGTTTAGAGACATTTTCACCTTTTCTTATGAATAAATTCTAGTTATTGATCCAAACATCATTGTGCATGAAATTAAGATGTACCCTGATGCTAAACCAGTTTGGCAGTGCCTCCTTCTGGTCCATCCCAAGAAGGCTTCCGCTATTAAAGTTGAAGTTGAAAAACTTCTATGCGCCAATTTCATCTAACTATTACCTTTAACTGAATGGGTGTCTAACATTGTTCCTATCATGAAGAAACATGTAACAATTCATGTGTGTGTCGATTATCAAGACATCAATCATGATTTCCTGAGGGAAAATTATCCCACCCCATTAATTGACCATATTTTTGATGATTGTGCTGGTTGTGAGATATTTTCATTTATGGATGGTTTCTCCAGCTATAATCACATCAAAATTCTCCCGGTGGACCAACATAATACCGCATTCATTTTTACCTGGGGCACATTTGCGTATCGGAAGCTCCCTTTCTGATTGAAGAATGTTGGGGCTTTGTTTCAGGGGGAAATGAATTATGCCTTCTGCGTCAAATTGTGCAACCATATTTAGACAATTTTCTTACTCATTTGAAACATCAGGTCGATAACCCGATGCATCTTAGGGCCATATTTTTACAATGTAGACATTATAATATTCGACGCAATCCACACAAATGTCTGTTTTTTGTAAGTTTCAGTCAATTTCTTGGTTTAGTGGTATTGAAACATGGAATTCATATTGACCCATTGAAATTCCAGGCCATCATCGATTTGCCTGCTCCTTCTTCCCTTTTTTAGCTTCACCAACTCCAAGGGAAGGATAACTTTATTTAGAGGTTCATTCCCAACTACACTGAACTAATCAAATGATTTACTTGTTTGTTAAAAAAAGGGGTTCCCTTCCATTGGGACGTTGTTTCTTAAACAATGTTTGATGCCTTGAAATTTGTTGTGATTTGGGCATCCTTGTTATATCCACCATATTACCAATGGGATTATTTCATGTAACTCACCACTGCAGTTACTACCATTGTTATGGTATTGGTCTAGGAGGAAAAATTTGGAATTGAACATGCTATTTATTACTTGAGTCTGAGTCTCAATGATAATGAAGTCAAGTATACTCATGCTGAAAAGTTACCTTTAGAGATTGTCCAAGTTGTCCAAATATTTCACCATTACATACTGCGTTGCAGGACTATGGTTGTTTCTGATTGAAACCCCATGAGATACATCTTATCACAACAATTTTTGGTGGGAATTAATCCAAATGGTTTGTAATACTACATGAGTTCCATTTGTAATTCATCAATGTTGACACCTAATCATTGGGATTGGGGGAATATGTAAAATAGTGTAAGTATAAAATAAGGAGAGATGGAATAAGAAGATACACTGGGAGATGAAGCCCAAGATTCTATCCCTCCATGTATATATCTATGATAAGCCTTAATGAAAAATCACAATTCAGTTTCGGGAGTTACCTCCTGTCCTGACATGGTATCAGATCCAACTTCTAAAATTAGTTGTTGTGTTGTAACTCTTGCCATTTTCTACCATTATTATCTGTCCTCTACCACTCTCCTTTGACAGAAAATTTGTCTTGAATTACCTACCTTGCATAACCCTGAGCATGGAGACCATGAAGATCATGTAGTGAGCCTGAAGGACTGAATGCTAGTGAGTCTCAAAAATGAAATTTCGTTCATTTTTTGAAGAAATCTATGGTTTGTGTTCAACTATGCTGGTGCTTGTATGACTATATTGTTAGCATCCTCGTGGAGTTGTGACTGTGTTAATATCACAAAATTCATACCTGCACACACTCAACATTGTGACTGCATGGCTCCCAGTGGTTACCACCACATTCAAAATCCTACGTTCGGGCCACAGTCATATCCTCCGTGTTAATATATATTCGGCCCATATTTTCGCACTGTCATATGCATACCATTGCCACTCCTCCCATAACAGAACCTCAGAGCTCCTAATCCTCATCTTAGTCCACCATAATTGTCTTGACCCAGAGCTCCTCCTCCTTAGCTTTATCCACCATCCTCGACTTGCTCCACCGAATCCATACATACACTATCAGATCTAACTCCCTCGACACATTATTAAATTCCCTCCTCCCAGTAGTTAATACAATGTTAACGTCCCAAATATTCACTCCCATAACAATCAACTCTCATTTTTTACATTTCATATTACACTCCCACACCTCCGCTCCCATACAAATTCTCCCACCGCCCTCCCATTGGTCGACTCCCATACCACGTTGCCATAACGCCTTAATGTGGTTAATACTTTCCCAATCCTGGTATTACATATTACCACATTGCCCAAAAACCATAAATCCACTCCCACTAATGAATTAACCTCATAATCCCTCCCACATATATACCTCTACTATATAGATATCAAAATTTTAGTTTTTACAACCACACGTGAAATTTTTTTATATTGGCAGCAGAGTACACATATTTAAAATGAATTCATTGATATATATTGTTGGAGTAGTTCTCTCTGGAAAAGAGAACTATAGTGAGTGGTCTAGGACGATAAAACACACTCTCATTTTTAATGAGTTTTGGAGAGGAATTTGTGAAGGAGAAGGAGACAATGCACCTGCAAATCCCACCTCAGACAAGGAGATCGCCATTTTGGAAAACAAGAACAACAAGTCATATGCCTTGATTTCAGCATCTATAAATGAAGAGGTGATTCATCATATTTCACCATTCTCAAATGCTTATGATGCCTTGAATAATTTGAAAGAATTGTATTACTCGCACTCTGAACTTGAAGTTGTCCAATTGATGATTAAATTGTTTAGTATTGAATTGAAAAATGATGACCCTCTTTCCTTATCATCGGAAGTAAGATCTATTATGCTTGATATTAAAAACACTGGTGTTGAAATATACATTCCTCTCATAGCTTATGTCAAGGCACTATATCCCACTTACTCACATTATCTTGAGTCATTGCAAGCAAGTGGAAATCTCAAGGAGATTACCTTTGACTCCTTTGAGAAGAATTTTGTTGAGAGATAAAATTATTTTGGGAAGAAGATAGCTCCTCAGTATTATGAAGGTGCTTTGTGTCTTGCACATAGAGAGAAGAATCATGCTCAAGATTCTTCTAGAGGAAGAGGGGGGCGAACAGGAAGAGGAAGAAGAAATTTTAGAGGCAGGGGGGGCAAATAATTTCAAGGAGAAAAGTCTGATCTTCATTGCATATGTTGCAATAGAGATGGACATGATGCATCCACATATAAGCTGCCTTGAAACCCATGATAAATAGAAAGGTAAACCACACGAATCCGCTCATTATGTTGTGGCACATTGAAATATTGGAGTAAATGAAGACTTGTTCAATGCTTCACTTGCTTCATGGAAAGATGATTGGTTGCTTGATTAAGGAGAAACTTTCCACATGAATTTTATAAGATATTTTTTTGAAGAATTTACTGAAAATGTTGATGGAGTAGTATACTTTGTAGAAAAGTCAAAACTCAAGCCATCAGGCTCAAATTTCCTAGTATTTCAGAATTTATTCTACATGATGTTCTATACCTCTCAGAGATGAGGAGAAACTTGTTGTATTTGGTACACATCTGCCAACAAGGAAACTCCATTCATATATTTAATATAAAGTTTGATTTCAGAAAAGCATCAGATCACTCACTTGTCATGATGGGGAAAGAAGAAGAAAGACTTTTGAAGCTGCAAGGCACCTCTGATCATGCACAAAAACTTTACATACAGTTCTCACTATGATGAAGGAACATTTCCATCAAGTATTTTATGACATGCTACATTTGGACACTTGAATTATGACATCCTTCATATGTTGAAGAAAAGTGGTGTTATTTGTTTTCCTACAATTCCTAGGAAACTTAATCAATGTGATGCTTGTATTCTAGGAAAGCATACCAAACTGTATTTTCATGATTCACATTATAGATAACATAGAAAAATTGAACTCATTCATTCAGATTTATGTGGCCCAATGCATGTTCCTTCTGCAAATGGTAATAAATATATGATGGAATTTATTGATGACTACACCAGAATGTGTTGGGTTTTTTTATTGAAGAACAAATCTGATGCTTTTCAAAAATTCAAGAACTTTCATGCATGGATTGAAAATGATGCATAATCTCATATTGGATCTATCCGCACTAATATTGGAAAATAATAGACTTCAAATGAATTTGAAACCTACATTCTCCAGCATGGGATCAAACCTAAAACAAGTGTGCCTTATAATCCCCAACAGAATAGAGTAGCTTATAGAATGAACAGGACAATCCTAAATATGGTACGTTCCATGATGTTTTTTGAGAATGTTAAATTGAATTTTTGGGCTGATGCAGTTCTATGTGATATGTATATAAAGAATATATTTCCATATAATTCCATTATAAAAGAGACTTATGAAATGTGGTATGGCCACTTTCCTTCGGTAAAGCATCTCAGGGTACTTGGTTCCACCTGTTATGCCTTGATACCTAAGGAACAAAGAAACAGACTTAGTGCAAGGAGTTGTAAGTGTAGCTTCTTGGGGTATTCAAATACCTCTAAAGCATATCGTCTCTATGATGAAGTTAATAAGAAGTTTGTAGTATCTAGGGATGTCATATTTCTTGAATCTTCCAAGGCTGACGATGTTGTTGAGCAGCAACTTGATCGCTTGGATATATTCGGACATGAAAATTCATTTCAAGAATTTGATAATCAGATTCCACATCTTGAAGGGGGGATTCCTATACTAGATCAATCTTTGGAATATTATTCTAAAGCACTCTATCCCCCTCATGAAGCTCCAACCACGGATGACACTTTGAGTGATGTGATTGATAGAATTGGGAGACTAAATCTTGATTCATCCCCAAATCAGTAAACTGAGCAGCTTGGGCCATCTCAAAAAAGTCCTCCAAAATGGATAACAAAGACACTTGAAAATGTTCGTCTTGATGAAGTTGGAAAGACGAGAGCAAGAAGTTCCACTAGGAAAAATGGAGGGGATGTAGATGATTCTGACTCACCTATTGATATGGATGTTTCTTATTATTTTGAACTGAATTTGTCTACAGATTTTGAACCAACTTCCTTCAAAGAAGACGATTCTCATGATGAATGGAAAGAAGCAATGTAGAAGGAATATGATGCATTGATTAAGAATGGAACCTGGAAGATGGTTCATCCTCCATTATTTTGAAAATTAACAAGAAAATATGCGTCTAATTTATTTTTCCCTTAAATAGATTAGACAATAAATTGTAATCTTATCTCATAAAAACTTGTGTTATTTAACTAAGTTAGAAAGACTGAGTTAGCTCAAGAATTTTGAGTTGAGGGTCAAAGGTGAGGCATTGATCCAGGTGGATATCGATAGCTGCCCACCTATTCCATTTGGACCCGCAACATCAATTCTTGTAGCTTTTCACTTCCAACAGCTTACTATTTTTAGTAGGTTTTTGGGTCCTGCACGCCTCAAGTCATTTTGGGGCATTAATGTGTTGGAAATGTTGTCATTGATGGCAAAGGTAAAGACAGGAGCATCACCTAAACTATCCATAAGGCAAAAGAGACAGGCAAAGGACAACAACAGAAGACAGCAGGGAACATTTACAAGGAACAAAGACAAGCATTGAATTGAAGCAGAGTTGTCCAAACGACAGAATAGATTGTCCTCTTGTTTTCATGAATAAGAGGGTTTTGTAAGTAATTTCAATTAGAATAAATGAAGAATCTATTTAGTGGCTCTGAGGAGATGAGAGAATTGATATAAGTCTGCTTCCATATTATTCGAAAGGATCGATCCTCCAAGAGAAAGAGGAACTGTACCATACCTGTATATTTCTTGTGGAAAAGGGTAGATTTGTAATTCTGTGCACGATCGAGAAAAACGACGTGAGTTCGTAAATAAGGGCTTATATATGTATCAAGATTAGATGCACTCTCAAATGAATCCATAGCATACGGTGTCATTCGATTTAACTCTAAGTATAGAGCATTTTGAGTTGTACTAGAATGTGCGATAGTTAAAATACTCAAGGACGACTTTTATGTATTCACCTTTGAAAGAAGTTTGATACCCCTTAAGTTCTGAGTTAAATTTATTATGTAGGGTGCCGAAATGTTAGCCCCTATATGGAGAGGCTTTCTCAGAGTCCCAGTGTGAGTGTTACGGAGAAGAATGCGATGAATATTACAGCATAATGGAATATGAATGCAGTAAGGATGTAAAGGACCAGAACCTCGAAGCGGAATAGTTATATATAACGAAAGGAGCGAAGTATTAGAAGTGGAACTCGGAATATGAAACTCTGACTAATGAACAGTAAAAACGGGTTGGCATTAGTAACCGGATCACGGAAGGAAGTGGAACCTTGAGCGAAGGAGAGGAACCACGAGGTGTGAACAGTGGCGACGGAACCTGGAGTAGAGGGGCGGAACCACGAAGGAGGAACAGTGGACGCGGTTTAGAGCGAACCAGTGGTTTTCATCGCACCACCTTCTACGGGCAAGCGGTTTTCAAGAAATCAGAGCGATTCCATAGAGTGACTGACATGTGGCATACAGAGGGATCCCAAAACCACTCACACTGCGCGCCATTGCGTGTTATTGTTCGCGCATCTTCGCCAAGCGACATTCGTCCGATCAAATGAGGCGGCGCGACGCAATAACAACTGTCGGATGGAGACGACCGTTAGCGTTGGGGCCCATACGCATGTATTAAGGTTTGCGGATTTAAAAAAATGTAATTTAGTAGGTCTATTCAAAGGTTGCCTCCGCGCATGCCTGGAGCATTGAGTTTTATTTTAAACCATACACAGTTGAATATAAAAGCCCAAGTCGAAGATTGAGATATGAAGTTTAGAACGAGTTAATTTGGTGATATTTGCCATGGTCGAGCTCAGAAATTGTAACCAGAGTGCGGACTAAAAGAAGTGTTGTTACTAAAAGGAGAGTTAAGAAAAAAAAAATTCACCATATATGTGATGTGTGGAAACCTGGTCATTTAACAAATGCTAAATTGATTGGTCCGAGTTGATTCGACTATGGTTTAAGCCATAGATTCTTCAAGGAGGTAAACTTCAACATAAATTCGAAATTGCTCAGATTGGAAATAGGGTTAAGTACTAAATTGAGTGCAGGTGATTTTATGTGCAAGTAAGTTTTAATTATTTAAATTTCCAGCCCAGAAAATAGAGTATTGAAATTGCCCAGATCGACAGTTGGATTGAGTACAAATTTGCTGTATCCATTTTATATGCACACAGAAAGAGGAAGTATGAGGCTTGACAGAGGTAAACAAAGATTGCAGAGTTGAAGAGATGTACAACAAAGGGATTCAAAAGTGAAGTGAACAGGTGGAATATGCAGATGACAATGAACAAAGAGTATGCAAAATAGTTTTTTAACAGTAGCAGGAAAGGACAAAACCAGCTAGCCAAAGGCTGAGTGAAGTTTATATACTGTAACTGAAAATGTAAATGTTTTATTTGTTTTATATTTTTTGTGATGCAAAGGCAAGTATCCTAGGGAAAAGAAAAATCCCACTGTAACATGGAAATTTGTATAGATTATTATAATTTTAAATGAGTTGGACAAAGGAATGAGAAGATAGAAGTCAAAGAGTCATGGCTGTTCACTCCAAATTCCTTGTGGAATACAAACAATCATGTAATGAACTCTATATATAATGTAAAATTGATATGCATAAAGGTGAAAGAGAGAGTACGGATAGAGAATGAAAAGCATAGAAGATTGAGGCAGAGAAGATAAGGAAGAGAGGAGAAGAAAGAGATGCTACTGAACAGAGCTGATATCTGAGGTAAATCAGCAAACATTTCTTGTGATAAATTGAGGAAGTTGGAGCTTCTATATAAAGTTGAAGCTTGATAGCTGTCAGTTGTAGCTGACTGAGGTTGGAGCCTCCTGTAGGTTGGTGCCTGCAAAAAATTGAAGGGAGTTGGAGCTTCCTTGCAAGTTGTAGCTTGCAGAATTGAGATTGGAGCCTCCTGTGGGTTGGTGCCTGCAAAAAAACAGTGGTGAGAGGGAGTTGGAGCTTGCCTTTGCATCACAACAATAATAAGATGTGGTTTTCTCCCTTTATGGGTTTCCACTTATATCTGCTATCTCTATCTGTGTTGCCTGTGTGCTGAGATGATTTATCAAATCTGCTTAATGTTTGCTGCTCTCATAATTAGTTTAATGTCACATTAATTTAATACTTGCTGCAACATATTAAGACTGTTCATATACTAAGGTTGATTATAAAAGTAAGCTATAAATAAGTTGATGAAAAGTTGAAAAATGCTCATGTATGTATTGAACTGATTCACCCCCCCCCTCTGAGTTCAACTAAAATTCAACAATTGGTATCAAAGCAGGTTCCTTTGTACCAGTTTAACAACTGAAAGGAGATTCTAGGTTCTCAGGATGGCTAGTAAAGAAGGATGCTCAACTAATAAAGCCCCTTTCTTTACAGGTGCAAATTATGCCTTCTGGAAAATCAGGATGAGGACATACATATTGTCTCTAGGAATAGAAGTTTGGGGTGCTGTGGAATTAGGATATGCCCCAAAGGTAACTGACTTAGAGAAAGAATCCAAACAAGATTTTGTAGCTAACACAAAAGCCATGAATGCCATCTTGAATGGATTGTGTGAAGCAGAGTTTATCAAATTAATGCACAAAGACACTGCCAAAGAGATGTGGGATACTCTGGAGAACATCCATGAGGGAGACAAGAAAGTAAAGACTGCCAAACTCCAAGTCTATAGAGCCCAGTTTGAGAACTTAAAAATGAATGATGATGAAGACATTGACAGTTTCTTCCTAAAAGTTGCAGAAATTGTTAACAACATGAAAGCTCTTGGAGAAACCATGCCAGAAAGTATAATTGTGCAAAAGATTCTAAGATCTCTTCCATCCAGGTTTTATCCCAAGGTGTCTGCAATAGAAGAAACAATTGATTGGGAGACCTTGACCATGAACCAACTACTTGGAAATTTAATAGCATACGAGATGAGGCTCCCACAGAAGAAGCCAAGTATGAGGGAGGCAACCTTTAAAATAGAAAAGAAGAAAGAAGAAGAGGAAGACATATGCTCTTGCTCGGATGAAGAAGAGGCAAAATTTGTCAAGAAATTGGATAGAGGCTCAGGTAAATACAAAGGTAAACTTCCTTTCAAATGCTTTAACTGTGGAAGAGTTGGACACTATGTTGCTAAGTGTCCTCACAAGAAAGTAAGGAATCAGGCTCAAGAGTCAGAGAAAAATACATCAAAGAACTGGCAGAAAGGAAAGAAGTTCAGCAAAAAATCCTTCTATGCTCAACAAGACAGCAGTACATCTGAAGATCCAGATGAACTCTCAAGTGAAGATGGAACCTCTGAATTTTTATTGATGGCTATAGAAGAACTTGAAGGTCTCCTGCTAGAAGATGAAGAAGAAGAAGGTGAAGTTGACCTTGAGGGGGAGCTAAGAAGTGCTCTAGAAGAGATTGATAGACTCAAGCTGAAATGCAGAAAACAAAAGGACATTCTCCTCAAGTATGTACGAGAAGAACAGAATTCAGAAGTCCTTAAGCAGCTAAAGATAGAGCTTGAAGAAGCCAAGAAGATAGAGGACATGTTACTTAAGCAAATCAAAGAAAAAACTCAAGAACAAGAAAATTTGGAAGAAGAAGTAGTATGTCTCAGGAAGAAATTAGAAAATTCTCAAAGGAAAGTGGTTATAAAATCTTCTCAAACAACAAGCTCTAGTAAGTTGAATGAAATTCTGGTTGCTCAAAGATCTCCTATGATAAAAACTGGAATAGGCTATGAAGGAGAATCAAGTAAAAACAAAGAAAAGGAAAACAAAGAGATTATTTTTGTAAAAGCAAAGAAGGATGATGAAGCAGCTCAAATAGTGCCTACAAAAGAAGAAACTTGTAAGGAAGGAGACAGAACCCAGAAAAATCCTCTAATAACAAAGAATGAAAGAAATACTCAAACAACAGGAAAATATTTATATGCCCTTGAGTATGTCAAATTTGAAAGCCATCAAAGGAGATTCTTCCCTCCTATGAAGAATGCCACTTGTTATGTCTGCCACAAGCAGGGACACATTGCTGCATATTGTCATGCAAGGAGGAGTAATTTAAACCAGCAAAAGATACAAACAGTGAAGAGACTGTCTCAAACAAACAAATGGAGAAAACAACCTTACATCAGGTATGCAAATAATTTCTATGGTTATTGTTTTTATTGTAAGGAATTTGGCCATAAAATTATTGAACGTAGAAAGTATGGAAAAAGATTGATGTTCAACACCTCAAGGAGGTTTATGAATCAAAGAAATTTTGTTCATACTCACAATTCTACAAAAGCTATGATCAAATGCTATATATGCAATCAAGTTGGAGATATGCCTTCCAAATGTCCTCTGAAAGGATGTGATTCATCATCTCACAAAAGATACCAAACAAAAGGATGCCTCTAGTGGAAAAAGAAGGAGAATAAGTGTGACCTGGCTCTAACTGCTCAAGATATAAAAAGCTAATGGTATCTGGACAATGGCTGCTCAAAACATATGACTGGAGACAGGAGAAAATTTATAACTTTTGATGAAAATAAAATTGGTAATGTTACTTTTGGCAATGATAAATCAGGAAAAATCAAGGGAAAGGGCTCAGTCAGCTTAGATAATGGCAGAGGTAAGGCCCAAGATGTACTATTTGTAGATGGGCTGAAGGAAAATTTGCTGAGTGTCAGTCAAATGTGTGATAAAGGCTGTGAAGTTCTTTTCAGAGCACAAGACTGTGAAGTCAGATCAAGCACCACAGGTAAGACTCTGCTCAAAGGTGTTAGAACAGAGAGCAATGTTTACATTGTGAAAGAGGAAGATGAAGCATGCCATATTAGCAAACTTGAGGAGTCATGGTTATGGCATAGGAGATTGGGACATCTCAGCTTCGATCATATCATCAGACTGAGCAAGAAGAAAGCGGTCAGAGACATGCCAGAAATAAAGAGGCCTTCTAATACCATATGCAAATCTTGTCAATTGGGTAAACAGACCTGCACATCCTTTAAGACCAAAGATGAGTTATCAACAAGAAGACCACTTCAGCTTGTGCACATGGATCTGTGTGGACCTGCAAGAACTAAAACACCAAGTGGAGAATCCTACTTTATGCTGATAATAGATGATTTCTCCAGAATGACATGGGTTGCTTTTCTCAAGAATAAATCGAAAGCTCTAGAAAAATTCAAAATATTCAAAGAATTAGCAGAAAATCAGATAGGATGCAAGCTAAAATGCATCAGATCGGACAGAGGAGGTGAATTCACAGATTATGACTTTGTAGATCTGTGCAATGAATATGGCATAAAACAACAATTTACTATTGCAGGGACACCTCAGCAGAATGGAGTAGCAGAGAGACAAAACATATATGTTCAACAAATTTCCAGAGCCATGATGCAAGAGAGTAATATTCCTCAAACCTTCTGGGCAGAAGCAGTACATACAATAGTGCATATCCTTAATAAAGCTCACTTAAGGCCAAGCAGTGACAAGACTCCCTATGAACTATGGCATGGAAAGCTAGCTTCAATCAAACGTTTTAGAATTTTTGGAAGCAAGTGTTATATAAAGAGTAATGATGAAAATCTTGGGAAATTTGATGCAAGAGCAGATGAAGGGATTTTTCTAGGATATGCTTCCAAAAGTAAAGGGTACAGGTGCTACAACAAGAGTCTTCGAAAAATAGTTGAAAGTATTGATGCGAGATTTGATGAAGAACTTTCAAACAATACAAGAGATACAGACTGTTGCAGTCCATCAGACAACCATGAAGAAGAAAACCAGAATGATGATGAAACAAACAAGACAACAGAAGATGCAGAGCTGAGCTCGAAATCCCCCTCAAGATGCACTCAGAAGAATCATCCTGAAGATCAGATCATAGGAGACAAGAAAGCAGGGGTCCAGACAAGAAGGCAGCTAACGGAACAAACAGAAGAGGTATACATAGCCATGTTATCACAGATAGAGCCAAAGAGATTTGAAGAAGCTTGCAAGGAAAAGTATTGGGTAAAGGCAATGAATGAAGAATTGGACCAAATTGAGAAGAAAAATACTTGGGAACTAGTTCCTAGATCAATTGAGAAAAATATCATTGGCTCAAAATGGGTATTCAAGAATAAAATGATTGAGCAAGGACAAGTAATGAGGAATAAAGCCAGACTAGTTTGAAAAGGATATTCACAAATCGAAGGACTTGATTATGATGAAACATTTTCTCCTGTAGCCAGAATGGAAGCCATCAGAATGTTTTTGGCCTTTGCATGCCACCAAGACTTCAAGGTATATCAAATGGATGTGAAATCTACATTTTTGAATGGAGATCTAGAAGAAGAAGTCTACATGGAACAACCAGAAGGTTTCACTTTAACAGACAAAGAAGACTGTGTGTGCAGACTGAAGAAGGCTCTATATGGACTGAAACAGGCTCCTCGTGCTTGGTACTCGAGACTAGATAAGTATTTGCAAAAACAAGGCTTTAAGAGAGGCAGAGTAGACATCAATCTATACACAAAAGCCCATGAAAATGAACTCCTAATTGTTGTAGTGTATGTTGATGACATTATGTTTGGAAGCAACAAAGATGAAATGGAAAAATGGTTTGCTGAGGAGATGAAATCAGAGTTTGAGATGTCCATGATTGGTGAACTCAGTTTCTACTTAGGACTTCAAATTCAGAAAAAGAACACAGGTACATTCATCTCACAGGAAAAATACTTAAAAGAAATGTTGAAAAAATTCAAAATGGAGGACTGCAAACCTGTATCAAATCCCATGATCATGGGATGCAAGCTGTGTGCTGATGATGGATCTGCTGATATAGATCAAAAACTCTACAGATCCAGGATAGGAAGTCTGCTGTATCTGACTGCATCAAGACCAGACATCATGCTAGCAGTAGGACTAGTGGCTAGATATCAAGCAACACCTAAACAAAATCACCTTCTTGCAGTAAAAAGAATTTTAAGATATCTACAAGGAACAACACTGTATGGGATTTGGTATCCTAAAGGCAAAAAATTCACTTTGACAGCATACACAGATGCAAATTGGGCCAGCTGTGTGGATGACAGGAAAAGTACAAGTGGAGGTGCATTCTATCTAGGAGAAAGTCTGGTGGCATGGTTAAGCAAGAAACAAACATCTATCTCACTATCTACAGCAGAAGCATAATATATAGCAGCAACAACATGCTGTACACAAGTCATGTGGATGAAGCAAACCCTCCAAGACATGAAGGTAAGCATTGATGAACCTATCTCAATCAAATGTGATAATACAAGTGCTATAAGTATATCAAAAAATCTTGTGCTTCAATCAAAAAATAAACATATCCCAATCAAGTATCATTTTCTCCGAGAACAAGTGGCTTAGAAGGTAGTAAAGCTGGAATATGTACCAACAAAAGAACAGACAACTGATATACTTACCAAACCTCTTGCTAGAGAACCATTTCAATATTTGAGAGATAAACTAGGGGTAGTATCTGTAGATGCTACTCTCTGATATAAAGAGAAAGCACAGTTTCAGGGGGAGAACATAAATGAAAATATCATTCTAGGGGGAGATCAGCTAGCAAGGAAAGCATGAAACAGGTCCTCAGGGTCAAAGGATTATGGAAATAATACACCCAGCCTAAAAGAGTTAAAGAAAAGGCTAAAGGGTCAGAATTTTAGATTTAATCCAAATTTTGGAGCAGCAGGGTACAAAGTCAGAAGATCTCAGAGAGAGGAAATGTAGAAAGAAAACTAGGAAATGAGCAACCCTTTTCCATTGATGTCAAAGGGGGGGGGGAAGCAAAAAGGGGCTTCTATAAGGAAAACAGAGGAAGAGTATTGCCATCAATGCCAAAGGGGGAGACTATTGGAAATGTTGTCATTGATGGCAAAGGTAAAGACATGAGCATCACCTAAACTATCCATAAGGCAAAAGAGACAGGAAAAGGACAGCAGCAGAAGACAGCAGGGAACATTTACAAGGAACAGAGACAAGCATTGAATTGAAGCAGAGTTGTCCAAACGACAGAATAGATTGTCCTCTTGTTTTCATGAACAAGAGGGTTTTGTAAGTAATTTCAATTAGCATAAATGAAGAATCTGTTTAGTGGCTCTGATGAGATGAGAGAATTGATATAAGTCTGCTTCCATATTATTCAAAAGGATCAATCCTCTAAGAGAAAGTGGAACTGTACCATACCTGTATATTTCTTGTGGAAAAGGGTAGATTTGTAATTCTGTGCACGATCGAGCAAACCGATGTGAGTTCGTAAATAAGGGCTTATATATGTATCAAGATTAGATGCGCTCTGAAATGAATCCATAGCATACGGCGTCATTCGATTTAACTCTAAGTATAGAGCATTTTGAGTTGTACTAGAATGTGCGATAGTTAAAATACTCCAGGACGACTTCTATGTATTCACTGTTGAAAGAAGTTTGATACCCCTTAAGTTCTGAGTTAAATTTATTATGTAGGGTGCCGAAATGTTAGCCCCTATATGGAGAGGCTTTCTTAGAGTCCCAGTGAGTGTTACGGAGTAGAATGCGATGAATATTACAGCATAATGGAATATGAATGCAGTAAGGATGTAAAGGACCAGAACCTCGAAGCGGAATAGTTATATATAACGAAAGGAGCGAAGTATTAGAAGCGGAACTCGGAATACGAAACTCTGACTAATTAATAGTAAAAATGGGTCGGCATTAGTAACCGGATCACGGAAGGAAATGGAACCTTGAGCGAAGGAGAGGAACCACAAGGTGTGAACAGTGACGACGGAACCTGGAGTAGAGGGGCGGAACCACGAAGGAGGAACAGTGGACACGGTTTAGAGCGAACCGGTGGTTTTCATCGCACCACCTTCGACGGGCAAGCGGTTTTCAAGAAATCGGAGCGATTCCATAGAGCGACTGACACGTGGCATACGGAGGGATCCCAAAACCACTCACAGTGCGTGCCATCACGCATTATTGTTCGCGCATCTTCACCGAGCGATATTCGTCCGATCAAATGAGGCGGCGCGACGCGATAACAATCGTCGGATGGAGACGACCGTTAGCATTGGGGCCCATACGCATGTATTAAGGTTTGCGGATTTAAAAAAATGTAATTTAGTAGGTCTATTCAAAGGTTGCCTCTGCGTATGCCTAGAGAATTGAGGTTTATTTTAAACCATACATAGTTGACTATAAAATCCCAAGTCGAAGATTGAGATATGAAGTTTAGAACGAGTTAAGTTGGTGATATTTGCCATGGTCGAGCTCATAAATTGTAACCAGAGTGCGGACTAAAAGAAGTGTTGTTAATAAAGGGAGAGTTAAGCAAAAAAAAATTCACCATATATGTGATGTGTGGAAATCTGGTCATTTAACCAATGCTAAATTGATTGGTCCGATTTGATTCGACTATGGTTTAAGCCATAGATTCTTCAAGGAGGTAAACTTCAGCATAAATTCGAAATTGCTCAGATTGGAAATTGGGTTAAGTACTAAATTGAGTGAAGGTGATTTTATGTGCAAGTAAGTTTTAAATATTTAAATTGCCAGCCCAGAAAATAGAGTATTGAAATTGCCCAGATCGACAGTTGGATTGAGTACAAATTTGCTGTATCCATTTTATATGCATGCGGTAAAGAGTGGCATACGTGAGGCTTGGCTGCAAGAGGGTGAAACAAAGACGAGGAGCCTGAAGAGTTCCACAAACAAAGTGTAGATTCAAAAGTGAAGTGAAATGGTGGAATATGCGTATTGATATGAACAAGAGTATGCAACAGCTTTAAACAACAAAGCAGAGTTGAATAAACCACTAGCCAAAGGCCTATGTGAAGTTTATATACCTAGAATCTAAAAATGCAAATGTTTTATTTGTTTTATATTTTTGTGGATGGTATAAGTATCCTAGGGAAAAGAAAAAATCCCAATCATTATGAAATTTGTATATTATTATAATTTTAAATGAGTTTGACAAGAATGAGAAGCGATATGGAAACAAGAGCTTCAAGTATTGCTCACCTAAAATTCCTTGTGGAATACAAAAAATCATGTAATGAACTCTATATATAATATCAACTTGATATGCATAAAAAAGAAGAAGGAGAAAGTAAGGATAGAGAATGAAAAGCATAGAAGATTGAGGCAGAGAAGATAAGGAAGAGAGGAGCAGACAGAGATGCTACTAAACAGAGCTGATATCTGAGGTAAATCAACAAACATTTCTTGTGATAAATTGAGGAAGTTGGAGCTTCCCTATCAAGTTGAAGCTTGATAGCTGTCAGTTGTAGCTGACTGAGGTTGGAGCCTCCTATAGGTTAGTGCCTGTAGAAAATTGAAGGGAGTTGGAGCTTCCTTGCAAGTTGTAGCTTGCAGAATTGAGGTTGGAGCCTGGTTGGTGCCTGCAGAAAAACAGTGGTCAGAGGGAGTTTGAGCTTGCCTTTGCATCACAACAATAATAAGATGTGGTTTTCTCCCTTTATGGGTTTCCACTTATATCTGTTGTCTCTATCTGTGTTGCATGTGTGCTGAGATTATTCATCAAATCTACTTAATGTTTGTTGCTCTCATAATAAGTTTAATGTCACATTAATTTAATACTTGCTGCAACATATTAAGACTGTTCATATACTAAGGTTGATTATAAAATTAAGCTATAAATAAGCTGATGAAAAGTTGAAAAATGCTCATGTATGTATTGAACTGATTCACTAGTTCAATTAAAATTCACACGATTCAGTGGAAGAGGTAGGCCACCCACCTATTCCATTTGAACCCCCGCCATCAGTTCTTTCCATTTTTAAGTTTCAGCACAACTTACTATTTTTAGCAGTTTTTTCGGGTCCTGAACTTTCCGAACCGTTTTGAGGCCCTAAACGAAGTTTTTTGGGAAAACCGAGAGTGACCAGGAGTCCTCAAATAGATATTTTTAACAAGCTATTGAGTGCATCACACAGAGATCGTATGCCAAAGTTACGTCCTCGGGAAGTTGTAACACTAATTTACCCAAATGGGGCCCACAATTTTGGCGCTTCATCTCCTAGGGTTAGGTTTTTGGACGTTTCAGGTTTTGCATTGTTTCTCAACAATAAATAGGCCTTCGAGCCTCATTGTAACACAATTCAGGGGTTGTTAGCTGCCACATCTCTTCTCAGGGATACGCTTCTAGTACCCTATCTCATCTATTTTCATTATGTCTGTAATAGGCCTTCGAGCCTCAATGTAACACAGTTCAGAGGCCTGTGTACACCACATCTCTTCTTAGAAATACATTACCAATTCCCTAGCTTTTTTCCATTATGTTTGTAATCTTATTTCAGTAATTCTTTTATTAATAAAATGAAGCATTATTTCCGCTGCATCTCTGTGCTTATGGTTATATGTGTATTCTATTGCATTCCTACATAAAATCCGGATTAGGCATGTAGAGTGATTCTATTATTTTTAGGGTCCAATTGCAGTTAATGCATTAGTATAGTGTGAGTGTAATCGATTAACTCAAATTAATGGAGTTAAAATCAATTTAAATAGTTCTAACTAAGTGATGAGCTACTGAGAGATCAAGTGAATTAAATTAGATTTAATTCACAAGTAGTGATCTATCAGATAATTGATGATTTGCTAGTATTAGCTACATGCATGTCAATTCTGATGAAGACCCAGTTGAGACAAAGGTTAAATGGAAGATAAATATCAATTTTATTATTAAATTACTGCCCAGGCACAATTATAAAGCCACATGATACCCATGATGGATTGCACAATCAAGGTTGGAATTCCTATTTAATAGGGATTAATTCTCTAGGAATTATGTGAGCAAGGCATTCAATAGAGACGATTGGTAGATTGCATGAGATTCTTATGAGCAAGAATGAATTTTATTCTTTCATGATTCCTTGGCTTATTATACAATAGAGATAGAGGGGCTTTGAGTAGTTTCTTTCCCATGGAAAATATTATGTTGTGTGATTGATTTAATTCTTTCTCTTACTTGCATGTGATTGAGCGATTGTGTTCTATATTCCACAAATATTGTACAAGGATTTAGTGTCTTTTTTTAGTACATTGCATGATCGGATTGAATCCATTGGTGTAATTTATACATGGTATCAGAGTGCCAAGAATCACAATATTGGAGAAGAAATTGAGTTTGTGTTGAAAACTATTCAAATTTGCAGATACATTCTTTAGAGCTATTAGCTGAGCAGGATGTCTTTCATTGGCTTGAGACTCAAATATGAACTCGAGGGAAATTCAAATTATATTGCATGTAAGGACAGGATGGAGGAAGCATTGGAGGATAATGGGTTGAAGGAGTTCATTGACACTAATATTCCTTAACCCAATCAGGTAGATGCTGCGCAACATGAAGCATGGAGGAAGAATGTTGAAAAGGCGAGGAGTATCTTGTTAGAGGGAGTTCGAGATAATATTGTCTCGAGTCTCCATGGCAAGGCAACTCCATATTCTATGTGGAATACCTTGACAGATCTTTTTCAAAGCAGAAGTGACCACATAAAATATTCACTCAAGGACAAGCTCACGAAAATCAAAATGGAGAAGGGTGACACAATCCAGAAATACTTGACCAAGTTCACTCAATGTCGAGATGAGATTGGAAGTGTTGGGATTAATGTAGTTGATGATGACTTGGTGAGCCTATCACTTGTAGGCCTTCCCAAGAGCTAGCATAGTTACCAAGACTCTATGAATGGGAGGGAGAAGTTACCAAAGTGGGAGTGACTATGGTAGGATTTGGTACAAGAAGAGTTTCGATGGAATACCAGGGATGGATCCTCATCCAAGACCGATGATGAGGAAAATTGTGCCTTGGATGATAAGGCAAAGAAGGGGAAAGGAAATAAGTCTTATTCCAAATCCAACATCGGAAAAGAAGGAAATAAGCGAGACATGTCAAAGGTGAAATGTTTCAACTGTCATGATCATGGACACTATGCCACAAATTTTCCACAAAAGACGAAGAACAACAAGAAGGCTCCACGAGCTGCAACGGGTGAAGCTTTGGGCTCACATTTTGAGTTTGAATTCTCTCTCATCGAATTCATGGTGTAAACTGTGATGGGATCTATGTGGTACTTGGATAATGGAGCATCTTTCCACATGAATGGAAATAAAGAACTCTTTAGTAGCTTGGAGGAGAAGGATCTTCAGATGCACATCGAGATGGGTGATCACGAGAGGTATAACGCTACTAGGATTGGTACAATTACTTTCCAGAGAGATTCAAGTAAACATTTCATAATAAAAGATGTCATGCATGTCCCAGGTTTGAAAAATAATTTAGTTTTAGTTGCTATGTTAGAGGATCTTGGATATGAAATGGTTTTCAATGAAGGAAAGTCATTCCTTCGTCACAAAGCCACTAGAAAGGTAAAGAAGATTGGGGTTCATGTGAAGAACCTCTACAAAATTGATGTAGATGGCTCCACAACATTGAGCAGTAAAGAAGAAGAGGTGGTGAGACGTGATACTGGTGAGTTATGGCATAGGAGGTTGGGTCATCTACACCATAGTGCTTTGAGGATCATGCAATATATTTCTACAAGTATTCCAAAGGGTACACTTGCGCATATAGACACATGCAAGGGATGTACTATGGGAAAGTATACAAAGGCTACCTTTCATGAGAAGGAGAGCCAAGCTGCAGAAATCCTTGAGAGATTTCACTCAGATGTGTGTGGACCATTATCAATATATTTCATAGAAAAGCACATGTATTATGTGATTTTGTTGATGATTTTTCTAGAAAGTGTTGGATCTTCTTCATGTAGAAGAAAGATCATACGTTCCCCAAGTTTTGTGAGTTCAAAGCATTGGTAGAGAAAGATATAGGGAAGAAGTTGAAGGCTTTAAGGAACAACAATCATGGTGAGTATATCTCTGATGAATTTTAAAAATTTTGGCTCATCTTTCTATTTCCATGTGACCAAAGAAGTTAGAAAGAAGCTAGAACCAATAGAAGAGGTTGGGATATTTGTGGGGTACACTGAAACTCCCCACAACTATCGAGTGTATTTGCTAGAAAATAGGATGATAGTTGTCAAGAGAGATGTTAAATTTGATGAGGAGAAAGCCATGTGATTATCCCTTGAGAGGGAGCTTGATTTTCATGCAAAAGAGGAACTCTTAGTTCCAAAGGATTAACCTTGGGATGTGGAGCAACCACATGCAAAGGAAAAAAGAGTGGAAAAAACCACTCATGTAGAGCCATCCACCAGAAATGGTAGGAAGCACACCAGATATGCTGACAGATTGATGCTAGATGTGGCAGAGAATTCATGTGCACCTAAATCATAGCGCATGCAGAGAAGGTCCATAGATAGGTATACTAGATACATGGCTCTTATGAGTGAGTGTATTGTAACAGAACCATCCTCTTTTGAGGAATTAGTGCAGCAGCCAACATGGGTTGATGCCATGTTTGAGGAGTATGACTCCATTATCAGAAATAGTGCATGGGAAGTGGTCCCAAGACTAGTGGGGAAGTATCCAGGTAGATCTACAAGGTGAAGCAAGAAAAAAATGGGAGTGTGGAGAAATACAAAGCTATATTTGTTTCCATAGTATTCTCATAGGTGGAGGGGATTGACTATGAGGATACCTTTGCACCGGTTTCAAGGTACTCATCGATTAGATACATCCTTTCACTCTCAGCATAGATGGGGTGGAAGATACATCAGATGGATGTAAAGAAAACCTTTCTCAATGAATTTATTGAGGAATAAGTGTACATTGAGCATCCAAAAGGTTTTGAGACCTTTAATAGGGAGTCACATGTGTGTAGACTCAAGAGAGCACTGCATGGGCTAAAGCAAGCACCTCATGCTTGGTACACCATGATCGACAGATATTTCACTGGTTTGGGATTCACAAAGAGTGAAGCGGATGCGAACCTATATCATATTGTGGTTGATGGTAAAATTTTGATTATTTTAGTTTATGTTGATGATATTATACTGACAGGTTATGAGCATCTCATAAATTCTTGCAAGGAGAATCTTGCAAGAGAGTTTGAGATGAAGTACATGGGGCTCTTGCACTATTTCCTTGGCTTGGAAATATGGAAAAGAGATGGGGAGATATTTGTATCTCAGGGAAAGTATGCCAAGGAGATTCTGAGGAATTTCCACATAGAGGGCAGCAAACCCATGGAGACTCCTCTTGTAGGAAACTGGAGGAAGGAGGATGCTACTTCAGGTGAGGCAGTGGATGCTACTGTTTACAGGAAACTTGTGGGTCACTTATATGTTTGGTGAACACACAACCAGACATATGCTACTTAGTTAACCATCTTATTCAAGATATGGTTAAGCCTACCAAGCTCTTTTGGAAGGCAGGGAAGCATGTTTTGAGATATCTCAGGGGTACTACAAAGTATGGATTATGGTACAAATAAACAGAGGGAGTGAAGCTTCAAGGCTTCACTGACGCAAATTGGGCAGGTAGTTCATTAAATAGGAAGAGCACATCAGGGGGCATCTTCAGCATAGTATCAACATCAGTTTCTTGGTACAACAGGAAGCAGAGATCAGTTGCAATCAATTCATTCAAAGCATATTACATGGAATCTAGTCAGGATGCATGCGAGGCCATCTAGATGAGGAAGATACTTAATGGTTTTTTTGGTCATCAGATGGATCCAACGGTGATACATTGTGATAACCGGAGTTACATAAAACTATCATTTAATCTGGTATTCCATGAAAGGTCCAAGCATATTGATATCCGATACCACCATCTCAGAGATTGTGTTCAGAGGCGCATTATGTTGGTGCAATGCATTCCCACGAAGGATCAGGATGCAAACATTTTGACGAAGGTGCTGGAAAAGAGAAAATTTGAATACCATAGATGCGGGATCGGGGTAGCTGATAATCCATTTCTTGTTGAGAGGGAGTGTTGAAAATCAATAAGAAATGTGTGTCTAATTTATTTTTCCATTAAATAAATTAGACAATAAATTGTAATATTATCTCATAACAACTTATATTAGTTAACTAAGTCAAAAATACTGAGTTAGCTTAGGAATTTTGAGTTGAGGGTCAAAGGTGAGGCATGTAGAGTGATTCTATTAATTTGGGGGTCTAGTTGCAGTTAATGCATGCATGTCAATTCTAATGAAGGCCCTGTTATAAAGCCACATGATTCCCATGATAGATTGCGCAATAAAGGAAGGTTGGAATTCCTATTTAACAGGGATTTATTTCTCTAGGAATTGTGTGAGCAAGGCAGGCCGGAGGAAGGAAATTAATTGGCTATGTGTTTGTCCAATTTTACCTAGATCAGTGTGAGACAATTTGTAGAGTGCATGATATTCTTGTGCGCAAGAATGCATTGTATTGTTTCATGATTCCTTGGCATACAATAGAGATAGAGGGGTTTTGAGCAGTTGCTTTCCCCAAGAAAATCTTGTGATGTGAAATTGATTTACTTCTTTCTCTTACTTTCATATGATTGAGCGATCGTGTTTTATATTCTGAAAATATTGCAGAAGGATTCAATATTTTGTTTTAGTACATTTCGTGATTGTATTGAATCTATTGGTGTAATTTATACACATTTGGAACCAAACCAATTGGATGCAAGTGGGTCTACAATAATAAGTATAAAGCTGATGGCTCACTTGACAAGCACAAATCAAGGCTTGTGGAAAAAACTTTTGCATAGAAAGAAGGGATCGATTATGAGGATACTTTCCCCCCCATAGCAAAATGGGCTACCATCTAGACACTCTTTGCCTTAGAAGCTCAAAACGGTTGGAAATTCCATTAGATGGATGTAAAATATGCTTTCTTGAATGGATATCTAAAAGAGAATGTTTTTATGTCCCAGCGAGAAGAATTTATTTTGAAGGGTCAAGAATAAGAAGTATGCAAGCTTGTAAAATCCTTGTATGGCCTCAAGCAAGTACCGTGAGCCTGGTATGAGAAGTTAATTGAGCATATTCTGAAACTCAAACTAAAACATTATGATCTTGATGATGCAACTTTGTTTGTCAAGAAAGTTGGAAAAATAGTTGTATATCTTGTGGTGTATGTAGATGATATTTTTATGATAGGGAACAATGAAAGATACATTTCATCCATAAAGAAAGAATTGAGGAAATGTTTTGAAATGACTTACTAGGGTTATGTTCACTACAGTCTACTATCTTGGTATCGAAGTAACTCAACATTTGAATTTTATATTCCTCTCTCAGAAGAAGTACATTGGAGATCTATTGAACAGGTTTGGCATGGCTGTGTAATCCTTTGACTACTGCAATGGAACAAAACTTAAAAATCACATCCATTGAAGGAAAATAATTTGAGGATGCAACAAAGTATAGACAAATTGTAGGAAGTCTCAACTACCTAACTACTACCAAACTGAACATTTCATTTGTTTTTGGAATCCTCTCCAGTTTTATGAAAAATCCTTGTGAGGGACATTGGTATGCTGAAAAAATAGTTCTAAAGTACTTGTAGGGGACTCAAGACTTTTGACTCAAGTATACACAGGTAGGAAACTTCATCTTGATTGGATACTCTGATTCAAACTTCGATGGAGACAAAGAAACCGAGGTAAATACTTCAGGTTATGCTATGAGTCTTGGATCAGGAGTTGTCTCCTGGAGATAAAAAACACAATCAGTTCCAACAGATTCCATAATAGAGGCAGAATATGTGGCAGTAGCTAAAAAAACAAAGAAAATTGTGTGGCTCGGGAAATTTCTGGAATATTTGCAGGTGAAACAAGTGCATTAAACTCCCCTCATGATTGAAAACACTTCTGCAATAAAGTTTTCCAAAAACCCAAAGTTCCATGATCGAGAAAAGCACATCAACACAAAATACCATATGATTTGACATCACATTGAGGCCAAGACAATCCATCTAGGTCATTGTTCCAAAAATGAGAAGATTGCAGACATCTTCACCAAAGTTCTTGGAATAGAAAAGTTCGAAATATTCAAAATGATGCATGGACTCACCAACATCCCTTCAGATTAAGTGGGGGAATGTTGAAACCTAGTCATTAGGATTGGGTGAATATGTAAAATAAGGTAAATAGAAAATATGGAGAGCTATAATATGAAGAGACACTAGGAGATGAATCCCAAGAGTCTCTCCCTCCATGTATATATATATATATATATATATATATATATATATATATATATATATGATCAGTCTTAATGCAAAATGACAATCCAATTTGAGGAGTTACCTCCTAGCTTGACAATCAAATCCAAGTCGAAGAAATCGTTAGTTTGCTAAGATAATTTTCAACCTTCCCACTACTGAAACTAAGACAACGTCTGGTGATTCTATTTCGGATGAGTCATTGATCCTGATTTCGTCACTTGACCTATAATATGGAGACATTATCATATATCTCCAAGCCCATACTTTTCGGTCTAATACCTCTCACTTTGACTAGCGATGTATCCAATATCAAGCCAAAAGTTGCATTATAATTTGTGACACCCTTTATCGACATGGTATGAATACCATATTTCGAAGGTGCCTCACTCATGAGGAGGCCAAGAAAGTCTTAAATGAATGCCATTTTCGGGCATGTTGTGGCAATATGTCTAGTTATGCCACCGCACATAAGATTGTGTGTGTTGGTTACCTTTTACCTACCATGTTTTGTGACTGCATCCTCGTCGTCCAAAAGTGTCATGCATGTCATATATATAATCATAAGGCCTATGTTCAACCCGCTCCTTTGCATCCTGTTATAGTCGTTGGACCGTTTGCGAAAAGGGGCATTATTTTCATGACATGTAACCCTCACTCGGTCGGGGGGCTTGGCTATATCATTGTAGCGGTTGACTCTTTTACCAAGTGGGCTGAGGTTATGCCTACATACAATAATACTGATGAAATAGTTGATCTTTTTTTCTTCAACTATGTCAGCACATCTTGGTGTTCCACATGCTCTAGCAATTAACCATGGAAAACATTTTTGAAATCATATGATGACTGAATTGATTGACAAGATGAGACTCTCCCATGAGAGTTCCTCTCCCTACTACCCTCAAGATAATGGGTAACTTGAGGCAATAAATAACGTTCTCAAAATCATGCCTCAACATATGATAAGGGTCCACAAATCGTACCATAACTTTATCCTTTATGCAACCTTGTGGGCATATTTAACCTTTGTCAGGATTTCTACCAAGTTCACACCATTCCAATTGGTTTATGGTCTAAAAGAAATCCTTCCAATTGAATGTGTAATTATGTATCTCAAACATGCTGTCGAACTCCTCCTTTCCACTTCCGTAGAAGAGGAATGTCTCTTACATTTGACGTGCTTGGATGAAACCCGACATGATGTCGAAATGGCTAATGAATCCCATAAGAAATGTATCAAGGTGCAATATGAAAATATTTTCAAGCCTCATGTATTCTCGGAAGGAGACCTTGTCTTGTTATATGATCAATGCTTATAGAAATTATCATTAGGGAAGTTCAAGACAATGTGGCTAGGTCCATACATTGTCAAACATGTTCATAGTAAAGGGACCTATGATCTTGTTGATTCGATGGAGTTCCCTTAGCGCAAACTAGAAATGGGTTGTACCTTAATAAATACTATGATTGTGTTTTTGCATAGTGAACTATGTACATGTTGTATATAGGTGTGTTGAGCGTGTTTGCAGTGTGTTCCCTTCAGATTTTCCTATGGTTTATGTTAATTCCGTTTACATTTGGTTTGCAGATGTCGACATCCCTCAAACCATATGTTGGTTATGACGATGGAACTAGTCATAGTAATCGGAACCTATCTTCCGAGACATGGGATATATATGCTTTGAATGGTGAGTTAGTGAGTTTACAAGGGATTTCTATTGATCACTCTACAAATAACATCGTTGAGTATAGTGCAGTGATCACACTATTGTCTGATATTATTTCTCATGGTATTCACCATATAGTTATCAGACTCGACTCACAACTTGTAGTACTATAGTTGACTAACGTATATTCAGTTAAAAGTTTAACTATGCTTCATATGTTCTTGAGGGTTTTTTGTAGCCGCTACAACATCCTCCAAAATTTCACCCTTTTAAATTTTTGAGCCCCTGAGCATTGAAAGCTGGAGTCAAGCCTGAAGTTTGATCCTTGAAAATCCTTAGGTCGCTAAGTCATAGAATAGGTCCATTACCCCGATGAGAAACCTAGCGACCTTGCGACCCATCAGGTCGCCAAGTCATGAAGTCAAGTATCACACTCAAAACTAAACAATAGCGACCCTGCGACCCTACGACCCCTAGGTCGCAAGGTCACAGGCTCGCGGGGTCGCACATATCATCAACGCGGTCCCGTTGTGACTTTGCAACCTCATTTATTGCCGGCACGCACGACATCTTTGTATATAGAAGGGTTGCATAGGTCGCATTCCACCCGTGCGACGGAGAATAAAAACATTTCTGACAAGCCAACTGGAGTGCGTTTTTCTCAGGTAAGTTGCCTGATCCTCCTAATTTTTCCCTCTTTTCTATTTGTTTCCCTTTTCCCCCTCATCTTAGCCTATTAAAACCACAGCCTACCCATTTTTGAGACCCAGTTGGTAAAACTTGCACTCCCCTCTTAGTTTCCTGACTCTGTCAGTCTCATCTAGAACCCTGTTAATGAAGCTAACCAACCTCCCCTTTTTCAGTCTCTTCCTCAATGTTTTCTTACCTTTGATGTGTTACTTTTCCTCCCTTTTCCCTCTCTCACTCTAATTGAAATAAGGATAAAGGACTGCATCGCCATGGAGAATCGTCCGCCTAGCCCTAGTGCGACCTGCGACCCCACGACCTTGCGACCCTCGCGACCTTGCGGCCTCGGTCCTTGGTCGCTAAGTCGCCAAGTCGCATATCGCTAAAAAAATCTAAGTGTCGCGACCTTGTGACTCAGCGACCCGGTGACCCAGTCACAAGTCGCTAAGTCGCAGGGTCGCGTCTTCATTAAAATTTAAACCTGTGTGGCTCAGCGACCTCGCAACCTAGTCACAAGTCACCAAGTCGTGAGGTCGCTTTTCTCTGAGGTTTTAAACCAGTGCGACTCAACGACTCAGCGATCTGGGGTAGAGGTCGCTAAGTCGTAGGTTCACCCCTTTTCTTGACCTTAGTTGGGCAGAGGTAAAAGAAGTTTAAGCATTTATTAACATGGCATTTGTCTTATCATGGGATTGTTTTATGAACATGACAGGGAACCTCGAAGCAGAGCTAGAGTGTGTTTTGATCTCCTTAGCCTCAAGTGATATGGGGCCTCCGTCAGTTCGCAGAAAAAACAAGAGTCTGGAGATAGAAATATTGGAGGATGAAATACCTATGTCTCCTCCCCCTACCTATGGAGATACCGCATGCATATTCGGCAAAGGGGAGAGCATGAATTGGTATCAAGTGTACCAAGAATTCACAAGACCTAAATTTATAGAAGACCTGCTAGACCGGAAGGTATATGTTCAAATCAAGAGATCAAATCTTCACTACGTAGGAGCCCACCCACCTATATTTCCATGTGCTGAGCTCATCGAATGGATCTTATAAAAGGTTGACCCCAGGTTCTGGGTGATTCAGGATCATGAGGGGAAATCATTTTCTAATATGAAGGGACATGATGCTAAGTTCTATTACACACTTCCCACTCAAGAGAAAAATTTTATAGAGGAATGGGCCACTACTCATGTGGTTCCCATATCCAAAACCTTGAGAGGATGGTGGGAAGAACCAAAAAAGTTCAAGGTCAAGAAGGACCAGGAGTATCAGGTAGCAAGTCTTAGGAAAGTCTACAAGCTCGTGGCAGCTATACTATGTAGGATGTACGGCCATCTTGATGCCACCACATTCAATGGCTCTTGGGTATCTCTTATGTAATTTGTTACTGTATACAACATCCATTTCAATTGGGCCAGCTTTTGATAGCAGCCCTCAAAACAAACATATCCTCAGCACTAGCGCCCGAGGATGGGTATGCATTGGAATTTTACATGGCCTCCTATCTGTTGGATGCAGTTTGTGCAAGGTGCCATTTTGAGGGATGGGCACACAACTGGGATCAGGAGCGCACCCGCCCAATCCACAAGGAGCTGTAGGTATTCTGGGACTCCAAATATAAGCAGGATATAGAGTCGATCTCACACAGTTTCATCCCTGCACTCTGCAGGAAACTATTTGGTAAAGATACCCCATGCATGTCCTGGCGAGCCATGGAAACAATAACCAAAGTGGCGCACTAGTTTCCTTTTGTAGAAGGCACCTTCATCTGAGTCTTTGGATCACTTAAAGCTCCCCATGCACTACCCCGATTCATCACTGACCGACTACTACTTCAGGAAACATGTTTCCAAATGACAACTGACTTTTCAAAGGTTCTTACTAAAGGTAAGAAGAAGCCATGTCCCACTCTGCCACTCACTATAGGCGCTTATACGGTCAAATATTTCAAAGAAGTAGAGGCAGAGGCTGAGCAAATTAGAGGATTCTGTCTACCTCCCTTGGCTCACTGGACATACGATCTTGAGAGGATGATCCCTGCCCATTGCAAATGGGCCAATTTTAAATGGAGCTACCAACATACTGAATGCCCAACTGAAGATGGGGTAAGAAACTAGTACAATAAGAATAGGGATATCGCTCCAGAGGAGTTGAATGATCAGGAAGATCAATATGATCCAACTTTAGAAGAAAGGATCCACAAGCTAGGAGGAGCCTCATCTTCTCAAGCCAAGAAACCCCGAACCAACACATGCCATAACTCTTTCGCCCAATGAAAAGAGAAAGAAGAAAAAGCTCAATGGAAAGCTGAGGAAAGAGAAAAAGAGGAGGAGGATAAACATAAGAAACAACTAAAGGCAGAGCAAAGAAAGAAGCAGGTGGAAGAAACCCACAAAAGAAAGGAAGAGGAGGAAGCAAAAGCAGAAGCTGAGCGTCAGCTTAAAATAGAACTAGATAAGGTAGAAGCTGAACGCAAACAAAAAGAAGAACAAGATAGGGAAGAAGTAGAGCGGCAGCTGGAAGAGGAAGCAGAGCAAAAGAGAAGGGAGGAAGAAAATCAAAGGTCGAGGGAAAATTCCTCCAAAGACGTCAAAGGCAGTAAGACACCTCCTCTTGTGACAGGGATTCAGACGGAGCTGCCACCCATCGAAGTGCCCCAAACAAATCCTGCAACCAATATGCGTTTTGCTCTCTCGAAACTAGGTACCTCCGAGGAGCAGGAGGAAGAAGTGTTTGATCTGACAAGACTCACCTATGATCAGTTCACACACAAAATCAGGCAGGAAAAGAGAATATTTTTAGCAAGGAATCCTACTGCACCCCTCATGGCCACAATGGAAAAGGATATAGTCATCGAAACCAGGACCAATCCAGTTATGATAGCCTCAGTTGGTACTGCTTTCGTCATGGCTATGAAGGAAAATGTGAGTAGAATGAGTAGGGAAATTCTATCCTTACAAAATAGATTACAGGCCTCCAAAGAAAGGATAGCTAGATCGGAGCAAGAGAAAAAGGCACTAGAAGAGGAAGTGAAATAGCTTCAGGGTAGGAACGCCCTTACTAATGAAGTACCACTCACCGTTTGAAGAGAGCTGGTGACTCTGGAAGCCACCATGAGGCAAGTATATAAAGAATTTTTTACAATAAAGCAGACGGTTGCACCTCTACTGAGAGCTCAAGAAGAAACCAAGAAGAGCAATGAGAAACTAAAAGAAGCCTCCACATCCTTGGACATAATGCAGGAATGGGTAAACAAGTATCCGCAGGCTCTAGATACTTTGCCCAGGAAAGATTGGATTCACACTCAGAATGACAAGGTCCAAATATACATGAAGGTGCAATCCAAGGAAAAGCTATTTAAAGACCTGGAGAAGGTGATGACCGCTTATGAACATTTGATTAGATACATTGAATCAATGGCTAAACTACACCACATCCCTTCTCTAGGTACACTAGGCGAAGAAAAAACGTGGGAACAGGTGGACCAAGACATTCAAACGTTTTTGCAACCTATCAGGCAAGCCCCCACCACTCCTGACCTTCCGGCATCACAGGAGAACTTGGTTAAATTCATTGTGACGCCAGTATGGATTTACACCAAGCTAGCCTCTCTAGCTAAAAAAGTCATGATCAAAAGAGAAACTTTGATCCCAAACGCTCTAGAATTCTTGCACAGGTTAAGGGAAGATACTCCACTGATCTCGCCGGTTGCTGCAGATTATCAAGCATGACAAAATTTCCTTAAAGAGCAACAGGTAGATGTTCCTAACCTCGCAATCACTCACATACTCCCATGATCAGGTCGCAAGTCGCAACCTATAGAAGGGGTCGTAGGTTGCACCAGCCAGGATCAAGTCGCAAGTTGCAGCCAAGCACAGGGTCGCATGTTGCTTTTTCCCTTTGGGTTACAAAGCATGCCAACAGTCGGGAAGGCGAAAAGTCAGGGCACCCAAGGGTCAATTTTTTCCTATAAATACTCCCTCCGGGGACTTGTAATGGACCTTTTTTTGGGACTCCAAAGGAGATGAGAGAGTTGTAAAGCATTGAATAGACCTTTATTTGAATGAATACAAGCATTTGTCTTAAATCCACTTTTGGATCTGATGAGAATCGATGTGTTAACACTGTGAATATTTTCTCTTATATGTCTAATATCTTATGATTAAATGATCTGTGTTTTCTACTTATACGATTTACGCATTTCAGCTCACTGAATGTGTTAATGATGGTAGGTTTTTTACCTAGGAGATGTTTGTAATTTCATTATTGACATCTATCTTATTTACGAAACCGCTTAAGGAAGTGAAGGATGTTCTTGCCAGGAAGAACTGTTTCTTCTATGGTTCGAACAACTTCTACAAACACGATCCTAATGATATTCTACTAACAACATCTCCTTCGGCTGCGTGTTTTAATTCATCTTACTATTTGTAGTGTTTTATGCTCATTGATAATCATCGATAATTTGTATTGTATCATCCGATAATTGTATGTCCATACTTCTGCAGGGCTCATTTGTGTCCAAGAAAAGGAGTACTCAGTGGTAGCCGAGCCCACACCTCAGACGAGATCCCTATCACAAACGGTTCAGAGTCTAATCGAGACTTTTTACTAGGGAGATCCCTTACTGTTGGTCGGACATTTTTTCCTATCAACATGGTTCAACTTATAGAAATATATTTTGATTTCATCCAATATCAACACATTTCTTGAAATCTAAATAAATTGACAGATACATTGGCTAATAATGTTTTAGATAGAGATTTGTGACACATAAAATAAATTCAATACACACCATGTGTTATCCCCGACAATGTTCCAAGGCTAAGAAAGGAGACTAAAGGAGGTAATCTCAAAACTAATTGTGATTTGGTAGCTAGCCCTACCAAATCAAAGAGGGTTGGCTATGTAATCTCACAACTAATAAGGGGACTGGAGAAGGAAAAAGATGTTAGGCTAGGTATTGAGATCTAGGGTTTAGTTGGATCAGGAGGAGAGGTCAAGGAAACTAGGTCAGGTCTCAAAAGATTTCAGTTGTAGAGATACAAATGGGAAAGGCATGTATGTTTAGTGACACTTTGAGGTTGTCACTGTAGGGTAGGGTGGAAAAGAAAAGGTTAAAAATGAGCATGACAAGCATGAGTTCATTTATCAGAAGATAACTAAAACATAAACATGAAATTCCTATCAAAACATAGCATAACCTTTAACATTTATGTTTAACAACTCATAGGAAGATCATTAAAATAAAAGATATGTAAAGAAGGATAAATAAACATTCATTAAAGTGATTTATAGAAGAAAAACACTATCAAAAAATCATACCACATGAATCCCTATATAATAGCTGCAACCGACCTGTTAATTTCCTGCAAAAAGACGATGTATACAAGATCCAAGCCTTCTACTCTCTAATGTCCAACCTTGAATCTGGCTGAAAACAAGCTACATATAGAAAAAAACCACATTCCCCTCTCTCAAGGGTCAAATATCTCATGATAGGAACTAATTTACACTAATTTCTCTAACCAAACCTAAGACTAGGGAGGTTAGAACAAACTCTACATTTAGCCTTTGACTGTCTTTACTAACATTAATGACCATCCTAATTACATCAAATTAACATTCAAAAACTCAATTACACTTAGTTACATCATGTAGAAAACCAAATTGAATAATTACATCATCAAAAGTTAAGTTTGACTGATAAAAACCAAAAAAATGACATTGCTGATAGAAGTGCAACGAATTTCCTTAGAAGCGCAGCGTGTCTGAGAGAAGCACAACATGGACTTTGCAGGCAAAGTTAAGGGGTTTTTCTTGGTCCATTTGATGATATGGAAGATGGTGATGATATCTTAGTGTGTCTACTTGCCTCCCAAAGTGTTAAACCTGCAAAACTCTCTTTTCTAGGCCTCCAAAAATCAATTTTCCTAAGACTTCTCAAGAAGTGCAACGCGGGGTTTGAAACACTGGCAAAAATCTATTTTTGAGCATGTTTTTTGACTTTTTCTTCCAACTTGCACACTAAAATGGAAACTCAATTATATATTTGATATGTATAGGTCATAATCTATCCAACCATATATGATTTTCCTCATTTAGTGCCCTTAGGAAGAAGTGCAGTGTGAGCTGTTTGTGCTTCTGTACATCACAAAATTGCCAAAATAGCCAAAATTTCAAAATTTCACAAAATTTATTCAAAATTGCTTGAAATTTGTTTCTTTGACTCAGGTGATGGGTTAGACAATCAAGGATGCATCAACAAGCAATTCCAATTTGTCTCTCTTAAGGATAATTAATGATGCATTATTAGGGTTTTCCTTGGCCTCTTTTTCATGTTTTTTACCCTAATTATGCAAATTTGATTCCCCGTGAAGTAGTGAATGGCCATGTGTCCTTGGAGGTTGGTGTTCCTATTGGCCCTCTTGAGAAGATTTTCCAAATGATCATTTAATTTTCCAATACAAAATTCCTTGTCTTATTCAATCTCTACTGTGATTAGCTCATGAAAGTCCTGTTGACCTAGTTATGGAGATGGTTCACTTTCTTTCTCTTTATGCCTCTTGAGACCTATTTTTCTCGGCCTCCTTGGTTTTATTTTCACCTCCTTATCCTCAGGATGATTAACATAAATCACTGCCTTACCTTTATCCTCTTCTACCACAAAAATAGCCTTAGGTTAGCTTGACAAAAGCTAGTTTACCTTAAGTTGCATGTTCTCTTGCTGTAGAAATTCTATCACGAAGTTGGCCTTTGAAATTTTGTCCTTTAGCTCTCTGATTTAAAATTCCTTCTCCTTTATTACCTCCTCAGGTGACTTTTCCTCCTCATGCATTTCTAGGTCTGCCATGTAAGTTTCAAAGTGTAATTTTTCTTCTTCTTGCAATGGTGCCTCATGTTGATATGCTGATGTCTCTTTTTCAAATAAATTAGGATGATCCCTTTCCACACAAGTAGGAGAAAACACCAGCCTTTTTCCTCTGGTATATGTTTTGGTCACCTTAGCCCTAAGTGTATTTTCCACTTGTTTATTGGAAGAGCCAACCTCTTGTGGCTTTGGTGATTGTGTACTTTGGCCGCCAGGTTGACTAGTAGCAGGCAAAAGTGATGTTGATTGGATGAATGCCTCCCAGGGCATGTTGATCTTTGAAAGCTCACAAAGGACAATGGCTTTGACCAAGCCATGGTGAAACAAGTTATATTAATGATCATTCCCTTTACAAATAATGAGGCAAGTTTAGAGGTTTGAATGTTGTGAAGTGCATGAGGAGCCTTATGTGGTATTGATAAAGTCTTGAAAACCTTCCTTCACAGGTAAAGTACCTCATTATCATCTTCATTAATGGAGCATACCTGTCAAGAAATTGTCTAAAGGGAAAAATGTGTTTTGGAGCATATTTATAATGTGGCTTTAGGAAAGCTTTGTAGTTCCCAATGTATAAATTCATCCTTTTAAACAAAGTTTCTCCGTGATTTGGAATACCTGTAGCTATGGAAATGACATATGCTGTAATGTTAAAGTCACCCCTGCAATGCTGGCCTTATCCTTCCTAAAATTGGTGGCAAACAAGCTTGTCAATTGAGCATGGCAACCTGCTTGTGGAATATTTTCACAAAAACCTAGACAACCCACATCCTCAAAGACTTTCCTGATAAAAGGTTAGGCCATGATTTCTTTGACCTGTGATGGCTCATACCTAGATACTTGTCCACCCTTATTATAAATTTTCTTCTCACTGTCACTATGATCAGATCTAGATCATGGACTAGAATGATAGCTCAAAATTAAAAGTGTTCGGAAGTGTTTTGAACCTAAGCGACCGGATAGATCTCGTCTTCCCTATTCCGGCGCCGCAAACGGTTCGAAAAACCGACATTGTATGAAGAAGTTATCGCAGTTTGAAAAGTCGAGTAATCTGCAAAAACTGGAATTTGACCAAGTTTGACTTGGTATTTTGGGAAATTAAAAAGTAATAATATTCCAGAGAGTATTCCTCAAAATATTCCCTATAATATTCTGTATGGGCCAATCGGTGTTTGCCAAGTGTCATTGAATCATTGGACAATGGATTGACATGTTTTAAATCGGGCCAATCATGGGCTGCCACATGATAGGCCCAGAGGCCGCCACGTGGCCCAGTCCCGTGGTGAAAATTTTTATAGGGTCGCCGGGGCTCGACCCTGTAACCTCTCACCTACACGCGCAATGCCTTTATCGCTTGCCCTATGTCATAGTTCTTAACCGTATAAGAACTTTACATATATTTAAAGTTTGTGGGTTTTTAAGTTGGGGGTTTGGGAGGCCAGCCCTGAGGGGCTAGCCCTCCCCTCATGTGCCCAATGCTGGAAACTTGGGATTAATCCTCCACTCTAACCGCAGTGAGAGTCATGTTCACATGTTGAGGGTTTAAATGCAACGGTTTATAAACCGTTTCTTCGTTGTCTCCGCCAGCCACCTGCCATTCATGGTCATATGCCACGTTAAACCTAACATTTACCACTAACGGTCAGACTAGTAGATTTTTAGGGCAAGCGCGCCATTTCTGGCAGATGTCCTATTTTTGGAATGTTAATTGTAGTTGCTCTAGATTTGGTGGAGCTAATGTAGGGGACACTGGGAAAAATTTGTTTTAGCTCTATCTAGAGCTAGATTCGCCCAATTTTGGAGTGCCAATAGTTAATTTAGACTATCTCCAACATTAGAGAATCAATGGAGTAGGTTGTAGAGCCATAAAAGAGCTTCTAAGTAGGTTTTTGAATCAGTGAAGTTCAAGGGGCCACTAGGGCCACCGGGAGGCAACAACAGTTTGAGGCCTAGCCAGGGGAGCTAGAGGCCTTATTCAGAGATCCAATAATCAATTTTGGATATTTCAGATGTTTTGAATCTAATGAGATGGTTTTTAGAGCCTGTAGAGGACTTTTGAAGGCCGAAAATCTTAAGTAAAGTTCCAAGTTATAATATAAAAACATGTCAAGTTTGTTTTCAAGTTGATTTCCATTGCTTTAAGCCTTTGTTGCAGCAAGAAGATTTTAGACATGCAGTATATGGCGAGCATGAGAGTTCAAACAGTTTTCAAGACAAGAATGATGATGCTAGTCTTCAAGAGAAAGCTGGAAACTCTACTAGTTCATCTCCTCAAGAAGGAAAAAAGGATGGACATGCAAAGCAACATATGAGGTATAATCTTCCCATAGTCAATTTGATTATGTTTCTGCAAGGCATGAAAATTCTGCATGCTTAAAAGGAAGAAAGATTTGTTGTGCATATTGTGGTCGGTTTAACCATGATGTTTCGAGATGCTAGATGAGGAAGAAGGCATACAGGAATCAGAAGAAGAAAAGGAAACTTGTAAATAAGGTGCATAATATTTGCACATATTCCCAGAAGAGGGGACATGGTGTTTCCCAATGTTGGACATTGCATCCAACTAGTCGTCCCAAGCACATGCAGCAAGAGGACAGAAAGACTGGCGAAAGTGGAACCAAGGATTCCATAATTGATGTGAGAATGGATGTTTCACATGAAGAAGATTTACAGCAGCAAAATTTTCCGTGGAAATGGCTTGGTAAGAAGTGGTTGGAATTCTTAACACAGTAAGACATACTCATTTGTACACATGCAAAATTCGGTTGTATGCATGTATTTTATGTTGTAATCTCTTGTTTTTTTAAGCCACCTTGGATCAAGGATCAAGGCAGTGATGTTCAGCTACCTTTCGTAAATTTCTCTCCAGAAATTTCTGAGTCAGTGCAAGGAAGACAATTCTTGATAGGAGGACAAGCACATCTAGGAAGGGAAGTATGGACTACCTTCAAGTTGTTGTTCTAAGGCACTAGCTATGCAAGGCAAGTTTTTGGAGGCTGAAAATAAGAGGGTGTTGTACTCTCATCTACTGTACAGATCAATATATCAGTATTTTTAGGTCCAAAAGATTCCTAATGGGGAGGTTTGATCAGAACTAGATCATGGACCAGAATCATAGCTCAAAATTCAAAGTGTTCAGAAGTGTGCTAAACTTGAGCGACTGGATAGATCTCGTCTTCTTGATTCTGGCGCTGTGAACGGTTCGAAAAACTGACATTGTATGAAGAAGTTATCGTAGTTTGAAAAGTCTAGTAAACTGCAAAAACTGGACTTTGACCAAGTTTGACTTGGAAATTTGGGAAATTAAAAAAAAAAAATATTCTAGGGAATATTCCTAGAATATTCCTTAGAATATTTCGTATGGGCCAATTGGTGTTTGTCAAGTGTCATTGAATCATTGGACAATGGATTGACATGTTTTAAATTGGGCCAATCATGGGCTGTCGTTTGGTAGGCCTAGAGGCCGCCACGTGGCCCAGTCCCGTGGTGCAAAATTTTATAGGGTCGCTGGGGCTCGACCCCGATACCTCTCGCCTGCACACGCAATGCCTTTACCACCTGCCCTATGTCGTAGTTCTTAACCATATAAGAAGTTTACATATATTTAAAGTTTGTGGGTTTTTAAGTTGGGGGTTTGGGAGGCCAACCCCCCCCTCATGTGCCCAAGCGTCGGAACCTTGGGCTTAAGCTTGCACTCTAACCACAACGGGAGTCATGTTCACATGTTGAGGGTTTAAATGCAATGGTTTATAAATTGTTTCTTTGCTGTCTCCGCCAACCACTCTCCATTCACGGTCACATGCCACGTTAAACCTGACATTTACCACTAACAGTCAGACTGGGGGAGTTTCAGGGACACCGTGCCATTCCTAGCGGAGGTCCTATTTTTGGAATGTTAATTGCAGTTGCTCCAGATTTGGTGGAGCTGATGTAGGGGACACTGGGAAAAATTTGTTTTGCCTCTATCTGGAGCTAGATTCACCCAATTTTGGAGTGATAATAGTCAATTTAGACTATCTCCAGCATTCCAGACTCAATGGAGTAGGTTTCAGAGTCATCAGAGAGCTTCTAAGTAGGTTTTTGAATCAGCGAATTTCAAGGGGCCACTAGGAGGCAACAACAGTTTGAGGCCTAGCCAGGGGAGCTAGAGGCCTTATTCATAGATCCAATAATAAATTTTTGATATTTAAGATGTTATGAATCTAATGAGATGGTTTTCAGAGCCTTTATAGGACTTTTGAAGGCATAAAAGCTTCAATAAATTTCCAGGGGCCATCAGTGCCATCTTTTGCCAGCTGTAGTTTAGGGCTTAGCAAGAGTAACTAGAGACCATATGTAGCGAACCAATTGTCATTCCTAAATTTAAAAGGAATTATGAATCCATTAATGGAGGTTGCAGAAGATTTTGATGATTTCTAGAGGTCGAGAACCCATCAGAGAATTTTTGAGTGACCCTAGTGCCAGGGGGTGCCGACAGGTGTTGTAGGCGAAACCGGAGCAGTCCGAGGCCATTTATAGTTAAAAAATAGACTATCCTAACTAATTTTGGTGTTATGAATCCAATTAATGGGTTTTGAGAGCCATTTGATGAATTCTTGAGCTTGAGAAGTTGAAGGGAAGTTTTGGGCAGCCCTGGGAAAACCGTGGAGGAAGGCCTAGTTTGGGGATGGAGTGCTCAATTTGAGAAAATTATCAGTCAATATTTGGTGTCTGATGTGTGATGGAGATATTAGGTGTGGTTTCATGGACAGAAACATAATTCCGAAGGATTTAGTGCCAAGGAGAAGCTCAGTGTAGCTCAGTGCACTTACAGAAGGAATCGAGTCTAAAGGAGCCTAAAGCTGTTTGCAGAGTGACGAAAGCCATGACAGGGATATAGATGGTATTATAAGCCCTTTGGATCAGTTCAGTATCCATTGGAGTTAAGTGTGGAACTTGTCAAAGAAACCTTACCATAATCCCAAAGAGCCAAGTCAAGATGACAAAGCTCAAAGGAGACGTAGCCCACGATATTCGGACGAACTCCTAGATTAATTTTTCTGTTGTGTGTGAATGTTTTATTGCTGCATTATGTTGCTGTTATACATGTTAAATTTCAGCAAGAATAAATGGACTTAATACACTTAAACAATAAAAAATCATACAACTCCTTCAAGCATAAATTCCGCAAATTTTCAAGTATAAGCTAGATCATTTATTTGTTTAACTGAGTGGGAGGTTCTTGAAAATAATAACAAGTTGTCCAACCCATTTTCAGATCACATTATTTCCAGTTTCCATGATTTAAAACCCTAGCTGAGTGGGAAGGAAAGGGAGAGATAATGACTGTGAAAACAAGGGATAAGGGACTGTGGTGTCGAAGGAAAGGAATGAAGGGATTAGGGAGTGTGTAAATTTATGAGAAAATTTTAGGGGATAAGGATAGATGTTAGGGAGTGTAAGTAAGTGATAATTCTTAAAAACAATGAGGGGAAGGTGTGAAAATGAAAAAAACACAGTCCTAGCCTAGGAAATTGTTAATGGGGCAACTTAGGCTAGGGTTTGTAAGGAAATGTAGGAGGGAAGTGTTTTAGGGAAGTATGAATGGATTATATGGGTGTAGGGGAGCAGGAAACTTAGGGTTTTACCACTGATTTTCCACAAATTCTCATGGAAATAAAAAACGTAATAAAAGCCCCAGAAGAGCGAAATTCATTGAATTTTATGAGAAGATATATGAAAGAGAAGAGTGCCAACTAATATTTACTTGTCCAAAAGGTATTGGGAGACCTGAATTGCTGAGATGAAACCTTGTAGATGGCTGCTTTTCCTCCAATTAAAAAATGTAGCAATGGATGCGAGAAGCGTAGCGTAGGAGGAAAAACATAGCATAGGAGGAAGATTTAGGTTTTCAAGGAGGAATTTGGTTGCTCTAAGGGCTAGAATTGAATTTGATGATGGAGAGGAACTCTTATGAAGATAAAATAGACAATTAGAATGATTTGAATGGTTTTTATAGTTTGGAAGATCTATTTTGCTTAAGTCATGGAGGTGACATCATTGGTATTTTTTGAAAACCTGATGTGGTGTGATTGCAGCATGATCTTTTGTGAAATGAAATATTACCTTTACCTTTATTTATTGGTTGCTAGGCTGCTAAATCCCTTTGATGGTGACTCATGTTTATGGACATGACTCTTTTTTCTTTAAATGAATGACATTGTGATGAGATGTCATATGAAAACTTAGACCATGACCTAAATGATGACATATTAACTTTTTTATGACCTAAGACACTTGAATGAAGACATGACCATGATGATAGATGAAGACTAATGGTGGAGGGAGTAGCAGTGACCTAGAAACACCAACCAATGATCAAATTTTATTTGAAAACCAATTTGAAACTATAAAAATTTGACCTAGGATCCTATCAACAACTTGAAAGAGTACAATTTGATCATTGGTGACTAACAGGACTAACATAAACTAACATTGGCTCCAGCTAGGGATGGAAACTCCTTTAGGAGGTGTCAAGAAAAACGTAGACCACGTAGCCTCATCCATTAGGAAATGGAGTCAAAAATGGAAAACAAGACTCGAAACTGAAATGACTTGAAAAACTGAAATTGACTAGTAACTAAACTTATTTATGGTAGCAAACCATCTAGATTTGAGGGCTTCAAATCCTGATGATAACCACCCACCTGTTGAAGATATATATACAATCATGTGAAATGATCCCTCCAGTGTAACCAATCCAAAAAATGGCTACTTACTTGAATCATGCTCGCACTTTCCTCGAGCAGGCAAAAGAAACAAAAGGTAGGAAACTCCAGGTATCCGCTAAAAATATGCTTCTGATCCAGAAATACAAGAAAATACATATTCCATGCTAACTGTAGAAAATCAGTAAAAGGGTCCTCACTAATTTGAATTGCTACCTTTCCTTAAGATCTAACAGAAACAGAAACACACCCTTCATTTTGACCTGAAAGAAAACTTAGTTGTTGATCCATAGGAAGGCATAGGGAAGTATGAATTTCTGCTAGCTGAGTGTTGGCTGTAAATTCCTCAAGTATTAGAAAATATAATTCTATCTCTGGAGGAAAATAATCATGTGCAATAGGCTTTAAAAAAACTTTTTCTTTATTGAAGCTCTCCTCTTCGTAATCTGCTTTCAATTTTTTATGTTTATTCTCTACCATAATGTCTAGAGATTCTTGTTCATGCATTTCATCAGAAACTTCATATTGGTCTTCAAAAACCTGATCTTGAAATAAACACCCAGAGAAATAACAATATGAAAAAACAGGTGAATGACCATCTTCATACCTTTGTTGGTGATTTGGCAACTGTTGAATTATAGAGGTTAGTTCTTGGGGCTGAGTATCCTTTGGAGAAGTTGGCCTCTTTAGACTTTGCATTGAGCTGAGTGCATTCTGGTAACCTCTCTTATAATATTTAGTCTCTGTTGCTAACATGTCATCAATCTCAAGAGAGAAAAATCGTTATTCATTAGTATTAAACTCAGGATATGGAATATGATTATCATTATTGAAATCTTGATCAATTTCATTTACAGTCAAAGGATAAACATCTACGGGTTGGGAATTTTCATAACTGATTTATGACCTTTCATCTTGATGCAGAGAAAACTCAAATAAAGCCTCTTCAATCTCATCAATAATTAAATCCTCATCATCAATATCAATCCCTATGAACTGAAAAAGGTGTTCAAACTTTCCACAAAAATTCTCTATCAACAATAAGGAAGGATAATGTTGCTTATAATTGTCACAAAATTCTACATGAAAATCTTTAGGTGAATATAGACTGGTAGCAGGAAATCCCTCATACCATGACTTGGCATCATTCTCTAAGGTTTCCATGAAAATATTCATCAAACAATCCTTAGGAAACTGCAAACCTAGTTTATGTATATGTATATGAAATTTGATCAAATGTATAGCAGCATTGTCATCTTTTTCATTTTTGAACCTAGGCAGATCTGTTTGCCATTCTATGTGAGGTATTTGATTTAGAAAACCAGGAATATGAGCTTGATTCATAGGAGCATACATTCTAGCAGTTGAATCCATCTTGAGACAATAGAACTATGATTCTTCAGCTATTGATTCTTAGGCTAGTGAAGTTACCAATGAAACCTTGATTTATGGATCCTATTTATAGTGGAGTCTTTGGATCAAGTTGAAGTTGATTAGAGTCACGAGGTGAAATTTTCAGCCTTGATATGTATTCGACTGTTTTCCACCATCATCAATCAAATCTAATCTTTTTCGTTCTCACCCAGGGAAAATGTGATCTTTCTTTCCCTGGCAACGATGCCAAAAATGTTATCCTCCATAATGTCCCAAGGTTGAGAAAGGAGAATGAAGGAGGTAACCTCAAACCTAATTGCGATTTGGTATCTAGCCCTACAAAATCATAGAGGGCTCTCTCTGTAATCTCATTGCCAATAAGGTTTCTGGAGAAATAAAAATATGTTAGGCTAGGTATTGATCTCTAGGGTTTAGTAGGATTAGGAGGAGAGGTCAAGGAAAATAGGCCAGGTCTCAAAAGATTTCAGTTGCAAAGATAAAAAGGGGCAAGGCAGGTATGTTTAGTGACACTTTGAGGTTGTTAGTGTAGGGTACGGTGGAAAATAGAAGGTTCAAATGAGCATGACAAGTATGAGTTCATTTATCAGAAGATAACTAAAACATAAACATGAAATTCCTATAAAAAAAACATGAGATTTAAGAATTTCGTTTAACAACTCACAGGAAGATCATTGAAAGAAAATATATGTAAAGAAGGATAACTAAAAATTCATTAAAGTGATTTACAAAATAAAAACACTGTCACAAAATCATACCACATGAATCCCTATATAATAGCTGCAACTGGCCTGTTAAATTCTTGCAAAAAGATGATGTATACAAGCTCCAAGCCTTCGACTCTATGATGTCCAACCTTGAATTTGACTGAAAAAAAGACAAATATAGACCAAAACCACATTCCATTCTCTCAGGGGTTGAATCCCTCGTGATAGGAACTGATTTACACTAATTTATCTAATCAAACCTAAGACTAGGGAGGTTAGAACAAACTCACCATTTAGCCTTTCACTGACTTTAATAACATTAATGACCATCCTAATTAAATCAAATTCACATTAAAAAACTCAATTACACTTAGTTACATCATGTAGAAACCCAAATTGACTAATTACATCATTAAAAGTCAATTTTGACTAATAAATACCAAAAAAATGACATTGCTGACAGAAGCGCAACATGTCGGAGAGAAGTGCAACGTGGACTTTGTAGGAAAATTTGAGGGGTTTTTCTTGGTAAATTTTATGATTTAGAAGTTGGTGATGATAACTTAGTGTTTCTACTTTCCTCCCAAGGTGTTAAACCTGCAAAAATCCCTTTTCTAGGCCTCCAAAAATCATTTTTCCCGTGACTTCTGCAGAAGCACAACCTGGGGTCTAAAACACTACAAAAACTTGTTTTTGAGCATGTTTTTTGGCTTTTCATTCCAACCTATGAATTGAAATGGAAACCCAAGTATATATTTGATAATTAAAGGTCACAACCTATCCAACCATATATGATTTTTCTCATTTAGTTCCCTGAGGAAGAAGCCCAACGTGGGCTTGTTGAACTTCTGTACATCACAAAATTGCCAAAATACCCAAAATTTCAAAATTTGACAAAATTTCTTCAAAATTGCTTGAAATTTTCCTCTTTGATTCCTTGGGTGATGGGTCAGACAATCAAGGATGCATCAGCAAGAAATTCCAATTTTTCTCTCTTCCTTAGCTTTATTAGGGTTTTCCTTAGCCTCTTTTTCATGTTTTTTACCCTAATTCTACAAATTTGATTCCCGGTGAAGTAGTGCATGGCCATGTGTATTTGTAGGTTGGTTTTCATTTTAGACATCTTGAGAATATTTTCCAAGTGATAATTTAATTTTCCAAGCCAAAATTCCTTGTCTTGTTCAATCTCAGCTATAATTAACTCATCAAAGTCTTGTTGACCTAGTGATGCATATGGTTCACTTTCTTGCTCTTTCTGCCTCTTGAGACCTCTTGTTCTTTGCCTCCTTGGTTTTATTTGCACTTCCTTGTCCTAAATATGATCAACATCAATCACTGCCTTACCTTTATCATCTTCTGCCACCAAATTAGGCTTAGGTTTTCTTGAAAAAAATTGGTTTACCTTAAGTTGCTTGTTCTCTTGCTGTAGAAATGCTATCATGAAGTTGGCCTTTGAAAGTTTGTCCTTTAGCTCTCTGATTTTAGCTTCCTTCTTCTTTATTACCTCCTCAGGTGACTTTTCCTCCTCATGCATTTCTACGTCTGCCATGTAAGTGTCAAAGTGTACCTATTCTTCCTCTTGCAATGGTGCCTCACGTTGATATGTTGATGTCTCTTTTTCAATTGAATTAGGTTGTGCCCTTTCCACACCGCCAGGAGAAAACAAAATTTTTTTTCCTCTGGTATATGTTTTGGTCACCTCAACCCTAGGAGTCTTTTCCACTTTTTTACTTGAAGAGCCAACCTCTTGTGGCTTTGGTGATGGTGTACTTTGGCTTCTAGGTTGACTAGTAGCATGAAAAAGTGATACTGGTTGGATGAATGCCTCCTAGGGCATGTTGATCTCTGAAAACAGATGGAGGAAAATGGCTTTGACCAAGCCATGGTGAAACAATTTAGATTTATGATCCTTCCCAATACAAATAATGAGGAAATTTTAGAGGTTTGACTATTGTGAAGTGCTTGAGGAGCCTTATGTGGTATTGATAAAGTCTTGAGAACCTTCCTTAACGGGTAAAGTACTTTATTATCATCTTCATTAATGGAGCATACCTGTCAAGCAATTGTCTAACGGGAAAAATGTGTTCTGGAGTATCTTTATAATGTGGCTTTAGGAAAGCTTTGTAGTTCCCAATGTCTAAATCCATCCCTTTAAACCAAGTTTCTCCATGATTTGGAATACCTGTAGCTATGGAAATGGAATTTGTTTTAATGTTGAAGTAAACTGCTACAATGTTGGCCTTATCCTTCCTAAAATTGGTGGCAACCAAGCTTGTCAATTGAGCATGGAAACCTACTTGTTGAATATTTTCACAAAATCCTAGATAAGCCACATCCTCAAAGGCTTTCTTGATGAAAGATGAGGCGATGATTTCTTTGACCTGTGATGGCTCATACCTAGACACTTTCCCACCCTTATTATATTTTTTCGTTTCAGTGCCACTATTTCCAGTTTCCATGATTTAAAACCCTAGTTGAGTGGGAAGGAAAGGGAGAGGGTCATTGACTCTGAAAACAGGGGATACAAGACTATGGTTTTGAAGGAAAGGAATGAAGCAAGTCTGAGTTGTCTCTCTTCCTTAGCTTTATTAGGGTTTTCCTTAGCCTCTTTTTCATGTTTTTTACCCTAATTCTACAAATTTTATTCCTGGTGAAGTAGTGCATGGCTATGTGTATTTGTAGGTTGGTGTTCATGTTAGACCTCTTGAGAAGATTTTCCAAGTGATCATTTAATTTTCCAAGCCAAAATTCCTTGTCTTGTTCAATCTTAGCTGCAATTAGCTCATCAAAGTCTTGTTGACCTAGTGATGGAGATGATCCACTTTCTTGCTCTTTTTGCCTCTTGAGACCTCTTGTTCTTGGCCTCCTTGGTTTTATTTTCACTTCCTTATCCTAAAGTTGATTAACATCAATCACTGCCTTACCTTTATCATCTTCTGCCACCAAATTAGCCTTAGGTTTGCTTGACAAAATTTGGTTTACCTTAAGCTTCCTATTCTCTTGCTGTAGAAATTCTATCATGAAGTTGGCCTTTGAAAGTTTGTCCTTTATCTCTATGATTTCAACTTCCTTCTCCTTTATTACCTCCTCAGGTGACTTGTCCTCCTCATGCATTTATACATCTTCCATGTAAGTGTCAAAGTGTACCTGTTCTTCTTCTTGCAATGGTGCCTCATGTTGATATGTTGATGTCTCTTTTTCAACTGAATTAGGTTGTGCCCTTTCCACACCGCCAGGAGCAAACACAAACCTTTTTCCTCTGGTATATGTTTTTTTCACCTCATCCCTAGGTGTCTTTTCCACTTGTTTATTGGAAAATCCAACCTCTTATGGATTTGGTGATGGTGTACTTTGGCTGCTAGGTTGACTAGTAGCATTTAAAAGTGATACTGATTGGATGAATGCCTCCTAGGGCATGTTGATCTCTGAAAGCTGATGGAGGAAAATGGCTTTCACCAAGCCATGGTGAAACAATTTATATTGATGATCCTTCCCTTTACAAATAATGATGCAAGTTTAGAGGTTTGACTGTAGTGAAGTGCATGAGGAGCCTTATGTGGTACTGATAAAGTCTTGAGAACCTTCCTTCACAGGAAAAGTACCTCATTATCATCTTCATTAATGGAGAATACATGTGAAGCAATTTTCTAAAGGGAAAATTGGGTTTTGGAGCATCTTTATAATGTGGCTTTAGGAAAGCTTTGTAGTTCCCAGTGTCTAAATCCATCCCATTAAACCAGGTTTCTCCATGATTTGGAATACTTGTAGCTATGGATATGGAATCTGATGTAATGTTGAAGTCAACCCCTACAATGTTGGCCTTATCCTTCCTAAAATTGGTGGCAAATAAGCTTGTCAATTGAGCATGGAAACCTGCTTGTTGAATCTTTTCACAAAATCCTAGATAACCCACATCCTCAAAGGCTTTCCTAATGAAAGATGAGGCCATGATTTATTTGACCTGTGATGGATCATACCTAGACACTTTCCCACCCTTATTATACTTTTTCTTTTCAGTGCCACTATTTCCAGTTTCCATGATTTAAACCCTAGCTAAGTGGGAAGGATAGGGAGAGGGTATGATTGTGAAAATAGGGGATAAGAGACTATGGTTTTGAAGGAAAGGAATGAAGGGATTATGGAGTGTGTAAATTTATGGGAAAATTTTAGGGAATAAGGATAGATGTTAGGGAGTGTAAGGAAGTGAGAATTATTAAAAACAGTGAGGGGAAGGTGTGAGAATGAGAAAAACACAATCCTAGCCTAGGAAATGTTAATGGGTCAGCCTAGGCTAGGCTTTGTAAGGAAATGTAGGAGATGTAGGGGAATAGGTGAGGGAAGTATTTTAGGGAAGTATGAATGGTGTAGATGAGTGTAGGGGAGTAGGAAAATTAGGGTTTTACCATTGATTTGAAACAAAATCTAATGGGAATGAAAAACAGAGTAAAAGCCCCAAAAGAGGGAAATTCACTAAAATTTTTGAGAAGATAGATGCAAGAGAAGAGTCCCAACTGATAATTACTTGTCCAAAAGCTACTGGGAGCCCTGACTTGCTAAGATGAAACCTTGTAGCTGGTTTCTTGCCTCCAATTCAAAAATGCAGCAATGGATGCTAGAAGCATAACATAGTAGGAAAAGCGTAGTGTAGGAGGAAAATTAAGGTTTTCAAGGAGGAATTTGGTTGCTCTAAGGGTTGGAATGGAATTTGATGATGGAGAGGAACTCTTATGAAGATAAAATAAAAAAATTATAATGGTTTGAATGGTTTTTATAGGTTTGAAAATCGACTTTGCTTAAGTCATGGAGGTGACATCATTGGTATTTTTTGAAAAATTGATGTGATGTGACTGTAGCATGATCTTTTGTGAACTGAAATATTACCTTTACCTTTATTTATTTGTTCCTAGGCTTCTAAATCCCTTTGATGGTGACTCATGTTAATGAACATGGCTCTTTTTTCTTTAAATGAATGACATTATGATGACATGTCATATGAAAACCTATACCATGACCTAAATGACGACATATTAACTCTTTCATGACCTAAGACACTTGAATTAAGACATGATGATAGATGAATACTAATGGTGGAGGGAGTAGAAGTGAAATAGACACACCAACCAATGATCAAATTTTATTTGAAAACCAATTTGAAACTATAAAAAATTCACCTAGGAAGGCTATCAACAACTTGAAAGAGTACAATTTAATAACTGGTGTCTGACATGACTGACAGAAACTAACATTGGCTCCAGCTGGGGATGGCAGCTCCTTTAGGAGTGTCAAGAACACCGTAGACGAGGCAACCTCATCCATTGGGAAATGGATTCAAAAATGAAAAACAAGACTCAAAATTGAAATGACTTGACACACTGAAATCACTTGACAAACTGAAATGAATTGAAAAATTGAAAAGACTTGAAAAACTGAAACTGACTACTAACTGAACTTATTTATGGAAGCAGACCATCGAGATTTGAGGGCTTCAAATCCTGATGATAACCACCTGTCTGGTGAAGATATATATTCAATCATGTGAAATTATCCCTCTAGTGTAACCAATCCAGGAAATGGATACTAATAGCACGTACATTGAAAGAGATAATAGAACCATAAGAAACACTGAAGATAGTTGTATGTATATATCAAATTTTGGTTTTACAAAATTTGTGCATGAGACACGTAGTTATTTTCCACACAGCCTATCATATCAAAATATAGATGCAGTCAAAATATGGCTATAAGTCTCCTAGTAGACTAATCATAGTGCTCATGGTAGAACACCACTATGCGATCCATCTTGAAAAATAGTCAGTCGATATGACCATGCACGCCAATAGTATGTCATTGTAGTATCATAGGAAGCTCATCGATCCTAGTCTCAACTATGTAGTGGGTGAACCCCTCCATGTGACGTTTAACCTGTGTAAGGGTCTTGGCCACATTGAGATCCTATAGTACCTATCATCCTGCTACAAAAACCTATACTGATGATGGTTCCTGTTGTGGGTCTCCTGCATGTTGTGACCTGAGAAATGGAATTCGCTCTAAGGCAAAAGAAACCAAGATCAAACCATAGACAAATTTCTTGAACTACCCATCCTTTTCCTTGGTTAGTTTCTCCTTCATGTGTACCAGTACTCCCTCACTCTAGTTGAATATTGTCGGCTCCATACACTCTACACCATAATGCATATGAGACTTATTGGACACATGTATAGTTGCACTACCAGCCAATCTGGAGATGATAAACATGATTGTTATTAGAGGCAAACAAACCATGTCCTTGATGTTGAATTTCCCATATTTAGTCATTTGGGATCTTGGTCTATAATGTGCACTGATCTAATCCTTCTGTCTCCCCACCACTCCTAGAACCAGATTGTTGGACACCTAATCCTATGAGGGATGGTGTAGAATGTGTGTAGTCAAAGGGAGTCTAAGAGACCTCGGAATATGGAATCTAACGATCATGTAAAATTCATTATAAATGAATATTATGTGAATAATATATGTATTCAAGGTTGATCTTTCACACTCTCGCGTTTTCCATGGTTGTGTTTAACATGGTATCAGAGCAGGTATACTCCTTCCATGCTCAAATTTGAGCCACTTTTTGTGGCCATTCTCTATATGCCACTCCCTATCCTCCTTGGACTTGGAATTTCCTCATTGTTATTTTCTACCATTTTTTTTTCCTTCTGCCATTTATGACTACTCACTATCCATAACACTTTGCTAATTTTCTCTCTGTCAGAAATGTGTTCCCTCTCCTCTACGTACCTTTCTATTGGAAACATTCACCTAGGCGTTGTCAAAATTATATCTGTTAGACCTTTCCTTGCACTCAGAGTTCTTTGCATAATAGCGAAGATCTTAAATTTGGGTTTTTATGCTCTTGTAACTCCTGGTATTTTCCTCAAAGTTGTCATTCTCTGTCACCAATGTTTCTCTGTCCCTCTGAGAAATTTCAAGTGTCGGTCTCACACCATTGGAAGGAAGTGTTAAATGTTGCATATGATGTGTGAGTTGGTTGAATAACATAATTTTATGGTTCTATACAGTCTCCATGTGTTAGTCTTTACAAGCACAAAGAAAAATCTTCGAAAAATCCTAGGGGTCAAAATTTCCCTTTTGGGATTTCCTCCTGCCGCTAACAACCCCCACTTCTGGTGCAACATTAATCTCCATCACCCTTACCATTGATACCACAAAATTTGTTGGTGTGCAACTGCGTGTGCCATAGGTCTAGATGAATCTTTCTTTCTTCCAAAGGGATTCTTTGAATACTGTATTCTCATGCCACCTCGATTTGAGATTGTGAGAACTACACCTTGCAAGTTGTTATGGACAACCAAAACACTATGTATATCCTCAAATTATATAAAGAAAATTGTTCTCCTTCTCTGCTACAAAAATTTCATCTGTTAGAAACCAGGTTATCCACTAAAAAAAATCCCTCGTAGCTCATTCTTACTTGTACTCTCACCGATATTTCCTATGAATAATGTATTACAGGGGAGGTTTTCCTTCATATATAAACATGTGTGTAGCTTGCAAGAGCAACAAGAATTGGAACTGGTGGGACTTACGTAACTAGATATCCTCCATATAGATCATAAGATGCAGTTGAAGATTCCAAACAACTCTAAGCACCCCAGACAGATGCAGGGGGACTGACAAACATGCCAGGAGCATGAATTTGTTTCAACATAAAATACCAAATTCTGAAGAGCATCTCTAACTTGCATTTCCATTTGCAATGTGGTGAAAAGTGTGAAACCCATCGCCTTGTAACCTTTAAAATTTAATTTTGATGCTTCATTGTGAGCATCCTCCATGATATGCGAATGACATCATGATATGTGGTATGTCGGTTTTTTTATAACTCTGGCGTAGATTGTGTTACTAGGTGGTGGTATGACATTGAAAATTTTGGTATTAATGTGTTCAACGTTGTAATGATGTGTTTCCTGGTTGCGTTGCATCGAATGTTGAATGGTTGGCTCTATGTATCATATTACATTTACCCCGGTTGGTTGTATCACCTTACTCCGGTTCGTATAACACCACAGTCACACACACCAACGACTGTGATATGTTGAACGCTCTAGTTAACCCTCCCCCATATATGTCATATGAAGATTGTCCCCTCATACATTACCTTTGAACATTTTCATATGAACGCTCCATAACATTGTCTTCACCATGGTTGTGTTTAACATAGATAAAGATATGGGGGCACCTCATCTTGATAGACCTCTCAAGAAATATATATATTCTACATGTATTTTAAGCATATGTGCACCAAATTTGAATGATTGTGGCTGAACATCCCATGCACGGACAAGATACCTCAACAATTCCATCTGTTTCCTCATACCAGGAAGCCAAAACAATTTCAAGAGACCGAAGTATCTCAAAGCCTAAATAGTGGCAGGATCATTCGCTGCAGTTAAATATTTTTCCTCATGTTATCTTTCCCTCCATATTAAATCCATTTTGTTCCAATAGGCACCTGAAACGTCGAAAGAAGTATAATTAGGATAAGCTTCATGCAAAAAACTGGAGTTTAAGGAAAAGAAAACATGAGGAACAAGAAAAATAGAAAGCAAAGCATGGGTATTCCTTTAGTCATACCCATGTTCTGAGCACGGGTTACTTTAACAGATAATGATCTTGAACAATTGTTCTTGATCCAAAATTGTCACAAGGTAAAGCACTTCAATCATCGACTATTTTTTTAACTTTTTCTTTAGGGGGGAATCTGTTATAGGCCAATTTGTCACATCTATTCAATAGGCCTGCAAACCAATTCAGTAAACATATGTGAACACCTTGTCATCATCTCTACACAAATCCCTAAGCATGAATCTTTGAAATCCCTATGTTTCTGGGTCTGTCTAATTCAAATCAGTGCTTTTAAGGCCTAACACACCCTGACCCTTTAGGGACTTGCGTTCAGCAACAATTTTCTCCATTTTTCACCAGCGCTGATCAACAACAGGTTTTCACTTGTTGGGGGTGCACTAATTCTAGAAATTTGGGAAAAATAAAAAGAATCCTAGAGCTTCCTCTTCCAGAAGATTCCAGGAGTTGTTTCTGTTGGAAAATCAGAAATGCAGAAATATTTTCCTCACATTGATAATTACTTGTGATATTTTTATGTTCTTATTAAATTTATTATGTTCTTATTTTATCTTAGTTCATAAGGCAATTACCAAAATCGTAACATGAAGACACCAGATGTAGGCAGAAAGTCAGGAAAAAACCCCTATCTAAGGGAAAACCAAGTCAAAAACTCTTCCTTCAATAGTTTCACGAGATAATCCTAGACTCTTTTACCTAGACACACACTTCCTCCAATCACCAAGTCAACCCTTCCATTCTTCTGCAGATGATAACCTTCTAGCAACAACTTCGACCTAGAACTTTGACCTTGCAGCAGCAAAACTTCGACTTGGTAGCAACAACAAATCTTCGACCTAGAAGCAGCAACACTTTGACCTTGAAGCAACAACATAATCTTGACCTTGAAGTAGCAGTACTTCGACCTAGAAGCAAAATTAAAAATTGGAACTAGATGCAGCAAGAACTTCGACCTTGATGCAACAACATTAATTTTGATTTTGATGTAGCAATAGCCTAGTAAATTCACACGAGTGAAAGAGATATGACCCAGAAACTTTGATTTTGTCCTTTTCTCCAATTCTTCTTCTTCTTTGCACTTTAGAGCTTCTTCTTCTTGGAAATCGAACTTGTGTGAGTGATATTTCCAAATGAGTCAAACAACACCTTATTTATAGCCTCTGCTAGGGTTTGAATAACCCCAATGTAGGCCAAATTGATCAAGTGAGTGTCAAATTGGTGTGGAGGTAACAAATGACTTATTTTAGTCAATAAAAATTCTTTTTACATGATACAAAATCCCAAGAAAGGTCTCATAAAATGTAAAATGACTCAAATGACTCAATATAAAACCTAGAAGTCCATAATGGGGACTTTGAACTATAACATGATGACCCAAGCATGAAATTCCTATTTTAGTAAGTCATAATAATAATAATAATAATTGCTTTTTCTTTCTTTTTATAAATACATTTCATTATGACTCAAATACAATTATGAAAACTGAAGATAGTTACATTTTTCAACACTCCTCTTAACTAGGGAGTTATTCAAAATGACATAGATATACAAGTACAAGGAAGATATCAAAAAACATGAACCATGAAGAGTTTAGGAACACACGGTGCCACGGACTAGATTCCTCATTAGAGAAATCTGTCCGGGTGGGACTAAGATGGACTAAATATTTCAGGCACTCTAGGTACCATTAAGCTTGCTTTATAACCATCAACCGAGGGAATTAGGTGTGTAATGCAAGGTCAAAGATCTATGCCCAATTCCACCCTCCCTACTTTGGGAACTAGACATCAACACACAAGTCAGCTAGATGTCCTCCCAGGCATTATACAATGCCTCAACGCTCCAAATTATTCAAATCGGTAACAACAAATCCATCTCGATCAAATAGATTGGTAACATTAAGCATGCAAAACATGCTTATAAAACTCTTAGATATTTACCTGTACAAACATAACCTCAATTAGCAACAATATTTCAAATACACATGAGTAAACACAAACCTTCAGGTTCTTCGAAGATATTGGTTCTGCTTCACAATTTTATCACAATAGGACTTAGAGGCTTTCCAAAGGAATCTTGACAGAAGTTTCCTCAACCATCCAACTTCCTTTCATACTTCACATGCAACAACATATTCTACAATTAGATCCTGCTTTCCTTGTTTCATCAACACCTCAATATAAATTCTTCAATTTCATCTTCATGATATCCATCACGATTATAATATTCCCTTCCTCTCAACTTGGGAGATATTCCCTTTCTTTTATTCAGACTCCCTATTAACTTTGGGAGATCAAATAATTTCTATGACATCCGAGAATATTACATGGCTTTCATCCTTCTGATTAGAGTTATCTATATCATCATCATTCATATAACTTCCTTCATCATGCTTGTAAATCAAGTCAACTTTACTTACGAATATCTTCAACATCTTGAAGATTGTGTACCTGCAAACTTAAACAACAAGTACAACCAAATACATATATATATATAAGCATGAATTTAACTATATCAGAATCATACAATAGACTTTAGATATAGAATACCTAAACTTATCTAGGTTCATAATCAACAAGATACTATACTTCTATATTTCAACTTCTTACTTGGGTTTTGTCATAAACCCTAGATCACATCATTAAAACTTAAATGAACTCAATTAAGATATAAATATCATTATATATAGGGTTTAAATATTTTCTTCAGAGATATGATTGATTCTTCTATGACATATCGCAAACCCTAGAAGCAATTCAAACAAGTGCAATGCATCTAACAACTTTAGAATTAATATGTTAGACTTCTACTAGGATTTAATGCAAACCCTAGATTCCATACTAAGCCTTAAATATCAATGATAAAAACCAATCATAGCACAATATAAGGTTTCAAAAATATGACCAACACTTTTTAAACACGATAATTTATGACCACATTTGAAACAATAACACCATCTATTAGAATATCAAACTTCTACTAGGGTTTAGTTACAAACCCTATAAATATGAGCATCAACAATTAGGTTAGCAAATACATATATAGTATTTCATAGTCATGCAAAATCATATCACAACAACATATATCCAAGACAAAAATATCATTACATTAAAGTTATACATCTAATAATTTTGATCAAGCAAGGGTTTCGATCAGATGGAAAAACATGTACATAGGGTTTCATTCCTAGGATCTTACTCTAGATATATAAGGGTTTTTCTCATAAACCCTAATTTACCAAAACCCTAAAGGTATAGTATTTCAATACATTGTCATTACCATCCAACTCTCAAGGACTAGGTTTTCCAAATCAATACCAAAACTCCCAACATGACATTACCATCAAAACCCCAAACATCAAAAGAATATCATTTTCTAGATTTTGTCAGTAACCTTTAGTAGACCAGGGTCTTCACATTAGTAGCGACATACCCTTAGGTTATATTTTTACAAAGAACCTTTTAGGATTCTAAAAAATGATGAATGATTTTAATTAAGGTAGATTCAATCTAATGATTAATCACCCAAATAATAATCTTTATGATTCAAAGGTTCTACACATAACAATGTTAGTAATGTAGAACAAATTTTTAAAAGGAATGAATATACCTTTATCACGAAGAGAAAAAATCTTATGGTATAAGATATACCTTTGAGTTGTTTTCTAGATAAACCTTGAAGGACATCAATTCGAATAGAACTTATATCTTGCTTTACCTTGTGAGGTCTTCTCCATAACCCTTGAGAATTCAACAAGCCTTTCCTAAACAAGGAAAATATGAAAATAAATGTTATTAACATCTAATACAAACACATATAGATAAGAGAGGGAAACCAAATATAAAATTATAATACAAGGAGTAAGGTACTTATCTTCAGAAAATTTTTGAGGGCTCCCTCTTAATCCAGTCTCGAGGGATACCTATAACTTTATCAAAACAATTCAAAAATGTTTTTACAAAGCATGTTAAACCTACAATTACTAGAAATCAAAGCATAAAGGAAAAAAAAAACAAAATTTATAGTAGAGGACTTATAAGTGTAAGTCCTTTATTTCTGTTTCTTTGATTTTTTTCTTCTTTCGAGATTCTTCATCGACAACATTTGCTTGATCCTTGTTTCTCTTTTTATTCCTATGATTGTCGGGACATTCATTTTTATAGCGACCCATCTTCTGACAATTGTAGCATTCAATGTTGGATAGGTCTTCCTTCTTCCTTGGTCCCTTAGACTTCTTGAAGGATCCCTCATTCTTGTGATGATTGGAGTAGGCATTTGAATTTTTTTCATCTTCATTCTCTTTTTTTGTTTACTAATGAAATTTTATCTTCTTCTTGAATATATGCATTCCATAATTTCTCAAATGTAAGAATTTCCTTCCAACTATTGATCCCTAAAGCAAAGGCACTCCAAGATGGTGGAAATCCCAGAAGTGCAGCGATCACGAGCTCTTTTTTAGGTAATATCTCATCTATTTCTTGAATATCATCTCTAATTGTAGCTATCCTTATAAATAAGGAAGCCACAGTGTTATCCTTTTTATCTTCATGGTTCTCACTTCATTCTTAAGACTTGCAACTTGACCAAGATTCTTGATTGTGAATAACTTGGATAAGGCCTCATACATATCTTGAGCAGAATCTATATTGGAAATGTATGGGATAAGGTTATCCTTTATTCCATCTACCATTAGGCTCATGGCCAATATTTATGACTCTCTAAACTTTTCTTTTTCAACATCACTTGATGGATCTGCAGGTTTCTTCACTTTTCCTTTGACTAGATCCAAACATTTATTATTTTTTAGAATGAGATCGATCCTCTTTTTCCAAGCTCTCTAATCGGATGTTCCTTCTAATTTTTTTTCTACCTTGATTGAGTTAGACATGGTTTTTGAAGATAGTAGGATTATTTCCTTATATGATCCCCTTTGATGAACCTTATTCAACTTCTTGAGATTTCCTTATTCTCCTTTCAATAGATCTTCAGGCTACCTTTTTCCTTCTTCTTCACCTTATCTCTGATACCATGTTGGAAAATTAGAAAGGCAGAAATATTTTATTTACTTTGATAATTACTTGTGATGTTCTTATGTTCTTATTAACTTTCTTGTGTTCTTATTTTATCATATTTCATCAATAAATTACCAAAACCATAACACGAATATAAAAAAAACCAGATGCAGGTGGATAAATAGGGAAAAAAACCTATCTAAGGGAAAACCAAGTCAACAACTCTTCCTTCAATAGTTTCACGAGATAATCCAAGACTCTTTGAATTAGACACAAATTCCTCCAATCACCAAGTCATCCATTCCCTTCTTTTGCAGATGATAACCTTCCAGCACCAAATACGCCCTATAAATTCGACCTTCCAACAACCTAACTTCAACCAAGCAGTAGCAGTAGATGTTCGACCTAGAAGAAACAACACTTCGACCTTGAAGAAATAGTAGAATATTGACCTTGAAGTAGCAGTACTTTGACCTAGAAGCAACAACAAAACTTTGACCTAGATGCAACAAAAACTTTGACCTTGATGCAACAACATAAATTTCAATTTTGATGTAGTAGTAGCCTAGTAAATTCACACGAATGAGAGAGAGATGACCCAAAAACTTTGATATTGTCCATTTATGCAATTCTTCTTCTTCTTCGCACTTTATTGCTTCCTCTTATTTGATATCAAAATTGTGTGATTGATATCTCCAAATGAATCGAACAACACCTTATTTATAGCCTCTGTTGGGGTTCGAATTACCCTAATGTAGTCCGACATGATTAGGTGAGGGCTGAATTGGTGTGGAGGTAAAAAGTGACTTTGTTTACTCAATAATTATTCTTTTTACATGATACAAAAGCCCAATAAGGGTCTCATAAAATGGACAGTGATGGTAATGAATCAATATAAAACCTAGAAGTCCACAATGGGGACTTTTACCTATAACATGATGGCCCAAGAATGAAACCCATGCTTTAATAAGTCATAATAATAATAATAATAATAATAAATTATTTCTTTTGATAAATATGTTTCATTATGACTCAAATACAAGTATGAAGACCAAACCTAGTTACATTATTCAACAATTTCAACCATTTGATTTGGATAAGAACTTCGAATCCTATCTAATCCTACCTTGGAGATTTTACCTCTTATCCATTGAGCTCATCCTCCCATCAAGAGTGGATCTAAATCCTAGATTGGTAAATGGATAAGAATTCCTAAACTACCACACTCCCTTATATGTTTACTTGGCTTTTGGATACTGATCACACCCTCATGTTTCTGCCTTGAATCTAAGAGAGTTAGCGTATTCATGAATTAGGGTGACATTGAGGTGTGATTTTATGACAAGGAATGACAAGTCAACTTGGGGAGATCTCTACAAGATAAACTATTATTCCTGGTTGTAAACTCTCTCCTATTCATATTAATAAAAAGAGTATATCATTTTCCTATATGTTTTATGTTATGTCTACATTCATATGTTTCAATCCTTTGTTAATCCATTGAATAGAGTAATTGAATAATGCTACATAGATGTCGTAGATATTTGGATTGTTATGATTGTATGTGCAGGTTCTAATTATAGAAATCAGAGCTAAAATTTTAGCTTACAAGTCGAGAGGAGAGAAAATATTGCGAAAAATTACAACTAAGCCTCTTTCCATTCTTCAATTTCTCTAAGGGAAATTTATATTCTTTGCTTTATCTTGTTCTAGACCAGTCCAATAGGTCTAGGGAAGATACTTCTATCCACAGTCGTAAATTCCCTATAATAGAATGCATCTTTCATAGGTGATCCAACAATCCAAGTAAGAAACTTTCCCTTGATTAAGGCAACCCTCGTCCCTTTGTCTTCCAACGAAGATATTGATACCAAATTATTCTTCAATCTTGGCACATACATCACATCATGGAGCACAATAGATTCCCCATACTCCAGTCGGAATTTGATGGACCCAAATCCTTTAACGAAATGAGTGGATTTGTCTCCAAGAATCATTTTCAAACTTGAATCCCTCTCTACCAAATTAGAGAGGACTTCCTTATACCCAGAGAAGTGATGAGTGGCCCCACTATCAACCAACCAACTATCCCACGAATCTGAAGGAGAGAAAATAGTAATAACAGTAACAAGAATATATTCAGATTGTTTTCCATCATTAATTTCATATCTTGAGTACCTTGACTTATTTTGTGGATGAAGATCTTCTTCATGGTCACTTGGAGCATCTCTTCTTATTTTTTAATCTCTTCCGTTTTGATCATTCCTCCAGTCATATATTCTTATTCAATCATCAAACCTATTTTTGTTGCTTCTAGTGTTGTAGCATGGACCGTTGTTCTTCTCAGGGAAATCTCGAGCATAATGAACCTTCTCCTCAAAACTGTAGAATTCAATGTGAGATGATGTTCTATCATCCCTTCTCTTTGCATTTCAAGGAGGAGGATTTATTGATTTTATGGACCTAATTTTCCTTTCTTCCTCTTGTTTTGAGTGAAAAATGAAACGAGTTATCCCTCTTCATTCTTTTGAATCCTTCTTCTAGATATCATCCTTTATTCTTATTTATTTATGTTTGCAAAAATATCATCAAATGATGGGAAGGAATTGTTGTTTCGTATGGTAGTAATGAAGGTTTCCCAAACGGGAGGGAGAACTCTAAGAGTCGCAATCGCTAATTCCCTGTCAGACACAATTTCCCCAATTATTTGCAATTGATATCTAAGATGAGATATCCTCATAATTTAGGATTGCATGGACTTTACCTTGTTAATCTTCATGTCTTTGAGTTGATATTTTAAGGAGATAATTTAATTCAAATTGTTGACTTCATACATGCCAGCTATCTTATCATACATGTCCTTATAATTTATCAAATTTCCAACATATGCAGGTAGATTATATACCATCAGCGATAATTTTCTTTGCTTTTAACCCACCTTTATTGTGCTTGTTGTTGAAAACAACGGAAGCATTCTCTGGAGGCTCGAGTACTTTTCCTAGAATGTATTCCAAAAAATCATTATTGTCAACTATGATCTCCAACCTGATCTTCCATGCAGCAAAGTAAGATGAGTCACCCGACTCCTCATTTTTCTTCAAGAAAGAGGAAGACATATTGAATTGATTAGATAGTTTCCTTCAACTTTCCAAATATGATTGCATTCCTTGTCTCCTTTTTGGATTTTCCTTCACCTTTTTTTTTCACAAAGGAAAAATTTGTAACTTTTCATTAAAAGATAAGTTACATGTTACATAAAATGGTAGTGCACTACTGATCAGGCCACGAGAGCCAATAAAAACCATTCCGGCATCCATGATAAACCAATACATAGCTCAAAACAGAAACTATAAGTTACCAAGAACATCGCATGTAAGTGATTTTCCTTCACCTTATCTCTGATACCATGTTAATTTTCGCACGGCTCTATGTTGTTTCAATTAATTTTAACCCAATTCACTTTTTTCAATTAGAAATATTTTCAATAAAAATTAATCTTTCCAATCATCATCAATAATTGAAGATAGAACAATAAACACAATGATAAAGATGACAATAACCACATTAAGAAGAGACACCAAGTTTGGTCAAAGACCAGGGAAAAAACTTTGAAAATTCTTCTTCTATTAGATTTTCATAAAATGTTCAATAGAGAGTAAAATGAGCCCAATACAAAATAATCTAGCAAAATTAACCCAAAAACATACAGAAATGTCTTCCCAACATCAATAAATATCAAAAACAACTTTTCCTGTCTTTGGTCAACTGCGGTTAACTATGGTCAACAGTAAAAAAATTTCCCTAGTTCTTAACCGCATGGAGGAGGAGTTTTGCATGTGACTGAGACCTTCCAAATGCACCCTTGAGCCTACTAGACTGTGGCTATACCCAAAAATGACCCCCGACGAGGCTGCAACTGAGACCCAAAACCCTAGAACATGTGTGAGCTTTGGACCCTATATTTTCAGACATGTGGGAACCACTTTCCTCTACCTTGCCTCAGACCTGTGTTAACCAATCAATGAATAAGAGGAGAAGAATATGCTTGGTGTTGTACAAATGAGCTTGAGGTCACTTTATTTATAGGCTTCCAAGGGTGGCTAATTTCCTCTTAGGGCCCATTGCACCCATTTTTTCAACATCCCAAGGAAGTAGGATCTGGAGACTTCAAAGATTTTTTTCAAAGTAAGAATCGTCAGCCAACTATCTATTATATGTCACTATAAACCCATTCCACAAAATTATAATGTAACTGATGCTAGTACGCCCATTTTAATATGTAACAACCTAGGTAAGCCTATGATTTTGGCTATGAATTTCATCCTAATAGGTTTTTCGCCTCACTGATTCATTTGTGTTTCTAATCACAGATGATTGGAAATTTTTTCCCCTCCAACCTCACCCCTAAGATAGGGTGGAATTTATCGTCGAAGTCTTATGTGAGTCCTAGTGTTTTAGTCAAGTCTATTATAAAAGTGGTTTGGGAATAACTTAATCTAATTGGATAAACTATTTTATTACAAATCACTTTGTCTACTAGATCATATTGTGTTGTAGAATTGGGTAAGTGTCTTGAGGGTCTACAATGAACGGGTATCCCCCTTTGAGGGTTTAATTTGTAAAATTTTCTGTAAAAAATATTTTAGTGCATGATCCCTTATACTTAGACACCATGGCTAAAATATTTGAGAGTGGAAAAATAATTAATCCATTCATAAGTCAATTAATTAACTTTTCAAACAAAAATAAAATAAAATCCTTAGCCAAAAAATTAATTAATTAGAGTAAAAAATTAAAATGTTAGAGAAATTAAATTCTCCAAGTGGAAAAATTCATGGGGCTGAAAGAAATTAATTTTTGAAGGTCCCCTACTAAGGGAAAATTGGAAATTTCAAGAAAATTTGGACCCTTGGACCTTGGTGGTTAAGTCAAAGTCACTTGTTTTTAGGAAATTACCTCAAAATAATTATTTTTGAGCTAATAAAAAAAGTTTTTAATGAGAAATTTGAAAATTACTCAAAAATAATTATTTTTCGGCAGTGGAGATTAAAATTTTATCAAGGATTTATCAATGGCCGAGAATATTTTGATGGGGATCAAGTCAACCAGCCGCTATTTTCCACTTGGAGGATTTTCTTTATAAATAGAAGCAAATTTGCTTCTATTCTTAATCTTTTGATGAGATGGGTCTTTTGTAATTTGTAAACGTTGGTGTAAATCCACTGTTATGCTGAGAACATTTTGATCATCATAATAAAAGAATTTGGGGTGAAGTTCATGGTGTATTTGTCTCATTGACTTGTGGTACATTTTGGGTATGTGAATTCCTATATTGTGCTTCAAATATTAATTAAATCATTATTTAATTTGTAGATGATAGGAATATTCTATTGGTAATTTTTGGGCTTATCTTAGTTGATTTTATTCATTATATGCTCTAACACTTTCTTCTTGAGAAAATATATGGAGTTTGCAGGTTCCCCGACCCTTGGGCTTTAAGTTCACAAATTGTGGACACAAGCTCACCATGTTTGGATTTTTAATATTTTATGTGATTTTCTAACTTCACTAAGATTGTGGTTTAACATTTATTTTTCAAAATACATCTAGTCATCATCAAAATTTTATTTAAAAAAATCATTCCTCAAAAAATATTTTCAAACATTGTATATTTGTATAATTTGTAAATTTTTTTGTAAATAAATTTTTCTAACCCTTGTTTTTCCACTGGGGATTGGGGTTTTGTGGTTTTTAATTTTCTGTAAATATTGGGATTTTGGGTATTTGTAAATTTATTTGTGTAAGTGAGATCAAAGAAAATTTGTTGGATTAGAACTACATCTAGGCCCTTGAGGGTAATATCTAGGATTTAGAATTTTTTCTGGGCTAACAATTAAAGAATTTTGCGGTGAAGTTGAAGATCTGAAGCAAATTGCAATTTTGGCAAGGGTTTGAAAGTTTTTAGGGCCTGTAGGTCTAGCGTCCTCCATAACCATTGTCGTTTAACCTTAATAGCCCTTGTTTCTACCTTTTCTAGCCTCCCAAGGCTAGTCTCATACCTCTAAAGGCCTTGAACTCCCCTTGTGACCCCTTTCGTGGCAATTTTCTTGCCTTTTTAGGCTTGGTCGTAAGACATAAATCCCTTGACCTCTCCTCTTATCCTTTCTCGTAGGCCTGAAAAGGCCTTCCCCCTCCTTCACTCAGCCCTTTTCCTCCTTGACCTCACTCCTTATCCCTTCATCTGCCCTTGACCCCCTCTTCTTTCTCCTCCATATCCAATTTTATCCCTCTTCTCCTAAGCTGCAACCCTTAAGGGCTTGCAGTAGGCCTTCAAGGCCTTTTTTCATTTAGGTCATATCCCTTGCAAGGCCTACGATAACCCCTTGTGGGCCTTCTATTTCCTAAAATTAGACCTATTAGGCCTCTTGTCTTTGGTTGTGACCCCTATTGGCCTTGACAACCTTAGTGTCTATCATTTTAGAGGTTGTCTCCCTTTCATCTTCCCTTTTTGTTCTTTGTCATCTCTATGGGTACCCAAGTCATTGTACAAGTTGGGAAAGCTACTTCTATGCCTTGGGCCTCAAGGGTTTGATCTCTAAACCCTCTTTTAGTCATTGTTTTCTACAACTATTAAAATAATTCATAACAGTGGTGAAAATTTTAATTTAAGTGCCATAATAATCACCCATAAGTTGCTTAAAATATTAAGAAATTTATTGCATTGGTTGGGAACTCATAATTTGGGCTTGCTTCATGTATTATTGCTAACTATCGTATTCTTACAAAATTATGATCATAACAGTGATATAATTGTCTCTTCATGGTTTACATCTTCATTTTAAAGTTCTTTTGAAGAAACAAGTAATTTGGAAATTGTTTGACATATTTTGGCACAAGATAACACATAGGTAGCTCACTGTTCTCAATATTTTTTCATTGTTGTCATAAATCTATCTTAACATTGGAATACAAGTAATAGAAGTAATTTCCTTTCTTACACCCTTGATAATAATTGACACTTGTTTTAATGATTTTATGATTTATTGTGAAGAAGGTTGCAAGAATTTGGAATCTAACACATTTTTTGTTGTGAGTTGGTTGAAGTTTAATAAGATCACATCTAATAAATCCACTCACTAAATCACTCTAATCTCAAATCTCATAATTTTTTGAATGGTTTTAAGTTGTAGAAATTATATAACATATGCATGTATATATCCATATTCTCCTGATCTAACAATGTTTATCTTCTTTCTAAATACAGAATCCTTCCACTGTTAATCTTTTGCGGAAATTTAAAACTCAATTGCAAACACATGAAGCAATAAAAACAATCGCACATAACACAGTTGTTTAACGGGAAATCCTGAAGCTAAAAACCCCAACTATCATATTATGTATATCATGGAGATCATGTTATAATCTCATACAAATCTTAGTACATCAAGCTCTCAGTACAATCAATCATCACACACTTTCATGAAAATACGCAAATCCTTCTCCAAAAAGTTGTACACAATAACCTGCTTCCTTTACGCAATCCCTATTTGAAAGACCACACAGATAACAGGTCGAATTGACACTTACTGGCTAGCATAATCTCATTGCAACTCCAATATGTGTGTGGTGCAATCAATGCATCACTATAGACACAACGGATAGTCCATCTTACCCTTTTCCTATCTCTCCACTAGGTCTCCTTCAGGACAGCATACACACCATGGTTAACTTTATTTAAACACATTCGACATTAGTGGAATTATTAGTTGTGAATTAATTAACTAATTAATTCATAACTCACTAGTGTATCTTTCGGTTAGACTAGATACAACTGACTCAGCGAGTTTTAACTCCTTGCTTGAGTTAAACTAAATAACAAATCTTGTAACTACTCTTCCAACTTTCTTGTCATAACTTTTCCACTTGATCATCGACTGAGTCTCATGCATAGACTACACCAATAAACCCACAGAATTGCGTAATTCCTTCAACCCACTGATTTTCCAAATCTGTTCACTGAAATAAAGTGCTCCAAGAGAATAAGTTGATGTTTATTGTCGGATTATTATTAAGAGCTAATAATAATCGACATGCATCTACTTTCAGATTGACGATCTATAAATAGACTTCGCCCAATATTCTAAAAATATAATTTCATCTATTTTTCCAACTTGACCAACCATCCACAAATAGCATCCTGCAACTTCTGAAATATGATCTCATGTCTAAAAATAGACTTGCACCTAAAAATAGCCTGTGGGCCCACTTAGTGAAGGTGACAAATTTTCACTAAGCTTCATCATCTTGTTGAATATCAACATAAGTTTATTTGGGAATTTTGATCTAATTGTCTCTAATTGGCATTCAAGTAAATTTCTCTATTAAGTATTTGAATCATTGGCATTGAGAAATCTAATTGGAATTTATTGTGTTCGCCTTCTAAGTGAATCCTTAATAATTGCTCTTGTTCTCCTTTTCCATTATTAGTTTATGATTATTGTAAATAATTAACATTAATCAATATTGGCATAAGATCATTGATAATCTTGTTGTGGAATAATCATTGGAATATATCGAAATATTTCTAATTATCCCAAATAATTGTCATTAGAATCATGTTAAGAGTTGGCTAAATATTCTAATTACGAGATTTTGTCACATGTTGTAGTTGTTGGAAAATTGTATCTTGTGGGTTTCTATCGTATCTCATTTGAACTTGGTAACTTGGCACATTTTCTTATAGTTAATATTTTAGCTTATTGACAAGTACATATTGACATAACACATAATAAAATCATAACTAAGTAATTAAAGAACACTTACGCAATCATAGCTTAAGAAGCACTCACAATATTTGTGTACCATCGTAAGTTAGTCTTGCATTTATTAATTTACCTCCAAGCATAAATTTGGTTTATAGACATTTAGGACCACCCTTTCTCAATTTATCTTGAGTAAATTGGATCCTCTTTAGTGGTTAACACGGTGACCTTGTAGTCTCCAGAGCCACAGTCTTTGCAGCATCGGAGGCATCGGGTGGTTGGAACACAGGGGGAGGTATCGTTAATCAAAACTTTCCTTGCTTTCCATTGGATTCCATCCCACAACCTACTCTAGAGACTAATTGCAAAACATTTAAGAGTAAGGTTACATCTAGAATAGGCATCTAATTTAAAATCAACCAAGATCTTGCATCACACCTAGGTTTTATAATTTGAATTTCATATAGGATATTTAACCATTCAAGAATATATTTTTCATCCAGTTACTTGGAATTTAATTGGTATAGGAAAGAAGTTGACTCCATAAGGCACTAGTATTACAATTCAATCTAATCTAATCTTTTAATCTTGCTAAAATTAACTAAGTAGCTAGGCCGCTCAATTGTGTTTCCCATACTTGTTGGTTTCCAACTTGTCCTTCATCTTCACATTTGCATAGGGACTACCCTTCATATCTTTTTGTTCGTAGATAGCTAGAATGGAGAGGTTGGGGATCAGAGTGACAACCCTCGACCTAAGTCATTGTCGCAGTGCCTATACAATATGAGTGACAACATTTTTTTGTGCCATTGTCGAGGATATCTTATTCTCAATGCCTCAACGAAAAGTTTCAAGTCTTTTCATATTTTCATCACCTTATATTTTTTCATATCACTAATATTTTCATCTTCTCTCTCTGCACCTTTAACACCTGGACATTTCATTTGGTTTCCTATTTGGGTGGTGACTCCACTTATTCAACCATTCACAAGAGCTTGCTCTAGAAGGAATACTGATAGCTTGCTTAACCCTGCTCCTGATCCTGAAAAGGTTCTAAGAGCTTGGTTAAACAAATTACATTCTAGGTAGTGTTTAATCTTTATCAGACATGGATCCATCCCTAATATCCATTTTCTTTTCATTAATCCTCTCAATCAAGAATCCATGGATTATTAGAGGCCTTGAAACATTGACAACATTCAGGGATATCCTCACAATATTCCAGATGAATTTTCTATGAACAAGCTTCCTATATTCCAGGGGAACAATGTAGTTAATGTTGAGGCTCATATAAATAAGTTCAACACTTTTATACAAATATTTTCTCATGCGACTACATACAATCACGAAGATGTTAGAATGAAGTTATTTTTCCTTTCATAAGGAATAAAATGCATTAGATTGGTTTCATGAAAAAGCAGATAATGCTTTTAACTCTTTGTGGGCCCTTGCTGCTGAATTCAAATATAATTTTGGGGATAAAATAGAAGGAAAGTATTTGGTTAAAGAGCTTAATTCTATCAAGTAGAGGGAAAATGAAACATTTGAGGAGTTTAATCAAATATTTAATGGTCTTCTTAAAGATATGACTTAAGATTAAAAGCCACCTGAGAAAGTGTTAGAGAAATATCTTGAAGCCTTTAATATTGACACTTAATATGAGACAAGGTGTGCCAAACCTGTTACTTTAGTTGTTGATCAAAATATTTCCAAAGAGTTAGAAAAGGATAAAAAGCTTCGGATAAATTAGAGATTCCTGGTTTCGATAGAGGTCCGGTTAAATCTAAAGGAAAATAAATTGAGGTAGAGCATGATCCGATCAAAGAATTAACTCAAATGGTTAAGGAAATGAGAATTGATTATGTTCGATAAATGAGCGCCATGCAATATATGATGGTTTAAATGGAAAGAAATCAAGCCCATAATATGCAACCTATAAATAATAATAACAAAATAGGACACAATAATCCATGGCCAAGAAGGAATCCTCATAGTGGTAAGAGACCTCCTACTCTACTTGAGTCTACCAATGTCATTGATTAGCTTATACCATTTTTCATACCATGTGAAAGTTTCCATGAGGAGAATGCATGTGCCCTTGCTAGGAAAATATTGGATGAAGCAACTAATGAACAAATAAATAATGCTGGTCAAGTTTCTTCCAAGGAAAGTCATTTCATAGGCATTATTTATTCATCCTTCACCATCAATAACTTCAATGATGAAAAATATCCTCTCATGCAGATGTATGGTGAAAATCCATCCCAAGAGCATATTTTGGAATGAAAATCCATCTCAGGAGAAAATTTTGGAAATTGCAAAAATTAAAGGTTATACTTATCAAAGAAAAGGAAAAGAGAAAAGTAAAAATAAATAGGTTGCATCCAAAATATATAAGTCAATATTGAAAATATATCGGGCTACATGGATTAATAGTATTAAGATGTTTGTCCCATTTCTTTGACTTTTAAAAATTCCATCTGAGCAGGCATCATTATTTAAAGATTTGGGTATGGTTCAATAGGGTAATATTGATAGCAATCCTAAATATGAAGAGATTAATTTAAAGTCCCTTTAAATTGCTACATGACCAATGAATATCATCAACCTTTCTTCTTGACTTTGGATATTAATGACATTTTGTTTCATAATTGTATGTTTGATTTCAGTGCATCAACGAATGTTATGACTAAAAATTTTATGGACTAGTTGAACTTAAGAATTTCTAGGCATTATTATAAAATTTTCTCAATGGATTCTAGAAATATTGAAGTCCTTGGTGTGGTCAAATATTTACAAGTCCCCTTAGTTGATTATCCATACAATATCATTACCATGTATATAGAAATTATTGATGTGCCATATGTATGGGGAATGCTTCTATCATGGAAGTTTTCCACCGACTTAGGTGAGTCTATTCAAATGGAATTATAATATTCCACTATTCCCACAACAGTAGGTGGCATGGTCAGATTATATAGGGAGCTTGAAACAAGATAGCATGTTGAGTATCCAAAGAGACCAGAAAATGGTGAAGAGATTAAGCCACAAGGTCATCCACCATATTTTGAGTCAAAATTCATCCAACTGGTGTATCACTTTTATTCATTGAATCTTCCATCCTATCTTCCAAGAAAAAAAAGGAGAAAGCTTCAAATTAATATAAATATGTAGCACAATGAAGAGTACTTACACCAACCAAAGAGGGTCAAGTTTCAGCACGGGACATCAAATAAAAAACCTATTGTTTTACCAATCAACAAGCATATGTTCCAGATTGTACCAAATAAATGACATTGGATGCCATAGAGCATATTTTGTATAGTATATCTAACCCTACTCATATTATTTATGTTGTTCGCTAGTTTTATTTCATGCATTTATGTTTTGTATTTTTCTATTGCAATAGTTATTCTATGTATGCATGATGTTTTTTATTTAGAATGGATATATATTTGATAGACTTCTATTTTCTTGGATATAAGATTCTAGATTCTCACATTTCTCCATTGAAGCAACGTGTCACGATATGGAGCTATATGTTGCACCCATTTTTTCAACATCCCAAGGAAGTAGGATCCAAAGACTTCAAAGACTTTTTTCAAAGTCAGAATCATCATGCATCAGTTTTTTATATGTCATTTTAAACCCATTCTACAAAATTATAATGTAAATGATGTTGGTACGACCGTTTTATTATATAAAAACCTAGGTAAGCCTAATATTTTGGCGGCAAATTTCATCCTAGGAGGGTTTTTTGTCTCATTGATTCATCTATGTTTATAAACACATATGATCAGTATATTTTTTCCCTCCAACCTCACCCAAAAGCTAAGGTGGAATTTATCGTCGAAGTCTTAGGTGAGTCCTAGTGTTTTAGTTGAGTCTATCGTAAAAGTGATTTGCAAATAATTTAATCTAATTGGCTAAATTATTTTATTACAAATCACTTGGTCTACTAGATCATATTGTGTCGGACAATTGGGAAAGTGTCTTAAGGGTTTATAACGAATTAGTATTCCTCCTTTGAGGGTTGAGTTTGTAAAATATTATGTAAAAAATAGTTTAGTGCATGGCCCCTCATACTTAGACACCATGGCTAAAATATTTGAGGGTGGAAAAATAATTAATCTCCTCATAAGTCAATTAATTATTTTTTCTCTCAAAAATAAAAATAAAATCCTAAGCCAAAAAATTAATTAATTAGATTAAAAAATTAAAATGTTAGAGAAATTAAATTCTCCAAATGGAAAAATTCGTGGGTCTAAAAGAAATTAATTTTTGGAGGTCCCCCACCAAGGGAAAATTGGAAATTTCAAGAAAATTTGAACCCTCGGACCTTGGTGGTTAAGTTAAAGTCACATTTTTGTAGGAAATTAGCTCAAAATGATTATTTTGAGCTAATAAAAAATAATTTTAATGAAATTTTTGAAAATTCCTCAAAAATAATTATTTTCAATGGTGATGATTAAAAGTTTATCAATGATTTATCGACAGTCAAGATTATTTTGACGGGGATCAAACCAGCTAGCCATCATTTTCCACTTGGATAATTTTCTCTATAAATAGAAGGAATTTTGCTTCTATTCTTCATCTTTTGATGAGTTGGGTCTGATGTAATTTGTAAACGCTGTTGTAAAGCCACTGTTCTGCTGGAAACATTTTGATCATCATAACAAAATAATTTGGTTTGTAGTTCATGCTGTCCTTGACTCATTGATTTATGGTATGTCTTGGGTATGTGCATCCCTATATTGTGCTTCAAATATTAATTAAATTTTTATTTCATTTGTAGATGATAGGAACATTCTATTGGTAAGATTTAGGCTTGTCTTAGGTGATCCATTTCGATGCATGTTCTAATGGTTTCTTCTTGAGAAAATATATAGAGTTTGTAGGTTATCGTGACCTTGGGCTCCAAGTTCAGAAATTGTGGGCACAAGCTTACCATGTTTGGATTCTAAATATTTTATGTGATTTTCTAACTTTGCTAAAGTTGTGGTTTAACATTTATTTTTCATCTATCCATCGTCAAAATTTTATTTAAAAAAATCATTCCTCAAAAAATATTTTCAAGCATTGTATATATGTATAATTTCTAAATTATTTCTGTAAAATAAATTTTTCTAACCCTTGTTTTGCAACTGGGGTTTGGGGTTTTGAATTTTCTGTATATATTGGGGTTTTGGGTATTTGTAAATTTATTTGTGCAAGTGAAATCAAAGAATTTTTTTTGGATTAGAACTACATCTAGGCCCTTGAGGGTAATATCTAGGCTCTAGAATTTTTGTAGGGCCAACAACTGAAGAATATTGCAGTGAAGTTGAAAATATGAAGAAAATTGGAATTTTGGAATGGGTTTGTAAATTTTTAGGGCGTCTAGGTATAGTGTCCCCCATAGCCCTAGTCATTTACCCTTCCTAGCCACAGGGTCTACCTTTTCTAGCCTCTTAAGGCTAGTCGCATTCCTCTAAAGGCCTTGGCCTCCCCTTCTAACCCATCTCGTGGAATTTTTTTCTCCTTTGTAAAATTGGATGTAAGGCCTAAATCCCTCGGCCTCTCCTCTTCTCCTCTGTCTCAGGCTTGACAAGGCCTTTACTCCCCTTCGTTGAGACTTTTTCCTCCTCGACCTCCATCCTTATTCCTCTTCCTTCCCTTGAACTACTCTTCTTTCTCATCTTGCTCCTCTTTTCTCCCTCTTCTCCTAAGCCGCAACCCTTAGGGGCTTGCAGAAAGCCTTCGAGACCTTTTCCCCTTAGGTCATAGCCCTTGTGGGGTCTATGACAACACCTTTTGGGCATCCCATTTCCTAATGGAAATCCTATTATGCCTCTTTCCTTTGGTCATGACCCCTCTTGGCCTTAGCAACCCTAGCGTCTAGCCTTTTAGGGTTTGTCTCCCTTTCGTCTTCCCTTTTTTTCCCTCTTCCACCTCTATGGCTACCCAATTCATTCAAAAATTTGGGAAAGCTACTTCTAGGCCTTGGGCCTTGAGGGTTTGATATCTAAACCCTCTTTTATTCACTGTTTTCTACAACTAGTAAAATAATTCGTAACGGTGGTGAAAATTTTCATTTAAGTGCCATAATAATCATCCATAAGTTGCCTTAAATATTATGAAATGTATCGCATTGGTTGGGCACTCATAATTTGGGCTTGTTTCATTTATTATTGCTAAATATCATATGCTCGCTGAATTATGATCATAATAGTGATAGAATTGTATCTTCATGGTTTACATCTTCATTTTAAAGTGATTTTGAAGAAACAAGTAATTTCAAAATTGTTTGACATATTTTGGCACAAGATAGCACATTGGTAGCTCATTGTTCTCAATATTTTGTCACTGATGTCATAAATATATCTTAATGTTGGAATACAAGTAACATAAGTAATTTCCTTGCTTACACTCTTGATAATAATTGATACTTGTTTTCATGATTTTATGAGTTATTGTGAATAAGGTTGCTAGCATTTGGAATCTAACACATTTGTTGTTGTGAGTTGATTGAAGTTTCATAATATCACCTCTAATAATTCCACTCACTAAAGCACTCTAATAAAAAATCTGATAATTGTGTTGAATGGTTTTAAGTTTCTTTGGGAATTTTGATCTAATTGGCATTCAAGTAAATTTCTCTATTAAGTGTTTGAATCATTGGAATTTAGAAATATAATTGGCATATATTGTGTTGGGCTTCAAAGTGAATCATTGATAATTTCTCTTGTTCTTCTTTTGTAATATTCCAAAATTTGCAAACAAGAAAATTGGAATATTAGATTTTGATGCTTTCACTTAGAAGAAGAATAAATGGGAAGGAGGCCCATGAACAATAAAGATATGAATAAATTCCACCTTAACGAGGAAGGAGATCACATTAGGAGCTAGATTTTACACTTTCAAGTGTGAACAAGGGAAAAATAGATGTGGACATAGTCAAGTTTGACTAAGTCAACATGCATTCTTGAGGAGGAAGAAATCACCCAAATAAACTAGTTCAATGTGAACAAGGATCAGCCTAGACACACATATGAGAACCAAGTCAATAGCGCTGCTACAAAGAGGAGGGAAGCCAACTAGGGCAGCGCAGTTTTGGAGGAGGAATCTTCACTAGGAAGTCACCTCAACAATGTGTGGGGTCTGGGGTGAGGAGGCTCACCAAAGATAAAAATGAGGGCATAGAATCAAGGAGATTATTCAGTATTCAGCTATCTTTGGTCTTATAACTATTTTCCTGCTTCAGTTGTTTATTCAGAGTTGCTGCACTGTTTAGTGCAAAGAATTCCCGTGCGGTAATTCCATCCTCTCTTTGGGTCAACTTGCTTAAGGGATCAAGAGGGAAGGATCTAAGCTTTCATTTCATCATTTGGCTCAAGGCCACTCAGCTAGTAACATATATAGTGCAATTATCTTTAGAAACCGCGTCTTTTTCTGCAGGGGCATTGTTGCTGGGTTAAACATTGTTATTTTGTCCTAGTATTTGAGGAGGAGGTGTTTATTTCCCTCTGGGAGTTCTAAAAATAGGGCCTAGGGCCATTTTCTGTATTATTCAGCTATTGTATGATATACTCAGCCATGATTAATACAGAGCTGCATTAAACTGTGTTATTTTCTGCAGTGCTGCCTTTTGTACATGCATTTTGCCGGAAACCCTTGTCGGGTGTCTTTTCCTTTGTGTAGAAGAAGTTAAACCTCCATTTATATGATATTTGATTAATTAAATCCTCAAATCAAACTTATTTCATAATTTTTTGCATAAACCCTCGTTAGAATAATGCATTCCTTGCTTCAGTACTTTCTGCATGAGCTAGACTATGGGGTTTGGGCTTATTTGAGGCATATTGACTTGGTGAGATCTGTTTATATAAGCTAGAGTGATTTGTTTCACCTCTAATTCTGCATATGAGTTTTATATCATGTATTGTAAGGGATCCAAGTCCGATTTCTCACTTGTATAGCGTTATTTTTTGAAGATAACTGTTTTATGCCCTGTATTGCTGCATTTCCCCACCCAGGAAGGAGAATATAGGCCATTCTGTTGCTGAGGTTATTTGATCTGCTAATATGATTTTATTTTACATCTAATGAGCTACTCTACATTTCCATGCTCATGATTTGCTGAAAGCTCCACATTGGTAATAACTCAAATTATTCCCAATAGTGTAGTTGTTCCCATTCTGGGATATTACAGTGGTATCAAAGCTGTCATCTTGGCTCAGCCTGTGAATTTAAGATCCAATTAGAAGATAATAAGGAGAGGAGAACAAAATGATGGAGAGGATGAGATTACTCTCATCCATTTTCAGATCTAAGGAGAAAGAAGAGAAATGCATTGAAACTCCAAGAGGGTTTCAAGGAGGAGAGAGTTGTAGTGAGACCTCTGGAAGGTTTCAGGAAGAAGAAGAAGATGCATGCACTTCCTATTCTCATAGAGGAAGTGGAGAGCGAGGAGACCACTTAGAGCATGAGATCCTGAGTGGGTATTTGGTAGAATACAAGTGCCAACCTAGCGCTTTCAGAGAGACCCTAGATTTTCCTTAGTTTATTCAACTGAGAGAAGAAAGAAGACCCTGCAGCCAAGGAGAAATCAAAGGCAATAGATTCCTATTGTCCACATTTGATGGGTCAACTACAACAAGAGCTTGGGCAAGGAAGCTTGAGGCATTCTTCCTACTACATCCCGTGGTAGAGAGGGAGGCAGTAGAAGTTGCAATGCTGCACCTGGAAGGTGAAGCCAATGCTTGGTGGTTCAGTCACTTAAGCCATACAAGGGTGAATTATTTTTCTGAGTTCACTCAAGGGCTGATTAAAACCTTTGATGGAGAAATATCATAGGAGAGAAGGCCTACACCACCATGGGAGGAGACATGTACCAGCGCTGCCACAGCCTTGGGAGAGCAGCCTTCTACATCAGCAGTTAGGGTAGCCATTACATTGGAGGGAGGAGCCCTTGCAGCACTACAAGAGGTTCCCACATCTCCCCAAGGCATGGGAAGATTTCCACTTTTATTTATTGCAGCAAATCTTTCTAAAAGTTGTGGAAATTTGTCTTCATATGACCCAAGAGCCAACATTACTGCTGAGATGGAGTAGCAGGATTACATTGCGTTGTGCAAGCTTGAATGGTTCAAGGAAAAAATGAACCATCATTCTCATGGACCCTTGTTGAGTTGCACACAACCCTTAAGGTGGAGTTTGAATTCTTGGAGGATAGGGTGAACTTTGCTCCAAACAAATTCATCCGGGAGTTGAAACATGAGATAGCCAAAACACCCTGGAGGAGGGTTACAGTGCTGTCAAGAGGTAGCAGTGAGGAGGCTTTGCCTTCAGCCCACTTGGATCCTTATGGGTTCAATATGATCATTGGTGAGAGATATTTTCTAGGAGATCTCCAAGGAGTTTCATTTCAGCATCCCATGAAATGCAATAAGGAAAATCTGATATAGGAGGATGGTAATCTTCTTTGGAGGAGTACCAAGATGAAGAATGGTAGGAGGCATCCATCGGTGGATAAGTGGATGTGGATAGAGATCAAGAGGCTGGAGAGCTACTTGAAAATCTATGATACTGGGTAGCAAGAGGGAAAACTGCATTGGCTACTCTTGAGAGAGTTTGACCATCATGAGACATATCCTCTTTCCAAGGGTATGTGGGAGGAGAGTACTTGGTAGGGTAATTGCATCATGGAGCAGCCAAGAGAGTGGATGCATTATGATGATATGGTCATTATGTTATCACCACATGGGTTGTATGATGGAGGTATGAGGAAGCAGCAGAGACTTTGGTTGCTTCGGAGGATTGGGAGAGAGCAAGGGCAGATTTTCTCTCACACTTGGCATGATGCTACATGCGTAGGGGATGGCACTAGCCTAGTGTAAGGAGGCTACTCCTTAGCCTTAGATGATTTGGAAGTACTTCCACCTTGGAAGGGACTTCTTGCATGCAGCAGCATTATGGGAGGAATCTTTGACATGGGGCATGTCAGAGAGTGTATTTATGAGTTGGAAGGAGTCTATTTGCATAGGCCAACAATGTTGTCACTTTGGAGTAGGAACTTGTTGATGGAGTGTTCCCAGGATCACTTCATATTTGATGCACTTGGTGGGCATAGAGGAGGTGATATTGGTAGAGTATTAGATGGACTCAATTTTTATTGTGGTATTTTCTCCTTGAATTGGATTTCCAAGTATGAGGAGGAGGATTTTTATGCAGCATGTGGTTCATTCCTCTTCAGATGGGTATGCCATACCACTATGGAGGATCCACCTGTGAATTTAGTCACCATCTTACTTTCATTACATGGTAAGAATTATGTTTTTACACTTATTGATTGTTCAACACAATATTTGCATGCTCTTACCACTTTCTTGTAGTGCATTGCTCTACAAAGGGGCAAGTTTTTCTTTAGACTCAATGGACCATTTTTGGCCAGCTATTATGATGGAGACAACCATCTCCTATATGATTCGGGGCAAGTTTTTGGTTACTCCTTGTATGCTCAGCTAACATATTTAGCCATCTACTATTTACTAGTGGGTGTGATGACTTACACAACAAGCCATTTGTCAAGAAAAAACTTGCTAGGCTATTTTCTGAAGCTGCAGTGGGGAAGACTGCGCTGGGGCCACTTGGGAGATTGCTGGTACTTTCCAGCACCACATGAAACCTTCAGTATTTCTTTCATTTCGATGTTTATCACGAGCCCATTTTCTGATGATGTTCTTGCCTTTATGGGGAGCATGATTGGAGGAGGAACACAATGGGTGGATGTGTTCTTGGGGGAGGAGCATTCCCACACTTTCTGCATTACATGTTCTAAGGGGAGGATGGGAAGAGACATGGCCTCTACAACAAACTATTTGTTTCTTTATGAGGAGGGCCATGAGATGGATGGGATGCCCTATGATGGTGATTTCTTATCCATCATATATGAGATGGTTTGGGACAGCTTGATGCACAACGCTGGGAAAGGGACCTTTGGAGGTCTAGGGTCCTTCTTTCCATTTGAGGGCAACATTATGGCAGCCCAAGATCAACAAATTATCTACGCTTATATTAAGTGGAGAGGGAGACAGCGTGGGGTAGGCTATCTTGTCTACCATATTCAGATTTTCAGCCCACCTATTCT